>PVHX01000130.1:77642-417059 GCA_004024805.1 Geosciurus inauris
CCCCCCCCCCCCCCAGCCCTCACTCTTGCCAGCATGTCAGTCTTTGTCATAGCACTCAACAGTATTTGAATTTTTCTTCATGTTTGTTTACTTTTCTTTTTTCTAAAATGAAAAGCAAAGACTATGTTTATGACCCTACTTTCAGTGCTTAGCACAGTGCCTGGTTTGTAAGGTTCAAAAATATTTGTTGAATGGAAAAATCAGATGAACTATTACAACTTAAATGGTCAATTATTGATAAGTATGTATCATAGTATTTAAAACAAAAGTTATTATGGAGGAAAAGATTTTGGTATAGAAGGCTAGAGGATCTCATTCCTTGTATTGCCTCAAGCTTTCATTGACTGTCCTTCCCTCCCTGAACCTCAATTTCCAGACCTGTCAAGTGGGGATAATACCTGCATTTCTCATTTCATCTGTATTGGCATAAAATAAGTATTTGGGAAAGGGCCATACTGATAGAGAACATTTTGTAATTAGTTGTGTTACTATACATTTTCTTCTTGTCCCACCAGTTAAAATACTGCTGTTTTTCAGCTTCCCATTTCTCTTGAGCCTAAAAGCTTTAGATTTAACTCCACCCATGCTTTCATTCTTGACAAGAAGTTAAGCCTCTAAGCCCTGTTAATTCTTCCTTTGAAACATCTCCAGTTTCAGTTTTTATTGCTACTACTTAACACCCAACTCTAGTCTCTCATGTTTTTCCTAGATTGCTATGATAACATTTAGCATGTTTGTTTTCTTCATTTAGCTCAGTAAAGGCAGGTTAATCTTCCTTAAAAGTCATGTTTGCCCATAACCTTCAGTGATCTTCCACAGCCTACTTGGTAGTATCTGCAGTTTTAAGCCTAGCCTTTGGGCATCATGTCTATCTCTTTGGTTTCTTATTAGTATCCTCATTTATGGTTTTTCCCACCCCCATCTTGTTTCTCTTTCTACCTCAGTGTCCTTCTACTCAAGTATCTTATCCTCTAGAATGCCTTTGCTGACACACTCTGCATTTGATTTCAACATTTAAAACAATTTCTTCCACTTATTTTCTGACACCCTGTGTATCTATTCCACCTTCTACCTATTAAGTACCACTGTATTCCAGGAATAATATGCTAAATAATATACTAAATATTTTGAGCATTGGAAAATCAATACAAAGTAACCCAAAATAGATGTTAATACAGTTATTTACTAACAGAGATTGTTATTTGACTGTTGTATGTAAATATATTTTCATTGTAAAAATTCAAAAAAAATTTTTTTTATTCATTTTTTAGTTCTGGGTATGGAATCCAAGCACTCATACATGCTATGCAAGTGCTCTTCAAAAGCTTTCTAAAGACGTGGCCCATGTCTTATACTTCTTCCCATTTGCATATACTCTTAGCAAGATTAATTTCTCACTTGTTGAAATTACATGTATATTTTAAATTTTCCAAAGACCACTTTTTCTTATCATTGGAACATTTAATATCTATGAATTGGTGTGCCAAAGCACTTTAATGGACCAAGAAGTTCTTATCTAAACAATTAAATCAGAATGACAAAAGTTCAGTGAATTTGCTAATTGCCTTGCAATTTTTCATTACCCAGGAACAAGTTTATAGCCACGGGATTTATGTGGTTTTCACCCTTCTACCCTACAAATCAACGCTAGTTTGTAGTCATGCAAAGATAATTTCAGTATAATACTGGAATACTTTTGAGCAGCATAGCACACATTTTTTTCTTTTGATACTGATTCCTTCAACCCTGGAGCTCACAGTGGTCTGAGGTTAATGAAGTGTTGCATTCTTATTAACCATGGTAAGCTTATGGTGTACAGAATAACAGGCTTTTCTTGCCATATGATTCCTCTCCATCATATGATTTTGCTGCAGTTTTCACTTTGCATTATTTTACCGTGTTCCCAAAAGTTGCTTAGTGATAGCCAAGTTTGCCTGACGTAATACATATGGTATTTACAGCTGTGTATAATATCAGTTCACCTCATGAAACTTATCACTGATCTGTTTAAACCAAATATTTTAGCAGATATCTGTGTTACCAGCAGCTCTTAAGAATAATAATCTTGAAAATACCAAAATCTAAATGAAATATTTATATGTGGACGTTTACTATGTAATTCAGACAGGGCAGTTAAAAATTAACCAAATACACCATTACTAAAATTTGTGAGACAATGTTAAATTACATAAATAATTGATTATATTATTAGTATGATTTACTGCATTTAAAAAATTGGTAAATTTTGATCTCTCCCCCTCTGTCTCCTTCTTTCTCTCTGACACAAGTATTGTTGTTTGGAGAATTCACTTATAAAATAAAAAGGAAAATCTATGACATCATCAAAAGCCTCATTAGGGAATGGGAATGTGTTTGGCTTTCATGCTTTTAACACCCGCTTCCCCCGCCACCCTCCACCCCCGCTTTTGGCTATTGTTTGTTCCCAAGAATTTAATTTTTACACTCACAAAATTTGAGAGATTTCAAATACTGCACCATAGAACCACAGCTGTTTTAGATATGGCACAAATTGTAGTGTATAAAATTGATTTTTTTTCCCTGAGTGGGGAGAAAAAGCAAAGAATACAGAAAAGGGGAAGATTTAAACTGTCTTCACAGTAATTGAGTAATTCATGCAACCAAAATGCTATAGTTTAGTAGTAACTACCTTGCTTTTAATGGGACATCAAGTGCTGATGGTTTGTTTCTCATTTAGCACAGATGTGGAATATTTTACATCTCTAGGATGGTTTGTAATAAATTTATGGTCATGGTAGAGAGCTTTAATTTGGGTCTACTCTGTGAACTCGAGGCCTTTTTCCCAACAAGGAACTAGCAGATGAATTTAGGTAAATTAAAGAAACAAACACCAAAAGCTCACACAGCCGCCAAAACTTGGAAATCCACCCTTCTGTTTTATTTTATCCTCTCTGACATTATTTGTAAATTGCCCTCTTCTTACTCATTTTTATCCCTTCCACTTTATTTCAAGTTTTCTACTTGATATAATTTTTTGTGACAATATCCATTTGATTCCTTTTTCCTATACATTTTTAGTATATTATTGAAGAGAAATTAATTACATTCTTGAATTTGCTTCACTTACCTCCTCCCTAATTATTCTTCTCATTTTTCTTCTCATTTTGAACTTTAGGTATGGATAGTAGACTAGGAAATGGAATGCCTTTGTTTTGCATAATTAGAATAATCATATTTGCCAGTTAGGTACCTTAGAGCAATGGTTATAAACCTGTCTTAGGAGTACTAGAGATTCATGAAGAACATTTTGAAGCATGCATTCTCAAGTTTGTACCCAAACACTGATATTGTAAAGCCAAAGTGGCCATGTGCGTCTGTGCTGTAAATAATGGGCAACAGTGTTGTTCTTAAGCCACTTTAAATAATACTTCAAGGATTGGATTAAAGAAAAAGAAAGTCTTTTGTTCTTCTTTAGATTTACTTCTCCAAAGTCCTATCTTTTTTTTTTTTTTTTTTTCCCCTGGTCATTCATTCTTATTTATTTATTTATTTTTATTCTTTCCAAAGTCCCATCTTTATTTGGACTACTTTGGTGGCTTATACATAAAGAAGATGGCATGGACTAACTTAAAATAACTAATTCATTTATAGATCCTAGGTATTAGATATTATACTAAGGTGGAGAATTCAAAGAATTAGAATGTGTTTTACCTGTGAAAAGAAAAAAAATAAAAAACATACATCAGAAGATATATATCTGGGCAGGAGAAGCACGTATAAAGTAGAGGCTTGTTTGTGCCAATTTGAACCAACTCTTTTTTTTTTATTTAGTTATTTTATTTAAATGCGTTTCAAGTCATAGTATATAACCAGAGCTCAGTTTTTCCATTTCTCTGGTTGCAAACCAGATAGAGTCACACCGTTTGTGTCTTCATACATGCACCAGGGGTAGTAATGACCATTTCAATCAACCATCATTACTATGCCCATTCCCCTTTCCTTCCTCCCACCTCCCCCTGCCACATGTAGAGTTCCTGTATTTCTCCTGTGTTTCCCGTTCCCACCCCCCTTATGTATCCTTATCCACTAATCAGCGAGAACATTCGGCATTTGGTTTTTTGGGATTGGCTTACTTCACTAAGCATAATGTTCTCCAGTTCCATCCATTTGCCTGCAAATGCCATAATTTTATTCTCTCTTATTGCTGAATAATATTCCATTGTGTGTATGTACCACAGTTTGTTTATCCATTCATCTATTGAAGGGCATCTGGGTTGCTTCCATAGTTTTGCAATTGTGAATTGTGCTGCTATAAACATTGAGGTGACTGCTTTATAGTAGCGTGCTGTTTTTAATTCTTTAGGGTATAAGCCAAAGAGTGGGATAGCTGGATCAAATGGTGGTTTCATTCCAAGTTTTTTAATAAATCTCCAAACTGCTTTCCAGATTGGTTGCACCAATTTGCAGTCCCACCAGCAATGCTTGAGTGTACCTTTTTAACCACATCCTCGCCAGCACTTATTGTTGCTGGTATTTTGGATAGCTGCCATTCTGACTGGTGTAAGATGAAATCTGAGTGTAGTTTTGATTTGCATTTCTCTAATAGCTAGAGATGACGAACATTTCTTCATATATATATTTATTGATTGTATTTCTTCTTCTGAGAAGTTTCTATTCAGCTCCTTAGCCCATTTATTGTTTGGGTTATTTGTTTTTTTGGTGTTAAGTTTTTTGAGTTCTTTATATATCCTGGAGATCAGTGCTCAAACCAACTCTTGACTAGCGACTGGAGAGGGGAGATGGAGAAGGAATGAGGATAGCTTACCCTAGGGTGCTCAGGAAGTATATCCGTAGCTTTCTGTTAAAGGGGAAAGGGAAATATGAAACAATCACTAGACAGGTGAAAAGAAGATGAGAAAGATCCATCAAAAGATATATCATGGTATTCAGGGCCACAAAACATTTCAAGGGAAAAGAGTCAAATGTTGAAGCTGCCATAAGAGGTCAAGTAAAAGGAGCACTAGAAAGTTGGCTTTACAAAAAGAAAAAGCAGGTAGGCAGGTTGAGCAAGGCAAAAAGCTCTGATACCAAAGTGGTAGTTTTCAAGCTTTTTTTTTTTTCATGTATCGTCTCTGGGATTTCGTTTGTTTCTAGTTGCCATCCTATATTCACTCTTATTCTCTATTTTTTTTAAGGTGATATAAACATAGTTAAAAATAATAAAAATTTTACGTAAGATGTTTTTGCTGAAATTCATTCAACAATCATCTCTGGCTGCTTCTATGCCTTTCACAACTCTGCTGCTTATAAACAGCCATTCTCATTAGTATCTTCTGTATTCTTTCTTGTTTCTTTCAGAGTCCCAGGGAAATCTTCACAATAGCTTTTTAAGAAATATTTTCTTAGTTGTAGATGAACACAGTATCTTTATTTTTACGTGGTGCTGAGGCTCGAACCCAGTGCCCCACACATGCGTGGCAAGCACTCTACCACGGAGCAGCTACAGGCCCAGCCCCACGGTAGCTTTTTAATCCTTTGAACACCCTACACTTTATTCACACTTCTCAGAAGCTACCATACAAAAGAATAGCAAAGCAGCAGTGGGCTTGAGGGTCTCAGCCCCAAATTCAGAAAGCCTTGTGCTGACTATGATTTTTTAAATGTCAAGCACGTCCCAAAATAAACTGGCCTGAGCACCAAAGATAGTCCTAAAGTTCATATTTTATTACTTCAGTTTTTCTCTATCTGTTATTCCTGGAACATTAGCCATTGGTATTTTGTGTGAGGTTGAATATAACAGATTTTATAAATATACATTGAGTATGGCTTTTAAGGACAAAGGGACCTTGTAGCTCAGTACACCAGCTGTTAGACTTGAATTTGAATTTTATTTAGGTTCCTTTGTTCCTAATGTGTGCTTGTGTCATTTGGGATTGCAGAGACCTTGGATCCTGATCTAGACCTCTTTCAGCCCCTTAGCTCGTCTTGCAAGACTAGGAGGAGAGACAGGAATATCACCGACTCTGAAAAATGTGTGGCCCAGATGTTTTGCCTCTGTTGGGAATTATTTAATGGTGTAGAAGAAACTACAGGCTCAGAGAGATTCAACAGAAAACTTGGCAGTGATCCTGGAAATGGATAAACTCCTGGATATAGACTGGTGGTTCTCTAAGGCCTACTATCCCCAGTTCTCCCCAGGAGAAGGTATGTGTCTAATTCTAAAACACCAGCTCTGTAAATGCTGTAGCGACTTCAAGTCTAATTGAGCTACAGCCCTGCCTTTCATATGTTAAGGCTTACTTAGGAAACTGAAATCTAATGTTCTTGCCACCTAGTTACTGGGGGCCTTGTGTCAGTGTCTGAGTAGAGTGAATATCCCATACTGGGCACCACCAGCAGTGGAAATTAGAGGCAGCCATGCAGTTTGGCAGGGAGGTGGTGCAGAGCAAGGGATTTATATAAATTCAGCACATGGAGTAGAAGAGCAAGGTACAGATTAGGAATTGAACTTGGATACTAACTAGTAAGGATCAGATATAAAGTTGAAGTGATGATGCCCCATGGCCCCTTTCACCAGTATTGGATGAGAGGTTTTGTTCATGAGTAGGAGTATCAACTGAGATGTGGTGTGTGCATAAATTAGATAATGGAATTATTCTTGGTTTGTTGTCTACCCAGCTAAAGAAATAGGCTCAGAAGCCTCCAAACAGTCGCTACAAGTTAAAACTGGGTTGTGGTACTGGCATCATTTATATGTGGTTTTGCAAACCTTCTTGAGTTGGGTACTCAGAAGGATGGGCAGTATTACCTGATTAGCTGTAGGGGATTTATATTCCAATTTAGATACCAGTTTAACATAATAACTTGCACTGTGGGTCAATAAGTATACATACATTGCTTGAATAGACACTCTCCAGATGTGGCCTCTGGAGTAAACATAAGCGTAAAGCGGCTCCACCAGGCTTCATTGGAATATACGCTCTCGCGCTGAATCCATCAGAGTATGTCGGGGAGAAATGGGGCTCTGGCTTCAGTGTGTAGATAATTTCAGAAGGCCTGGTCAGGAAGGGGAGGGCTTGGGGGCAGGAAGAGAAGGCCAGAGTCCTTCCTGGATAGGTCAGGAAAACCCGCTGATTGACAGGAGGCGTGTCTACTGGTGACCTCAGCATCTGGCTGGCCGCCCCTGCAACTGCCCTGACCGGTCCTTCTAATTGGACATCCTGGACCCTCATCTGACCTAACAATAAGTATTCCATTAATTCCAGCATAACTCAGATTTTGAATGAACAAAAGGAGCTCTTTTTGGTTTGAGTTAGATGACCCGAGAAAGTTGGGAGTTAGAGAAGTATGACTGGGATATAGAGTGGTGATGGGGTGCACAGGTGGAAACATGTCTAGTTTCAGAGATGTATACAAATCCAGACATTAATTTATTGCAATGAAATTCCAAGATAACATAGAATTAAAAAAAAAAAAAAAACCTCAGTTGGGTGCAGTGGCGCAGGCCTGTACTCCCAGCACTTAGGGAGGCTGAGACAAGAGAATCGCGAGTTCAAAGCCAGCCTCAGCAATGGTGAGGTGCTAAGCAACTCAGTGAGACCCTGTCTCTACATAAAACACAAAATAGGGCTGGGGATGCGGCTCAGTGTCGAGTGCCCCAGAGTTCAGTCTCTAGTACCAAAAAAAACAAAAACAAAAACAAAACCTCGTATGAAAAGATGAATTCTAGGTCTAAACAATCAAAAAACAAAATACCTGAAGTTTGGGGACTTCCTGCCTTCCTGAGTTTATGCTAGAACTCAACACACTGCCATCAACATGAAGTTTTCTATGGAAATCTATTGGAAGCTTTTAATTGCATGTATGAGCTAACATCTGTTTTATGTTAAGTAAATAGGCAGAAATTTTATAGGTAATATTCTAAAAACTGCAATTTCAAACACTATCACTTATATGATATAATACTTCTTTATAAATACATTAGGCCTTTACAAATATGACTTGCCATTCTTTGAATGATGAATAATGATAAGTTATGATCTTGTCTTTTAGCACCATCATACAGAGTTAATATCAGTGTTACTCAAGATACAGTAAAACTTTATTAACACACCTCAGTGTACTTGAAAATGGCTTGTGAACTAATGGCTTTAAAAATAAATATAGTGACATATTAGGCCAGTGAATGTAGAATTTGTTTAGAATGTCTTAGCAATTTGAACAAACCTGGGTTACCTTGAAAAGATGTTAGTTATACCAAGGTCTCAAATTCTCTTTTAATTAAATCGTTCAGGCAATTTAATTGAAGAGAATTTCTTTCGCTTGCATTGCCTGGTAATTGTTTCAGTTCTCATTTTCCTTTGACAAGGGCAATTGTGTGGATCCTGAAGATGGAAGAGAGACTCCTCTGCACAGCTGACAGGGTGTTTGGAGTCAAGGAATGAATTAGGTGACCTTTCAGGGTGATTGGAGCAATCTGGCTACCATGCCATCCGTTATTATATGGATTCAGAAACCAGAGTCTTCAGACTCAATGTCTCGCCGTGTTTTTATGAAAAGCAAATGATAATTAACATTTGAGAGGGCATAAGAAGGGGTTACAAACCCCACCTTTCCCCTATGCGATGGTATGAAACAGAGTAAAAACATGTTCTTTCTTGCTTCTTCAAATAGAAGCAGCTCACCTCATAGATGAGTGACTTTTTCCTTTCAGTTTGTATTATTATAAAAAAATATATAACCTCCCCCCCTTTAGGGGCTTCTATTAGAGCCATTTACTGGTTTAAAGAAAAGTATGCACAAGAGGCTTTGCATCACAGAGTACTCCTGTTTCTTCTTTTATGAAAGGAGGAGTGTTGCTTGGTAGCAGTAGCAGCGGTGGGTGTTTGATGGCAGATGGGGGACTGCAGGGTTGCAGCTGCAATCTTGCAAATATTGTTAAAATAAACTTCCATTGCAGATTGACTGGTCAAATAGAGTGTTGTTGTGATGAAGCAGAGCTGAAAGTTTAATGTGAAAAGAGCAAAAGCATTTATCTGAGCCATGGAAACTTTTATGCAGAGCAGTGTAGTGTTGATGAGGTTTCTTGGCAGGGAATCTGTGGGCTGTAACCCTGAGAGGACTCTAGGGAATGATTGGAAAAAAGTGTCACTAATAGAGCATTTTGATGAAAGAGAAAGCAGTTCCATTATTTATTGTAAGAACATCTTATTTCCTAAAGTAATCTTATATGGCCCTGTATATGTGCCTTACTTAATTAAAAGTACATTTTAATTGTATCTCCTCATTTGCCACAGATGATGTGTGTGCATATGAAGTGTGAATGTGCTATTTGCGTATTGGATGTTACTTTGACCTGCACTGTATATTACAATCATGGTTTTCTTAAAACTGCAAAAGAACCAAATGAATAAATGGATGGTTTTTATCAGGAGAGCTGTGGAAATTTATGGGGGATTTGTAGTTGAGTCTGAGATATGTGCGTGAGGAAATACATATTAGTTTATCGTAGTTTATACTCATTTTCTTTTTCCTTTATATTACAGGAAAAGCCTAATATTTATTGTTTTGGAATTATGTGTGGGGGTAGCTTTCATCTGGGGAGTTCATTTCAAGATTGTAAAGAGGGTCTTACAAAATTCACAACAAAGGAGGCTTTTGAGATCCACTTATTTTGGTAATAGTGCACTAGGATTTCTTAAACTATTTAACAATGTACATTCAGGAGACTTTCATATTATCTTTCAAAGTATAGTACTGTTACTTGTAGTAGTTATGTTGTAGTTATATTCTGTAAAGTCATAGTGAACACTGAATTAGTGAACATGGATCCATTTCTTGTAGGTTAAATACCACATTCGTTTTTTTTGAGCTTCTGATCACCAAATTTTCATCACTGAATCATTACATAACCATGTGTGTTCCTTTTGAAAAACACTTTAATATATATTGTTGGTTGATTAATATTGAACTCATGGCCAACAATACTGCAACTCATGCTCAAGCATAATACATGCTTGGAGAAGTATATTTTCTGTAGAATGCATATGGGAGCACTCAGGAACACTGGCAGTGCTTCCACACTATGCATTTTTAAAAAAATTTTTTTTAGTTGTAGATGGACACAATATCTTTATTTTGTTTATTTTTATGTGGTGCTGAAGATCAAACCCAATGCCTCACGCATGCGAGGCAAGCGCTCTACCACTGAGCCACAATCCTAGCCCCCACACTATGCATTTTAAACAGCAAAATCACACACACACACACACACACACACACACACAAAACCCCTACAGCCCACCCCCCCCCACACACATACAGGTGAAAAATATGGCATTAATTGTAGTGCAAAAAGGACACTTGCTTGGAGTAATGAGACCTACAAGAAGGCAGAGTGCACCTTATCTAACCTCTTCTGGGAATGTGTGTATTGGGCTACTGAAATGTTTTGTTACTCGGTGCTCTTCTCAGATGACCACAAAAGTGCTCCATGTACTGATTTTGGATTACAAAGAAATTTTAACAAGTAAGTGAATTTGCAGATATGGAACCTGCAAATGACAATTGACTGTAAATAGTTTTGGTAATTTTGGTATTACCTGTGTCGTCACTAAAACAGTCACAGAATATTCAAAACTAATTAGAACTCTGATGGCAGTATAAGGTATTTTAATGAGTCTTGCCCATAAAAATCTCATTTTAAAATAATCAAATTAAACATATTGTAGAATGCCTTATAAAATTTTCATAGTACTTCAAATACATCATCAATTTGATTTTTATTTAAACTAAGATTCTGACACATTGACTTTCACAGTTATCTTTTTACTAGTGTGTTTTGGAAATTAAACTAGAGCCCAGTGTTTTGACTCTTAATTCACTCTTCTTTTCCCTCTCTCTAGATTAACTAGCTCACAGTTATTTTAGAAGTATACAGCTTAGTAAGTACAGTCATATAAAATTACTTTGGAAGACTTTTACTTAAAAAAATAATTTTCAGGATTGTTAGGTACATGCCAGTTTTTAGTGGTTTATGCCAAGAAAAAGGTTTTATGTATTGTAATCAGAGCCACTAGTGGATGAAGTTGACAATAAACTACTGTTATCCTCCAAGAAACACCTATATTCTGCACAGAAGTTATTAAAACTAGTTATTTAATTTAGAAGCACAACTGGGTTTTATTTTAGACTGTGATATAGAGAACTGGTAAGAGTATCATTTACACTTGAACAAGAATAAGCACAGATAGCTATAAAATCATTAAAAAAAAAATCCACTAGAGAGCTGAGGTTGTTGGCATCCAAGTATACTGAAATCAGACTTGGAAAAACAGACTCGTTCAAGTAAAGATAGGAGCTAAACCCTGGTTCATCTGGTTATTGCTTTATCTGCCTACAGTAAGATAACACCAGTTAAGCCTTCTGGAAGGGCACAGCTCTTCAGTCAGCTTAGCAGAAATTTGTAGTTATGAGCTGAATTGTCCTCATTTCTCATCCCAAATCTGTGTTGGATTCCTGTGCCCTAGCACCACAGAATGAGACTGAATTTGGATATTTGGCCTTTGAAGAGGTAGTTAAGTTAAAGTAAGGCCATTAGCCTGGACCCTCATCTAGTTCGACTGGTGTCCTTATAAGAAGAGGAAATTTGGACACACATAGAGAAAAGCAGGAGCATATATGCAGAGTAAAGACCATGTGAGGACACAGCAAGGGGGCCAAATGTGAGACAGAGAAACTGACACCTTGATCTTGGGCTAAGATTCCTAGCCTTTAGAACTATGAGAAAATAAATTTCTGTTGTTTTAAGCCACCCAATCTGTGATACAGATTCTACATCCCTAATCTAGAAATCCAAAATCTGAAATGACCCAATACCTGATATGTAGATCTTTAGATTGGGGATACTGAACCAGTAATTAAAGTCCATGCAAATACTCCAAAAGCTGAAAAACTAAAATCTAAAACAACTGTGGCCCAAGCAATTTGTATTAGGTGTACTCAATCTGTATTTTAATATGGAAGTCCTAACAACAACAACAACAGCAACAACAAAACAACAACAACAAGAACCAAACCAAAACAAGAAAACCTTGTTCTCTTAATTAATCATGGAGAGCCAAATGAGAGAGAGAGAAAAAATTGAAGAGACAGGAGATATGGAGAAAGAACAAGGAAACTTCTGCTAAGAGTAGAGTAGCTTCCTCTACCATGCCCTTCTCTTATGATGTTCCGCCTCACCTGAGGCCCATAGTAATAAAGTTGGCCAACCATGGACTGAGACCACTGAAAGCATGAGCCCCAAATAAACTTTTCCTCTTTTAAGTTGTTCTTGTCAGATATTTGGTCATAGCAACAAAAAGCTAACACATGTTAGATTAGTAACAGTCAAGGTTCTTTACCTATATCCTGTTTCTTTTTTAGTGCCTGCATACCTTGAATTTATTTGTAAGGGCTTGTTTTTGTGTGTTTTTTTATATCCTCTTGTTAGAGGCTGATTGAATAGGTGGGAGACAACCAAGATGTAAGGAAGCAAGATTAAATAGTACTTCTTAGGTGTTTGAGTTTTTCACTTTCAAATTGACTGTGCAGGAAATATTATCTGCTGTCCCCATGGCCGGTACACAACAAGATGTTGTCTTACTCTTCTGAAGCTACAACCATAAAGTTCCCTTCCATTGTGATTGTGCTCAAGCTCCATTTTTAAACACAATTATTTGTCTTTGGGCACAAATAACTTTGTTATTGCAAGGGAGCTTTTTCCAGCCCAGCTTACAGGCAATCTGCATACCATGGTTTTCCAAGCTATTGGCTTGCTTGGTTCTCTTTGTTAACCTTGATGTAACATTCACTGGTGCCTGAGTTTGTCTAGAAATTATTCCAAAGTGTGTAAAAAAAACCATACATGTCAACCTCACATCCTTGCAAGTCTGTTTTCTTTCATTATATGTCACGGAAGGACCTTTTATGTCAATTAGAGTTGATTTTTTGTTTTAATTATGTTTGAAAAGAATATTGTTGAGTGGAGGTACAGCTTAAGAAAGAATGTTGAAATAATTGCTTGAGTAAACATAGACCACCATGACCTTATAACAGTTTCCTGTGAAACCATTCAATTAAAGCAAATTTAGGCAGTTACTGAACACTGGTGGTCAAAGAGAGGAAATGAACTGTCAGGGTTTTCTATTTCATAGGTCCAGACAAAGCACACCACTTGATTGACTAATGCTGAAATTTAAGTTTCAATCATCTTAATTTCTGATAGACATGTATAAGATGATGTTTTTGTTTATGAAGTAAAACTGTTTTGTCAGAGTTCATGTATCTATGAAATAGTAAGTTCAGGATCATGATTACTAATGGTTTGATTCTTTGGAGTATTTGATCAGGTTGTGCTTTTTATCCACCCTTCCCCACTTCATACAATTATTACGCATTTCTGTTAGGATTAGTATCTTTGCTCTTTCCAAAGCATTATAAAATCTTTATGTAAATTCCATCTATATGAAAAAGAGATTATTAGTAAATAATGGTTTCTACTTTGAACATTTGAACAGCAAGGGAGAATGTCCTTAGATGACCAGGATAATGATAAATGGCTGAGAAAGATAGAGAAAACTCTATTTTTGAATGTCAAGTGGGAAAAATAAGACATTTGTTTATGATTTATTTCAAACTATAAGCTGCTTTTCAACTGTGACTGTAATGAATTTTACTTGATTTCTTATATTAAGTGTACAAAAAATAAGTCATGATGGGTTATGGATGTAACTCAGGGGTAGAGAGCTTGCCTAAGGATGTGTGAAGCCTTGAGTTCTATCTCTGGACAGCCATAAAATTTTTTTAAGTGTTTTTTTTTTAGCTATAGATAGACCTTTATTTTTTATGTATTTATATGTGGTGGAGAGGATTGAACCTAGAGATTCACACATGCAAGGCATGCATGCCCCCACTGAGACACAACCCTAGCCCCAACCATAAAAATTTTTTAAAAAGGCAAAATTAAACCATCATATTTAGAAATGATTTGATGCTACTATAGTATCTAGTAGAATTAGGCAGTATCTCATATAGCAAGTTCCAAGTATATTGGTGATTTTTTAAAGCAAAGAATTATAAAGTTACAAGATTTTAGGATTTGGAGAGTAACAGACCTATCCTTTTTGTTGTGAATTAGCAATAGCATAGAAGCATTTGTAATGTAGCAGGACCAACTAGGAAGAGTGTGAGATTGGGTAATATGTAGATTAATCTCTTTCCAGAGTTCCTTGCAAAGGTAAATAGTATCAGATCCTTGTCTGGAAATTTTTGAGTTTTTAAAATTTATTTTTGCAGATACAATATCTAGTTGATGTTTTTTTATGTAGCAGTTCTAGGAATATCAAAGAAGTGTGGCAAAATAGAGTGAAAAGCTTAGATCAATTTACCTTCTATTTTAAGTGGCAAATTAGTGTACACAAAAATATTATGTATCTAGCATTGTTATTTTGAATTTCCAAGATTTTTAAATAGCTGCAATCTAAAAAATTTTAATATTAAAATATATTTTGTGATAAAAGCAAGAATGTCTTTATTGTAGAAAATATAGAAATAATATAAAGAAAAAAACTTTTTTTATACTTCCATTTCTCAGTGTTACTATTATAATTTGAAATTAGATTTCTAGGCTTTTATTTTTTTAAAGGATCATTTTATCTACCTTATCTTTCTCCACCTAATATTTTAATAGCATTCTGTTCCACTAAATATTCTATAATATAATTTTAATGGCTACATACTGTGACTTTATATGGGTGAACCATAGTTTCATGTTTTACTAAAATAAGATTAATTTTATTAACTAGATTTACTATAAAAGAAATATGTATGTTTATGTTAAAACCATAATATATTAACTATCCCTGTTATCAAATTTTTTTTGGGGGGGGAGAGGAGCAGATAGGGAAACTTTCTTTTGAAATTTAAATTGTATTTTTATTATACCTATTTCCTTATTGAAAGCATATAATCATTTTTGATGTTTCATGGTTTATATTGTGACTTAATATTGTTTTAATTATAGTGGCATATATAGGTACAGGCATATAGAGAACATAGTATAAGATTTAATTTAGATTTGACTATGGTGTAGTTCTTATAGAACTTGCTTTCCTGAAAAAAATTCTTGCCAAGGATTGCTTCTTATTAACTTTGTCTCTTTTGTAACTGAATAAAACACTTCTACCTACCTTTTTAAAAAAATTAACTGATGCCTATTCCGATTGCTGTTCTGTTCTGCTCTTTCCTCTATTGTCAAATCTTACTCCCCTGTAGAACTACTGATAAATTTTCTTTGCATTTCTCCAGAAATTTTATATGCACATATAAATATATTCATACAAATGAATACTTCATTAAATTAAAAAAACATAGATACACATGCATATATCCACAAGTATTATTAGTCAACATAAATACTCACCTTAAGATACACTACAAGAATAATTGTGAAGTTGGAAGTGTAGTATCTCAAGCTACACAGCTGAGGATTGAACCCCAATTCAAGCATTTATTGGCTGTCAGTGACCCTTTGTGCAAATTAGTCAGCATCTTAGTGTCCCCAGTTTCCTCATGTTTAAAATGGTAGACAGTGAAGATTTGTAATAGTGCTTGCCCTATCATGTATGAGGCCCTGGCTTTGATTCCCAGCACTGGAAATTAATTAATTAATTAATTGTGAACAATATATCTCATAGAAATATTAACTAAGTTGACATTTACTAAGCATTTACCAAGGTTATATACAAAAAGTACTTAGATCAGTTCCTGGCGATCCAGAGCCATTGTACATTAGCTCTTTTCTTTCCATGCAAAGGTGTGCAAATTTATTTTATTATTTGTAATATATTTAGAATATCCCATTATGATATTACTGTGATTTATTGATCTGTCCTCCATTTTGGGTTATTTGTTTTTTTCCCCTCTCATTTTACATTACTGAAACAGTGCTACCAAGATTGTGCTTATTCTTGTATTTTGAATTTAGGAAGTAAATATATAGGTTTAGATGTAAAAAGTATAATTCCTGTGTCAGAAACTACATATTTTAAGTATCCATAGGTATTGCTAAATAGTCCTTCAAATTGTGAGACTGCTTTTCTCCCCTAGTCCTTTTCAACATTAAGTAACACTGATTTTTCATAATGTGATAGGTGATGAAAGCTAATTTTTATTTTATTACAAGTGAACTTGAATATTCATTTTTTGAGGACATTTAAATTTTTTCCTCCATGAATTACAGGCCCACGTAATTGGTTAATTTTATTAATGGTTTACCAATGTTTTTTGGTATTTTGTTGTTGTTGTTGAGGTTCTTGCTAAGTTACCTAGGATTGCACCAAGTTAAGTTGTTGAGGTCGACTTTAAACTTGTGATCCTCTTGCCTCAGCTTCCCATGCTGCAATGTTTTTTTTCGTATTGCTTTTTTTTCTTCATTTTCTTTTTTTTTCTAATTGGTTATACGTGACAGTGGATGCATTACGACACATCATACATAAATGGAGTATAACTTCTCATTCTTCTGGTTGTACATGATGTAGAGTTATACAGGTCATGTAATCATATATGCACATGGGGTAATACTGTCTGATTCATTCTACTATCATTCCTACTCACATACCCCCTCCTCTCCCTTCACTCCTCTTTGTCTAATCCAAAGAATCCTACCTCTATTCTTCCCTAGCCCCACTAGGGAAGAATTAGCATCTGCATATCAGAGAAAACATTCAGCTTTGGTTTTTTGGGGTTGGCTTATTTCGCTTATTCTTGAGTTCCATCCGTTTACCAGCAAATGTCATAATTTCATTCTTTGTTAAGGCTGAGTAATATTCCATTGTGTATATATACCACAATTAATTAATTAATTAATTAATTTATTTCCTTCCTTCCTTCCTTCCTTCCTTCCTTCCTTCCTTCCTTCCTTCCTTCTTTCTTCTAGAACTTTTTAAAAATATTTTTTATTTTATTTTTTTGTGGTGCTAGGGATTGAACCCAGAGCCTTGTGCATGTGAGGCAAGCACTCTTCCAACTGAGCTATATCCTGGGCCCTATATACCACAATTTCTTTATCTGTTTATCTGTTGAGAGGCACCTAGGTTAGTTCCATAGTTTAGCTATTGTGAATTGTGCTACTAAACATGGGTGTGGCTGTGCCACTGTAGTATTGTAGTATGCTGATTGTAAGTCCTTTGGGTCACATTGCTTTTTAAAGAACACTTTACTTAAAATAGTCATTTGTCAGCTCATTTGTCATATAAACAACTTTTTTTTTTTTTTGTACCAAGGTTTGAACTCAGGGACACTAGACCACTGAGCCACATCCTCAGCCCTATTTTGTATTTTATTTAGAGACAGTGCCTTCACTGAGTTGTTTAACACCTCACCTTTGCTGAGGCTGGCTTTGAACTCAAGATCTTCCTGCTTCAGCCTCCTGAGCTGCTAGGATTACAGATGTGCACAACTGCACCTGGCTTTTTTTCAGTTTATTGACTTTTGAACAATATTTTTATTGCTTTCCCCCCTTTTTGGCTATTTTACAGATTATTTCATTTTTATGTTGTAAGCTTCTTGTGTTTTTTTATTTTGTTATTGCTCCAGAATATTAAGACATTCTTTAAAAGGTAGACATTTTTCCCAGCGTAGATTGTACTTTAAAAGATTCACTCATCTATTTCTTTTGTGTTCTTTAATTTTACTTTTACATTTGAGTCTTTGACCCACTGCAAATTTGTAGGGGAGGAAAAAAACCTCTTCCTCTATCTTCTTAAATTCAGAGGACAGAGCCCACAAGCCAAACTAATGAGTGATAGATTGACATTAGGAAGAAAATATTTAATTATGTATATGCATGTAGAAGTTCATGAAGAAATATGACTTAAGGAGGGAGTTAGAATTTGGGGCTTATATGCCCACTTACAAAGGCTGATAAAATGAAGAAGTGAGTAGAAGTGACTAGATTGGTAGTTTGGGGCTTTTATGAAGTATGTGTGGATACAACTCATCCAAAGGTAACTAGAGAATATATGGCAGATAAGAATCTTTCAGTAAGGTATTTATGCAAAATAGGAATGACTCTTCAAAAATAAAAAAAAAGTGGTTCTTTTCTTCCTGGTATTAGATAGGGGCATTATACGCTTAACTTGGCTCTTTCTGTTCAGTTTCATTAATCTACCTACTATCAACTCTATTAATAAGCAATCTAAATTGTACATTTATAATACTTTTAAATTTCCCCAACACTATTTTTCTTTACTACTTAAAATTTTTTCCCAACACTAGTTTCTTCAGAGATTTTTATTTCATTCTTGAGTGCTTTTATTTTGCTGTTGAACTTAAACATTTTTTGTCATATTTCAAAATAAAAATATTTGTATTTTAATTTCCTAATTTTTTAATATAAATAATATTTGTAGGTTGTTTTAAGTGAGAATTAATTGAGCTTATGAATTCTATGAGATTTAATATCTTATTAGTCAATGGAACTTAATTCTTTAAGTAATCATAAATGGAATCTTTCCCCCATTGAGTTTTCTGTCATTATGTTTATATATGAGAAAACTTTTAGTTTATGTATACTAGTTTTATAACCTGACTCTTTACTCAATTATAATGTTACTAACATTTTCCAGTTGATATTTTTAGATATCATTTGTAAATGACAGTTTTGTTTTTTTCTTTGCAATAGTTATTCCAATGTTTATACCTTCTATTTATTTTTCTTGTCTCATTATGTAGGGCAATTATTTCCAAAGTGTGCCATTTTAGTTTCAACATTTTTGAGTGACTTTATTCTGAATGAGCCTTTAGTATAAATATATAGTTGGTTTTTAGTTTTTAATGCATTCTGCAGTTTTTCTGCCTTTTAAATAACTGGATTTGTTCAGTAAGCAACTGTTTTTATTACAATTGTTTAAACTTAATTTTACTGTCTTTGTTATATTTTTTGTTTCTAATATTTTCTTTGCTTTTTGGTTTTTCTACACTGTATACTTTTGTTATTTTTACTTAGAGAAGTGATTTTTAAGCATTTAATTATATAATCTGTGATTTTAAAGAAAAGCAAGTAGATACTACTAATAATATGTTACTATGAGGATATTAGTTTTGCTTCTCTATCTCCTGACTTTGACATCTTTTTAAGTTTCATTGTTTAGTGTGTTTAAAGATAATTTTCAGAAAAAGGTATAATTATGTCTTTTAAACAGATTTAAGAATGAACATGTATAAAATAATGTATTTTACTGTAGGGGGGAAAATTTATTTTACTTCTACCTCTCTGGGTTTTTAGTTGGAACCATTATAATAAGGCTAGATTAATAAAAGAAAAACAAGCAGAAGTTTATTAACATGTACCTCACATATGCAAGGAAGTTTCCCAGGGAAAAATCAGTAAATCTCAAAGAGGTAGCTTTGAATTGAGGTTTAAATACCATTTTTAGCAATGAAAGAAAGAAGTTTGGGGGCCAGGCCAGTTATGAGTTGGGGAGTAGCAGTGTCCAACAAAAGCATGTAAACAGCAGTAAGTTTTGATAGGCAAAATTGGTGCCTTCTCCATTGATAAGAGGCTCTGTTTTGGTGAGCTTTTTTGCAACCAAAATACTGGATAAGAATTATTAGAGAAGGAAAAGTTTATTTGGGGCCTCACAGTTTCAGAAGTCTTAGTTTATAAACAACTGACTCCATTCTTTGAGGTCTGAGGTAAGGCAGAACATTATGGCAGAAGAGTGTGGCAGAGGAAAGCAGCTGTGGACATTGTAACAGGAAGCAGAGAGTCCCTAGACTCTACTCTCTAGGGATAAAATATATACCCCAAGGCATGCCCCCAATGACCCACATCCTCCAGGCACACCCTACTTGTCTTCAGTTACCACTCAGTTACTCCCTATCAGGGGATTGATTCACTGATTGAGTTAAGGCTCTCATAACTCAAACATTTCATCTCTGAACCTTGCTTTGTCTTACACATTAGCTTTTGGGAGACACCTCATATCTAAACCATAACAGGTTCTTATGATTTAGTCATCCTTCTCTTCCTGGTACAGAGAAAGAGACACTCTTAGAAATAGATTTTTCCTTCAGAAATGTTGATTTACTTTAAAAAAGGGATTTTCTGCTGTTTTCAGAATTTCTCCTATGTGTCCCGTTTCTCAAAATAATCAGCTCAAAATAATCCTCATGCAAAAGAGGCATATTTTTGTATGGCATGTTCTGGCTCCCTACAGAAACAACTAGATGTTATAATAGGTTTAGAGAAAGTCAAAACAATAGGGATTCAAATGAGGTAAAAAAAAATGTTGAGAGGACTTGTAAATGGAAACTGATGAGGTGGGGCATCAATTAAAACACTGTTAGGCAGGTCAAAATATACATATTTCTTAACTTTACAAAGAGTTGCAAGATTATTCAAAGACAGTTAACAGGACTGAGTATTAACCCTAAAGGTTTATGCTATGTAAAATGCGTAGTTAACCCTGAAAAATTTTTTTTATAATTTATGTTTACAGAGGAAATGGTTATGACATTTATTTTATACATTATTATTCAATTTCCAGGGTTGTTTAGTCTTCATTCTCTGATACCAGATGTTGGGAAAATTTTTCTATACAGAGCCAGATAGCAAATGATTGAGGTTTGATGGAACACATAAAGTTTCTATTATATATTCTTTGTTTTATGAATTTTGTTTTCTTTCTGTACTCCTTCATAAATGTAAAAACCATAATTAGTTGATGGGCTGTCCCACAGCAAGATGTTGGCCATATTTTTTCTGACCTCTGCTGATTACAAATTATTTGAAGTTCACCACCGGTTTTTTCATAGCATTAATTTTCAAATGTTGAGATCTTTGTTTTGAAAACTCTTTTGGGTGACTGCTACTCATTTTCAAATATATATACACACACACACATAACTCCCAAGAACACTAATTAGTGCAGTGCTGTTGTTTCTCATTGGTCTGAGTGTTCCTCAGTGCTTTTATATGAGCCAGTGGCACACCAGAAGCTGGACAGTGGGTGCGATGTGCCCTGGTACTGGCAGTGCAGAGGTGCATTACCTGTAGAAACCTTCGAAGAGTAATAAAGTTGAAGAATTACAAGTTCATTTGAAGACTAATTCAATTTCTGCTTCTCTGATGGATGAATTTATCTTCTCGTTGAAACATCAAATAAATGGGCATATTGTATGAAACTGTAGCAGCAACCACATTGGGTGTGAGGTAGCAAAATGCAGTGTTTCCTGAGAGGTGGGGGGGCAGGGACAACAAAAAACAAAAAACACACAAAAAAATCCTGAGCCTCACATTTGCCCCAGCTTTACCTGAAGGAAATTGTGAGACTATTGTGCAATTAAGCAAAACCCAGGTAGTGCTGGGAACTTCTACTGAGATAAAATGACAAAAGTCAGGGAAAGTCAAGATAGACCATGGGGCAGAGTACCCATGAGGAGAGGGCAAGGAGAAAACTCCAGAGGTCTCCAGGGCATCTTTCTCCAAAGGCTAAGATGAATGCTGATCTTTTCACATGTGAAAAAATAACCTGAGCTCAGATAAGGAAAGACCAGAAGATGAGAGGAAGCAGTGTTTAAATGTCATAACCAATGTTTAATAGTTGCCCCCCCTTCCCCCGCCACCTGCCAGCCCCGCCACAGGCCCAGTGCTGAGAATGGAACCCAGGGCCTCAGGCATTCTAGGCAGGTGCTCTATTACTGAGCTACATATATCCCCAGCAAGTAATGCCTCTTCTCAGCCGTTAGTGTGAAAAAACTCAGAATTCTGTAGGTATCAGTTAGGGTACTGGAGGCCAGGACCTGGCTCCCTAAAAATTAAACATAGACAAAATGTAGCATAATTTTCCCCCTTTTCCCTAACAAAGCTTGAAATTAAGACCTAAGTGGATTAAATATTTTGAAGCAATGTAACCATATCTGTTTTAGTTAGCTTTTTCACTGCTGAGAGCAAAGGATCTGACAAAAACAATTTTAGAGGAGGAAAAGTTTATTTGGGGTTCACAATTTCGGAGGTCTCAGTCCATAAATGGCTGACTCCAGTGCTCTGGGCCTGAGATGAGGCAAAACATCATGGTGTAAGTGGATGGTGGAGGAAAGTGGCTGAGGATAAGGCACCAGAAAGCTGAGAGAATCTGAGCTCAGCTCACAAAATATAAACCCCAAAGGCACGCCCCCAATGACCCACATCCTCCAATTATAGGCTACTTGCTTACAGTCACAACTCAGTTAATCTGTATCATGGGATCAACACACTGAATAGGTTAAGGCCCTCATAACCAATTCTTTTACATCTAAGCTTTCTTGCATTGTCTCACACATAAGCTTTTGGGGGATACCTCATGTCTAAATCATAACATCCCAGAAAAAAGCTCAAGAATACTTTTATAAATACATATATATTTATATGTGTATATATGTGTGTATATATATATAAAACAAGATAAAATTCACAAAGCTAGCATTCAATAAGAAATTTTCAGCCATTTTAAGAAGCAGGGATAGGAAAATAAAGCCATTTGTAATGAAGAGAAAAATCAATCAAAACTGCCTCTGCAATGACAGAAATGAAAATATTAGTATATAAGTACATTAAAATAGTTTTCCTGTGTCCAGATGTTTGACATGCCAAAGAAAAAAGCGTGAGATTTTGTTAAATAGATAAGGCAAAAGCTAAAAAGAAGAAATGAAAGTTATATATAAAAAAGAGGCTTAAATCAAACTTCTAGAGATAAGCACAGTAATGAAAAATGAGATGAAAAATACTCTGAATAGAATTAACTATACATTACACAGTAAAGCAGTGAAGATTAGTGAAACTGAAGACAGACAAACTCTGCAAAATGAAAAAGAATAAAAAGACTGGAGAAGAAAAAGTCCTCAGAAATGCATTTGTAACTGAGATAGCTTGAAGTGGCCAGGTGTGCATGTACATCAGTGAGAGTGGTGGAGTTAAGTGCTTTTGAAAATAGTTTTCCATAAAAGCAACACTAAGAAAGCTGGTCAGAATCAAATTTCAGAATCCTGGAAATTAACCAAAGATTAGCAGCAATTGTGAAGCATTGATTCAAGAAAAATGGTTGTTAATAATTCCAGAAAGAACATCGTTAGGGGCATTTTAACTTACTCTGTCACACCTTCACCCCAGCCACAACCAGACTCGCAGGTGCTATGGTAGTCATGAAAACCAACAGCCAGAAATCAGAGTGGAAACTGCACGCTGGCATCCATTGTAGGGGGCATTTGGTGTTGCTTCTCCTTCAGAATCCCCTTTCTGTAGAATTATTTATTTGCCTAATCCTGTGGTTTTCTTGGATGCTCCCACTCAGGAAGTGGTTATTTGACCTGACTTTGAGCTCTTCTGGTACAAGCAGGTTATTTTGGTGGGAGTTGGGGGACATTGTTGCAAAAAAGCTTATCATTCCTGCTGTCTTAGCAATAGATATTAGTTGGCACAAACAATATAACCAAGAAACTTAAAAGGAAAAACTGCGAAAGGAGATGTTCATAGGGAGTTTCAAAGAAGCTCTGACATGTTGCTGGGAATTTAGAGGATCACATGCTGTGTAAGGCTATGGGCATGCTCAGGAAATACTTAGAAGGCCCTTAACTCTCTCCTTTTCCCGACCTTGGGCCTGTACCGGCAAGAAGTGAAGGCTAAAACAGAGGTGTCTAATGCTTGGTGTGTGTTCAAAGTGTAGAGTAGAAAAGATTTCTCACCCATCACAAAGCTTCATGGCCGAAGTCCCTATAATAAAAGACAGGTTAAGAAGAGAAAAACATACAGATTTATCTAACATAAATTTTACATGACCTGCAAATCTTCAGAAATGAAGACTCAAAGAAATAGGAATCTGTGTCTTTCTTTAGCCAGTTGTGCAAACATGGGATTGGAGAATAAAGAGGTGTGGGCTGTTGTAGCAAACTTGAGGGAATTTAGCAATTCCTGTTTGGTCAGATTCTTCCTGGCATGCCTGTGTGACATTACTTTCCTGCAGGTGTAGGACAGGATACCTCACATGAAGGTCTTTGAGGGAGAAAGTCAAAGAGTTCCTTCCTAGGTTTTGGCTAGGTTTTGTTGCTTGCTTCAAAGTGAATGGTGAGGGGAAGATGTGAGTGGTATTCTTGCCTCTGCCATTTCCAAGATGCCATTGTAGGAAGCTCACCCTAACCCACAGATGTGGAGACTGGAAGATGTGGTGCTTCTATATGGTTAGGGAAATCTTATCCAGGTGTTAGCTAACTACTAAGCTAACTAAGTGGACTTGAATAACCACGTACCACAAAGCATTAGTCTAGAAGTCACTAAACAAAATCACTATCACTACTACAACAAATGGCAGCAAGAAACATAGTCTTCCAAAAGGAATAGGGAATGACAAAGTATTTGAAGAAATAATGCTAAATTTTTTAAAAAATTGGATGAAAACACTGAGTTCACAGATCCAGATATTCCAATGGACCCAACTAAAAGAAAAATAAAGCTATGCTAAGGTGCATCAAAATCAAATTGATTAGCATCTGTGATAAGGGGAAGAATTTGAAAGTGACTAGAGATAGAAGCAGCAATCACAGACAAAGGAACAAAAGTAAAAATAACAGCAACTTTTCTCTCAGAAACATTGTAAGCTAGAAAACAGAGCAAAGACATCTTTTTAAAGTCCTTAAAGAAAAACTGGTCATGCTATGTAGCATGTACATGCCACAGGCTTCATCTTATTAAAAGAGAAAAGAAAAATGTGTTACCATTTACTGGTACACTGACACAAAATTTAATGCCTATGTTAAAAGTTCAGGCAAAATTATGTGTTGTTAAAGGTCAAATTGGACAGAGAAGTCAGTTGGTTGTTGCCAGATATGTGAAAGATTGTGTACATAGGGCAGTGAATAATTAAAATGACACAATGAAATAAAATGGAACTTTAAATAAAACTTGAGAAAATAGACTAAATGTCACTAAGAAATTATTTCTGCCAAGATTTATCTTTACACATTTTCCTGATAATGAATGTTGAACATAAAGAAAATATACAGAGACATCTTAGGTACCCGCCATTCAGCTAAATTGTAATGTTTTCTTATTTGTTTTGGGTTTTTTTATTTAAAGAAATTGAATACTACAGCTTAGATGCCTATAGTACCCATCACACTATATAAAATAATCATTCAGCACTTCCCAGAAGTAACTACTCTCCTGAATTTGATGTTGTTAGTTACTAAGCATTTGTATTCTTTTAAAAACATATAGTACTTGTTCACACTGTGTAAATGCTATAAGGTAAATGTACTTTTTGGTGACATTCTGAGTTTATTATTTTGAGATTTGTTCTTATTGATATACTTGGTTGTGATTTATGTAGTAAGTACATACATTCTATTGTATGGATAGTCTAGAATTTACTCATGGAAGTTACGACTGTTTTCATTTGATCACTACCACAAATCCTACTGCAGTTAACAGTGGACTAGCCAGGTTTTAACTATATGAACTTTTACCCTTAGAGTATATGGCCAGATTACTTATTTTGAATTCCGTTGTAGCATGCTCAGCTAGCTGTAGGTTTTGGTTATGTAAGAAGTTGATTTATCACCATGGGCCCATTATAATCAGTTCTAAATACTAGATTAGGGGATAAAGGTTTCTCCTAAAACCTACCTCTAGTTTTGCTGCACTAGGTCATTTATTCTTTTGTTTGTTTTTCTACTGTACTTCACTAACAAATATATCCATTAAAATTTGAGGGGTATATAATACATTTGAGATTAGTTTAAGAACAATGAAAATAACAAGCACATAATAGCAAACATAGCATAAAGTAGTTGATACTTTAGACAAGAAGTCAGTGAAATTCATGAAAATATTATCTTGGGACAGAAAAAGTTTGCAATTTGAGAAAATCGAAAGCATAAGGCTGATCCATTGTATTGAGAGTTCCAATTATTGTAATTCCATTCTGAGAACTAACTAACACATTTATTGTACTTGTGCTGAGATCATGAATCTGCCTTCTGGAACATTTTCTCACTCTTTGAGTCAAAGAAATAAATATAATTCAGGTGTGACTTTATAGTACATGAGTGTTTGCTTTTATCTTATTGAAAAATTGTTGGCATGTTTTGAATTCTTCAATCAGGCATGGTTTTAATATTTAAAGAAAAATACATTAATTCTCGAAATGTAAACACTAACTGTGGCTCATTAGAACTTTTAGGCTCTTCATTCTAATTTTATTTTAAACTACAAATAAAATACATTTTCTTTATTCATAGTACTGTTGAGTTCCTGATTTGAGCCAGTAGATCATGAAGTATAATGCTTGGAGGACTCATAGTTTGATGGGCAAACGTGAAGCATGATGAAATATTCATGTAACAGGAATAGATGTTCACTTTGTGTTCCCATGAAATTCTTTAGAATGGTTACAGATAGGCAGTAAAAATGTGTTCAAGTACATTAAGCTAATGCTGTAGACTTAAAATTTTCAAGAATTTTTTGTCTTGTTTTGTAGTTATGGGTCTTCTGTGAGGCTTTAATAGAATAAACCTCTTTGTGAATAGTGTTTAATAGTTCCCAGGTGTATATCTGGGGATAACCAGCTATATAGCTATATTCCCAGTTGTATGTCTGCATGGGGGTGAGGGTTTCACCAGATTGTACAATAGAGTATATTGTAGAAATTGAATGGAAGAAGCTCCCAACTCCAACCATGTCAAGAAATCTTGGGGAGTTTTGAAATTGAAACTAAGAAGAAAAAGAAAAGCCTCTTTAAGCAAAGCAGAGTCCTAATGAAATTTGTGTTTTTCGAAGACTGCTTTAATGACAATATGGGATGATCAGGGGGGCTCCAAAGAGTAGTTGAGAATTGAGATGTCAAAATCAATATAGTTTGGCAATGAGAAGAGCATTCATGACCTTGGAGAAGAAAGAAACTCTACCTTTTTAAGGAGGTAGAATATACAGAACCTAAACCTCCGATTTCTACTTAGAGAGACTTAATGGATGGCAATGCCCTCACAAGAGCCTCCTTTATTTTTTTCAAAAGAGCCTAGCATTCTGTATTACATGCTTTCTAGCTTTGAAGTTAGAAATCTAACTGAAGTCATGACATTCAGAAAATACTACCCAATCAAGGAAGCTTAGAGATAGAGGAGAACAGCTGGCAGCACATATCTGTAGTCCCAGTGACTGGGGAGGCTAAGGCAGGATTGCAAGTTAGAAGCCAGCCTCAGCTATTTAGAAAGGCTTTAAGCAACTTAGGGAGACTCTCAAAATAATAAACAAACAAACACATAAATAAGGCTAAGGATATGGCTCAGTGTAAAGATGGTAAAGAGCCCTGGGTTCAATCCTTAGTTCAAAACAAACAAACAAAAAACCCCACTACATTCAAAATGGCAATTGCTTGTGTAACCTGACTGATTCATTCTCTTTGGAGTTTGGAGTCTTTTCTCTAATTTTGACCCGTTTGAGTGGTAAAACAAAAGGTAGAGCTGTAGAGATCAAAGTATGCCCTATTAAAGACTAGGTAAGAGGATGTTACAGGCCCACTTCCTTATCTCTGATGGACCAACCAGATAAGGAAATCCTTACCTGGTATGAATGAGGGCCTAAAGACAAGCAGTTATTAATGTCCCTTTCTAGTAAAAACCAAAGCCTAGGGAAAAGTGATTCTTTCTCCCAAACAACCAATAACTTGCTATTTTTAAATAGCAGAATTACTGTAGGTAAAGTTTCAGAAATTTCAGAGTTGAACATGATCTGGGAGACCATTTACTTTCCTTTCCTTATTTTTACAGATGAGAAAAATGTGGGCCTAAAAAGGTCAACTTACTTAAGATAACACAAGTGGAAGAGCAGATTTTCTGAGTCACCATGCCATATCTATTTATAACTAGGAATGCTAATGGATTGCTTTTTCCATAGAAAATTGGAAAAATTGCTCCTTTCTGTTTTTTGTATAGAAAACCAAAATGTGAGAATATTAAAGACAAAGCAAATTAATAATCCAGCTACCTTAAAAAAACTGCCATCATTTTTACATGTTTCTTTTCAAATGTTATTAATGCATACAACTTAATATGTGACATCCAAATTGGGATCATATTTCTGAGAAGAGCTGTTTTACTTTTTTTTCCCCCCCATGTGAAAGGACTTATTTTGCCACCTGTCTTTTTTACAGAGAATCATCCTAATGGACTACAAGGTAAATGTGAAGAGTATTCTGTAACATATTTGGAAATTTCTTTTCTAATATCAATTTTGAATAACTGTGAACTTGAACCCCTACTATTTAAAATAATGATTAGATTAGATATGGCAAGTATATTTCTCCTTCCTCCTGTCCCGATCAATTAGAAACGACTGTTTTGAAATCATGCAGGAAGTTGGCTACTCTTGCCTAGTATTCTTCACCTGCAATTCACCACAAGAAGGAGTTGAAATGCCTGTGTGATGGTTATTATCCCATCTTGTTGATAAGTTTGTGATTATATATTTTAGAAGCTACATTTTTTGGAGCTAAACTAATGTATGATATTGCTGAGTTTAAATAAAGTTTTTTTCTTCAGACCTATCAATGTGCCATAATTATCTATCAGGAGTACTTCTAATTTCATGTGATGATAAAAGTATTTTACATAAACACAGACACAAAAAGCCATGTGCAGCAAGCCCAGAAAATTTCAACTGAAGCATGGTATTTATTTATTTATTTATCTATCTATCTATCTATCTATCTGCCATCTATTCTCAGCATGAGCAGTAATTTTCCACTAAGCAGGCCTTTAGCCAGATGTCAGAAAGAGAAAGTACAGTTGATTTTCCTATAACATAGTCTCAGAACTAAAATCAAAATATCCTAGCAACTGAACTCTCTTGAATAGGAAGTGGGATCTTGGATCTCCTTTGTTACTGAGCATCAAGCCTTTGTGTGTTAAAGTGTGCAAGGTCAAAATTCACTAATTTTTTGAGTTCAGTGACAGCTTAACTATGAAGGAGTTTCTAAATTGCTTACTGAAATATATACTTATTGTATTAAAAATAACATTGTACTTTTATTTTTCATTTAAGATTTATAAAATATAAGTCTTTTTGTTCCTTGGCTCCTCACTGTAAGCATCAGTTATCATTATATCACTTAACATTGGAAATGCACTAAAATATCTTTTAAATTAGTGTAAAGCCAGACACACTTGATTTTATAGTATATGGGAAGATTTGATCATTCAAGGTTTTGTAATAAGCATTGTTAAGGTAAAATTTATAATTGTTTTTTATTTACCAAAGTGTTATATTTTTGCAAAGTTTGGAAACTATAAATGATGTAAATCATAATTCTAGCACCCAGAAATTATATGTTTGTATGTGTAATTTAAATAATTAATATGCTATGTATATATGTGTATACATACAAGTGTGGTTTTATAGTCTTTCACATACCATATATTTGAAAACTTTCTTTTACTAAATAATTTTATGAAACGTGGCTTTTATGGTACATTTCTGTATAAGAGTGAATTCTGTATCGTGGATATGTACCATGGATATGTACCATTGCTTTTTTAATCTTCCTTCTTTGAAAATTTAGATTGTTTCTAATATTTTCCCTTTTGCAAATAACACTGATCAGTGTCAGTGTACATAAATATTTTTGTGAATCTATACTTTCATTTGATTAATTAATAAGCATCTATTAAATCAGTTGATCCTACAGTTTTCAAGATTTTTAACATATTGCTACCTAGAAACTTACATCTGTTTAAATTTCATTCACAAAACATTAGACTGACAATTTATCTACTTGCCTTGTTTGAAATCTTTTTTAAGTAAAACATGACTGAATGTAGTTTGCAGTTCTTTAGTTAACTAGTGTTTGGCCCCCCGCCCCTCCTTATTGGCCCTTTGCAGCTGTGGAGTATGTGGTTATATGTGGGTTTATTCGGCATAGGGATGCTTATTTTTGGTGTTTTTAGGAATGTTTCCTGTAATAAAGCTGTGTGGCACAAAGGATAGATAATGACTTTTTTTTTTTTGCATTTTAAAAATGTTTGTTCCTCATTCTGGGTTATTGAACTTAGGGCATTGAACCTAGGGGCCTTGAATGTGGTAAGCTGCTAAGCTTACATCTTACTACTGAGCTGCATTCATAGCCCAAGCGTGGATTTTTTTTTTTTTTTTTTGGTGCATGATAATTACATATAGTAAAGGGATTCAATATTTTATATTTATACATACATATAACATAATTTGATCAATCTCATACTCCCTCTGCCCTTTCTCTAATCTGTTCGCTAAGCATAAACTTAATTCAGCCAGACCAGGGCTTGAGTCTCCATAGTCACATATATGTATTTTCATTTCTCTTCTGCATCTATATATTTTCTATGTGTCTTTGGGCAAACTGCTTGTTACTTATGAGCTTGCAGTTCACTGACCTGCAAAAAAAAGATGATTATAAATTTAAAAGGGACACCTATCCCAGAAGAATCTGAATGGTAGGTAGCTGCTCTTTAACATCCTTGTTATCACCTACTTGTCTTTTCTCTGTGTAGGCATTTTTTAATAGAATAGAAGAAAGGATCAATAGATTAAGTCTGCTCTTTGCCTGTAAACATAGTGGGGAGGTTCTCCTCTATCTACCTAATGTCACTGTTGAAATCTTCTTTCAAGTGTTATCATGGAGCTGTTTGGATATGCACTTGTATCATGCAGTGAGAAAGGAGGGGAAGGAACTAGCAGTGGAATAGACCAGCACTCAGAGAAACAACTTTTTCAGTCCTGTGCTTTTTGATTGTTAAAGGCTTTGTGTTGCTTTTTAATGCTGGCTACAGCTGTTGCTTGAATCTTAGGTGTTCTAATACCAGTGTGTAGAGTGGAAGCCAGCAGGGTAGATCAGACAGTGAGGAAATGCCTTACTCATATTGCCAGCATATCGGAAAACTTGAACAGCTGTTTTGATGAATGAATGGAGTCCTTGTCTAAGGGAGTTAGGTTACAGAATTTCCAAAAGAACTGCATTTATCAGTCATTCTTTTTTATAAGACACTTCTAACAACAATCATCTGTTGAGAAGACACCCCGTGTCAGGCAGAGTGCCATGTGTTGGAGATACTACAGGGGTAAGACACCATTCCTGTGCTGAAGGTACCAGGACAGAAGTACCAAGTGCTGGATGAAGGATTCCAGGAGTTTGGAGAAGAGAGCAGTTATTAAATATTAGAGGATACTGTCATCATAAAATTCCAAAATATTCAAGAAATTGAGACCTATATTTTGGAAGTGTTTTTGGTTTCTCCCTAAGTGAAAGGGTGAGACATAATTCTCTGTATGAAACTTTGTTCCTAATTGCTTTGGCTATGTCGGGGGCAAAGATACATTTGAGTATATTTACACTTTGGTTTCAGATACATGGGATATACATTTACCCTCCCGATGTCAGTATGGCATGTGGAAATGACATGGGTACAGGTTTTGGCAGACCTGAGGTCTTATACACTGGACTGTTTGTTTGGCTTGGGAGAGGACAGACAGGCACCAGCAGATGGAAGTTTTCAGGAACAGACTACCATGACCAGAATGTAACACAGTAAAAGTGACTGCTGTATTTCAGTCAGCAAATGTGTCACAGTTGTAGAGCATTAAGGCCCTAACTGACTCCTTATTTTTTAGGGACAGGTGTTGCTTTCAGGGATACAAAGGGAACCAAACACTTTTACATATTTACATACTTAAGTCCACTCTCTAGCAAGCATTGAAATGCTTTTATAAACATTTAAATTCTTCCTACCAGTCCCCTCATTTCAGTCAGAAGTCACGGTATTAATATCACATCCCTCAAATGATACTTTTATAATCAATAAATTTAGTTACCCTTGACTATAATACTCATAACAATATGATTTTAATGTTTCAAAATACATTGAACAAATCAGGAGTTTCTACTAAACTGACTTCTTTACACTAAACTGATTAAAACGGGAAGGGAGCCTGGCGAGGCGATGCACGTCTGTAATTCCAGCAGCTTGGGAGGCTGATACCGAAGGATCATGAGTTCAAAGCCAGCCTCAGCAATTTCGCAAGGCCTGAAGCAACTTAGCGAGACCCTGTCTCAAAATCAAAAATTAAAAATTCTGGGAATATTGTTCCGTAGTTAAGCACCCCTGGGTTCAATACCCAGTACCTCCTTTGAAAAACGGAGGGAGATGGGACAATTGTAAGTTTTCTTGCCAGGAACAAACTAGTCCTTTAAAAAAAGGAGCCTAGAGGCCTTTTTTTAAAAAAAAAATCTTTATTTTATTTATTTATGTATTTTGTATGTGGTGCTGAGGATCGAACCCAGTGCCTTGCGTGTCAAGCGCTCCACCACTGAGCCACAACCCCAGCCCCTAGAAGTCTTTTATCAGATTATCTACATAAGACATAAAATTAGTTTTAGTAATAATTGTTCCTTTTTTAGTAATACCTGATCCTTGATGTAAATAATCATGAGGACCATGTTATGAAGTCACCTCTTCTAGAGTACAGCCTTGCAAACAATTATGCTAATTGGCTTTTAGTAGGTTTATTTGCTAGTGGATTTCCATATAATATTATCCCATGCTGTACATATGTGAGAACTGCCTTATTTTGAAGTATGTTTTTTTTAAAATCCTTTTATGATTTTTTTGCCTCTTGAAGGTTACTATTTTTTGCTCAGAAATAGTTCTCATTTAGGGTACCATCTATATATAGATCACTGACTATTATGAAAGACCTATCACTTTAAATAATTGTACTCTGAATAGTAGGTGATATAAAGATGAATAAAACTACCTGATGGGCAGCCATTCAAGCTAGAGCCAGATCCTGGAAGACTTTGAATGAATGTCCTCCTAAAGTTCAGACTCTCTTTTCCAGTTAATGGAGCTCATTAGAAGCTTTTTCCAGAGTGTCTTCCCACTCCATTAGGAAGTAATCCTTCAATATGGAATTTGAAAAGTATGAAAAGACTTACAGAAAAAATGTAAAATCACTCAAACCTTCACTCTTTGTCCTCTTACCTCAGTTCCTTCTCCCAGTGTTGTTTCCTGACCCCCAGTGACCTGATCAAAAGAACACCTTAGGGGTGGCACTAAGATGTGGTGTATCATTAATAGGGGAAATTTGAGATAGAATGCAATAATTCAGTTGCAAGAAGACTTAATTATTGGGGACCTGAGCATGCAGGGGGAATAGGAAGAAGTGAGTATAGAATTCTTTTAGAGCCAGAAGCAATAGGAGATTTTGACTAATTGCATGTGGGTGTGTAGAGAGAGAAGAGTAGAAGGAATTGTTATGTGATTGATGGCCCTTTCAAGCCCTTGTGACCAGAAGGATCCTGTAGGCTTCAAACATGAGAGACCTTTCAGAAGACAGACTATAGTTGACACTGTAATTTTCCTTAGGGGCAGTTGGGGTTTGAGGTGTTTCTGAGGCACCAGGCTGGTCCAAAAGTGTGGCTTATCTGTATAGAATCAGGAGCCTGGTAGCAGTATTTACAGTGTTTTCTGCTTACGGAGTGTTTGCCTATTTGGAACAAAGAAGTTACCACCCAGCTTTGCTGTGTGGTCTTCTTTTGTGAGGAAGTTTCTGAGGTTGTAGAGACAATCGATTTAAGAAGTAGAGTGGTTCTCACAGTATTTACAAAGCCATCAGTTGTATCACAAGATATATGAGGTCAAAGTTAGTGTGATTCAAGGGTCAGCAATTCCCAGATGTGACCATTAATCCCATGGTAATGGAAGTCGTGGCAGCTTTCACTTCAAACACACCAAGGATGATGAAGGATGACGTGACAACACTGTCCTCCACATGTTTTGACAAAGACCACTGATTATATTATTTCCAGTAAAACTCTTCTGCCTTTTAGTTATTGCCTATATACATAAGGGAAACGTGAGACAGATAGCATTTGTAGACTTAGCTGTAAATTCACATTTTTAGTTATGATCCAGAATTCTTCAATTATAGTTGACTGTAGTTCTTGGAGAAGTCTAAATGAAAGGGATGGCTTGTTTGTAAGAAAGCAGAGTTTTTCCTTCTTTGTGGGGTGACATGATTAATTTTAACGTGGATCACAGCTGCTCAGAATGCGGTGAACTCCTTTTGCATCTAGTCTTTGGTTTACAAGTTCAGCCTTGTATCAGTGTCCTTATGTGCATAAGCAGCCTCTAACAGTCAGTTGTTTGTGCTTCAGTCTTGTTTATCAGTTCTTTTTTTCCCACCATGTGATGTCTGGCTTCAGCTTGCAGAGTTTAAAAATTAAGCATATTTTACTTTGACCTTTACTGAAATTAAAATTTTTGTTTGTACTATGTAGATCTCAGCTGGTACTAGAAATGCTTACAGAAACATTTTTCTTTCATCTCTCTTAGCACTTGTACCTGTTTGAGAGTTTGGAAACTGTACAACCTTTGTTTTTATTATTTGTCCCTAGTAGATGGTACTAAACCCAAGTATGATTCTCTCCAAAGACTAGCTAAAGTGCAGAATTTTAGATAGGTCTTTACTGTGCATATATTCTACATAGTTTCACCCTAAAGTGTTACAAGTGTATTCAGCGAAGGTAGGTCTTTTATTGCTGTTGTCACTCGTGTGCCCCTTCTGTACCTGACTGACCCTGGAGAGGCACTCTGGTCCCTAGTATCTTAGTTTGCTCATGGGCCTTCTGAGATTGATGCTGCTTTTACTTTTTGCTTCAGTCCCTTTCTAAGGGTACTGTGACCACATCCCCTCCCGCCCCTTCTACTGTCCTGTAAATGACTGGCCAAACAACAGCCCCAGGGCACTTCCGAAAAAGTCTCTTACCTCCAGAGGGCACTTCCTTAAAGGCCCCCCAAAGAGGTGAGGACAGAGGATTCTTAGAGCTCCTTGCTCATCTCTTTCCTGTAAATTCTGGTCTCTTCCAATCCTTTTGATAAAGTCCTATTCTTTGAAAGAAAAACGCTTGTAGGGACTCTGTAGTATGTGATATTTATTCACACAGATTGACCATCTGCCACAAACCTCTGCTACATACTTTTGTCTGACGTTTACCCTTTATTTATTGGTCCAGCTTTAGCCATACTGAATTGCTTCCTATTCGGTACCTGTTATTCTCTTATGATCTCACACATGCTTCTCTTACCTCCAGGATGCCATCCACATATCTCCCTTTTATTATTATTTACTGACTATAAACATAGCTGGGTAAGGGCTGTGTTTTTAGAGTAGCTCAGGAATTCCTTTCTTTCTTTTTGGGGGGGGGTGTGTTACTGGAGATTGAACCCAGGGGCACTTAACCACTGAGCCACACCCCTAGCCCTTTTTAATATATTTTTATTAGAGACAGGGTCTCACTGAGTTGCTTAGGGCCTCACTAGGTTGCTGAGGCTGACTTTGAATTCATAATCCTCCTGCCTCAACCTCCAGAGCCTCTGGGATTACAGGCATGCTCCACCGTGTCCAGCAGGAAGTCCTTTCTAGTTCACCTGTCCTTCTTGGTCTCCTGGGTAGCCTTAGGTATCTTCATTGTGTCTTCCCACGTATACCCCTGTATTATCGTTCTAATATTGGTAATAGTCACAGGTGTGAGATTAATAATGTGTTCCCAATACTGAGCATAGTGCCAGCCACTGGGCTAGTACACACTAAGAATTCAGTAAGCCTCTATGGCTCCAAGGAGAGAGCAAGTATGAAGGTAATTTTTCCTGCATCTACAGTCATCATTCATAGGCTCAGTAGCTGAGACACTTGTATTCTCTGCTTTGAATTTTTAAGTTATTTCTTAAGTGCTAATATTTTAGTCTCCAAATCATCACTATTTAAACTGAGCATGGTACAAATGTGTGTCCTGTATGTGTTTATTTGAAACTGAAAGTTTTAAAGTATAATATTTACTCTTACTACTTGAATGCATGCTGATGTCTTCTATTCTGTCCTTTTCTGTTTAACTTTTCTCAATGCCATTCCTAAACGAGTAGATCAATTTACAAGCTTTATAGATCACAGTTATGGTCAGCACTTTAAAAATTATTGCTCTAAATAACTGTCCTTTTCCTACTATGAACAGTCAAAGTATTAGTTTATCAGTCAAAGTTCACTCAAAGAGGGAACCAGAAGGAGATGCATATTAACAGAGTTCTTGCAAGGAATTGGCTAATGCAAATTGAGAGAGGCTGGGTGTGCAAGTCCAAAATATTTTGTTTTTATTTAATTTTTTATTTGTTCTTTTTAGTTATACATGACAGAGTATATTTTAAAAATATTATGCATACATGATGTATAACTTCCCATTCTTGTGGTTGTACATGATGTGGAGTTACACTGGTCATGTATTTATATAACATAGGGAAGTTTGATTTATTCTGCTGTCTATCCTGTTCCCATCCCTGCTCCCTTCCCTTCATATCCCTTTGATAATCCAAAGTACTTCTATCCTCCCCCCCACCCTTATTGTGTATTAGCATCTGCATATCAGAGAGAACATTCGGCCTTTAGGTTTTTTGGGACTGGCTTATTTCACTTAGCATGATAGCCTCCAGTTCCAAAAATTTACTGGCAATGCCATAATTTCATTCTTATTGATGGCTGAGTAATATTCCATTGTGTATATATGCCACATTTTCTTTATCCATTCATCTGTTGAAGGGCACCTAAGTTGGATCCATAGCTTAGTTATCGTGAATTGAGCTGCTACAAACATTGATGTGGTGTCACAATAGTATGCCGATTTTAAGTCCTTTGGGTATATGCCAAGGGGAGTGGGATAAATGGGTCAAATGGTTGTTCCATTCCAAGTTTTCTGAGGAATCTCCATATTGATTTCCAGAGTAGTTGCACCCATTTGCAGTTCCACCAGCAATCTGTGAGTTTACCTTTTCCCCGTATCCTCGTCAACATTTATTGTTACTTATATTTTTGATAATTGCCATTCTGACTGAAGTGAGATGAAATCTCAGTGTAATTTTAATTTGCATTTCTCTAATTGCTATTGGTATTGAACATTTTTTCATATATTTGTTGATGGATTATGTTTCTTATTGTGCAAAGCGTCTGTTCAATTCCTTAGCCCATTTATTGACTAGGTTATTTATTTATTTATTTTTTGGTGTTTATTTTTTGAGTTCTTTATCTATCCTCAAGATTAATGCTGTATCTGAGGTGCAGGTAGCAAAGATTTTCTCCCATTGTGTAGGCTCTCTCTTCACATTCTTGATTGTTTTCTTTGGCAAACTGGAAATCATAAGGGCAGGCCATAAAGCTGGTAGTCTGGAACACCAAGGGATGGGTCAAAAGTTGCTATTACACCAGAACTGCTTGTATCTCCAGGTGACCTCAGCTTTCTGTTCCTCAGGTTCGTCAACTGATTGAATGAGGCCCTCCCAGATGATACAGGATAACCTCCCTTACTTAAAGTTAACTGATTTTGGACTCATCAAATTCTGCAAAATATTTTCACAATGATACCTGGCTTAGTGTTGGATGAAGTAACTGGAAGCAATAGCTTAGTCATGTTAACATATCAAAAGACATCACAGTAGTGTGAGGAGTCTTGTGTCAGATTTGTTTTTTTTTTAATCTAAGGAGGCATCATCAATTTTAGTTCATGGACTACTAGGATGCTTTGTTGTCAAATTCCATTTTTCTTTGGACTAATGGTTACCTTCTTGAGTTCTGAATCCACTTGTTTGGCTGGTGTATTTGTCTGTTTATTATTACTATAATGAAATAACCTAGGGCTGGGTACTTTACTAAGAAGGGAGGCTTATTAAGCTCACATTTCTGAAGGTTTAAGGGTATGACACCAGCATCAGCTTGGCTCTGGTGAAGTTCTCAAGGAAGATGGCATCTTAGAGGTGGGAGTGCATGTGAGAGGGAGACAGAACAGTGCAAGAGAGGATGCCAGAGACTGGGTGTCCCTTCCAGAGGTGGTACCCCCAGTTGACCTAGGGACCTCCTACAGGGTCTGCCTCTTAAAAGTTCTGTGCCATCTCCCAACACTACCACCCTGGTGACCAAGCTTTCAAATAAATGAACCTTTAAGGGACACACTCAAACCATATCCTACCATAGCAGCTGATAATTCAGCCTCAGCTGTTTTGTCTTTCTTTTCTACTTTCCTAGGTCAATGCACAATTTCTGAGAGTTCTAAAGTTCCTTGTGTTAGGAGTCCTTCTTCCTTTAGCTCACTCATACTGTTAGTCCTGAACAAAGTCAAGTTTCTTTCATTTTCTTCCCAGACAATATGTTGGACGGAGGATCTCTTCTCAGGGTTCTAAAGGCCTCAGTGTTCAAAGTTTCTTTCATTTTCTTCCCAGACAATATGTTGGACGGAGGATCTCTTCTCGGGGTTCTAAAGGCCTCAGTGTTCAGTGTTGTCTTTCATGACACCTTACATAGCCCCCATCAGAGGTGTGCTTACCTTTGGGGGTTTCACATGGGAAAGTGTGGCTTTACTGAGGAGTTTACAAGCTTCCCTTCCTGTGCTCAAGATGCTCTCAAAGCCTCTTTGATACAACTGACTCTGCTTTCCTGCCTTTGACCTACACACATACTACATTACTGCTCTCCATCTGTTTTCCTATTCAGACAATTCAGAACGATCTTCCTTCATGGGCCTTTGGAAACACAGTGCTGGCACTTGTAATGGGAGAAGAAGCAAGTGCCAACTGCTAAGACAAATGCTAGAGCAGAAACTGGCTCACTAACTCACCGTGATGCCTCTGTATGAGAGTACTCACTTCTGGGAGTGAGAAGTCAGTTATTTCTCCTAGAACATTGCCCCCCCCCTTTCCCAAAAGGTGCCAATTGGGCTAATTAGTTAAAATTTTCTGTGATGAGGACACCTGTCCAGTGGGAGCTGGACCATGGCCACCAATTTATTTCATGCTGGCCAGCAGTTGTCAGTTTGTAAAACATATGTCTCAGATTTAAACTCAAAGTCTTGCTGAGCTGAAAGAGAACATTGTTACTTTCTCATGGATATATTTAACTGTTTATAATAATTTGAAAAACACTGAGGAAAATGTGAACATCAGTGGAATCTCCAAGTTCTCCCTGAAAACTGTCTGTTGGAAAAAACTCACTAATTTTGGCTTGATTGTCTTAGAATTTTTCCAAAGTTGGAATGACATGAGTTTATTTGTGAAGGAATTTTTAAACTGAACACTTTAGTAGAATCAACTATTTTTGCAAAAGCATATTTATAAAACTTTTTAACAACATGTATTTACAGATAAATAGTATTAATTATCCTTGAGCTCTGTTTTGTTAAGAGATATAGGATCCTCCAGTTTTTTATTTCATTGATAATTTCTGTGTATTTTTGCTTAATAAACCTCTACTTATTTTGAATATTATTTGATAATAAGAAGATTTAACATATATATATGTTAAATATATATATATATATATATACCCAAATATATAATACACATATATGTATGTGATTTTCCACAAAGTCAGCCATAGCTGTTCTAAATTTGAAAAGAGTTAATATCTTCTATATTTGGTTGGCAGTTTGATGCCAGTGACAATGTAAAAATATATTTTTGATTTTATCCTGGGCTTTTGTATGCTTTCCATGATTATATTTAGAGATTATTTACAGCATTTTAAATAATAAAAGAATATTATCAAGATATGAATTTAGAAGACTTAGCAGGATATATCCCCCCCTCCCCAAATATCTCCCCTCTACATACTTCTTTTTATTTGCTCATATATATATGTATTTTTTTTTATAGTACTGGGGAAAAGCAAGGTTTCTCTACCACTGAGCCACATCTCCAGCCCTTTTCTTATTTTGAGACAGAGTCTCACAAGTTTCTGTGGCTGGCTTCAGACTTGGGATGCTCTTGTCTCAGCCTTTCTAGCAGTTGGGATTATAGGTGTGCTACATCACACCTGGCTGTTCAAGTTTTTTGTTGTTGTTGCTATTTTTTATAAAATGACATATATAAAAAGAATAGATAAAATGATTCTTTTGCTCCATTTCAGTCTGTCATTATGGTTGCATTCTCTGTTCTCAACTGAACTGGGGAAGAGGACTCAATAGAGCAGTGAGCGGGACTCCAAATCATCTCAGCTGCAAGCACTCTCCATTCAAACATACACATCTGGCCCACTCTCCCTTCAGATCCAGGCATGAGTAGTTCCCTGAGGCTTTGACTTGCTTTCTTCTTTTTCCTCTGGTACTGTTTCCCAGATTGGCTTCTTGATGTGTTCTGGGAACTAACTGTTCTGTGTCTTTGTTACTTCCATGGCAACTCCTTCAGGTAAGTTTTGCTGAATATATTCCAAGTAGACATCTGCTGTGCATCCAGTTAGATGTTCTAACTCTAAACATCTGTAAAATGTTCTCATTTCTGAACTCTGCTTCTTGAAAATATGCACTGATTTGAGAAGAGTAAATCACTGTTTTCCTTGGAGGTTCATGTACTTTAGTAGCGATATCAAGTTCTTTAACAGCAAACACAGCAAAATATTCATAACTGTTCAGTATAGCCTTTTTGTGGCCTTTTAGTAAAATTGACAGGCATTCATATAATGTGTCCATTTTATCAGATATGGTTATCATGGGTTTGGTCAAATCCTTTGGGATATCAATGTGTATGTTTGAAAACTGTGCCCACTTTATGTAGGTACTGAGAAGAAAGGTACCATTATTGGCTGTACTCCTCTTAAAACTATTTACAGACAAATTCCCCAAACCTTGCCAGAGGTTAGCACACAAGCCTCCAATACATACTTCTGAAAACCATTTTACTTACTCTTTCTGTACTCTTTAATTGGTTCTGAAAACTGTCCCTCTTTGAATTATATAAGAGAAAAAAAACATGACAGGTTGGTCTTGTGGAAGGCATGTTATAGTCCTGTGTGAGGAGAAGCTGGGGTGCAGATTGAGGACCCTAGAACAGGAGACAGTATTTCATCCCTTTCCTGAGCCCCTCTGGAACTGGAGACTCTTAGAGCTGGCTGATTGGCATAGGAACAGATAGTAGGGCTCCTACTTGTTATTGGTGCTTTTGAGACTTATCATTATTTTCACTTAAAATGAAGTAAAAGGTTTCCAGTAGTCACATCCATTTCTTGGCCTTAGTTCTTATGTTTTTTAAGCAGGACTGGATCTTTGCAGTCCGTAGTAATAATGAACAATTGTTTCTTTTAGATGATAAAATGATAGGCTGATTTTATACTGTACTAATAATTATCTAATATCTTCTTTTTTTAATACTTTAGTTGTGGATGGACAAATACTTTTATTTTTATGTGGTGCTGAGGATGGAACCCAGTGCCTCAAGCATGCGAGGCAAGCACTCTACCACTGAGTTACAACCCCAACCCCACCTAATATCTTCTAATGTGTATTCTTTCTCATGCTACATGTCCATTGTAAGTTGAAGGAGAGCTCTTTGTAATCATTAGTTAGTCCTTAGACTTATACAGGTTCCATTTCCATTACACATTCTTTCTAGATTGCAGAACACAGCAGAGCAATGTGTAGTGAAAAGAATTTGGCCCCCAGCAGGCTGAATATCAGAACTGAGCCTGTCTACTGACACGTACAAGCCAGCAAGTTCTCCAAGTTCTCAGTGCATGCAGCCAAGTGCTCACTGCCCGCTGCTCTTCGTCAACCTGCTACGTGCAGGTTCCCCTCAGCACCCTTCTCGGCTACAGTTGCAGCTAAGATTGCCTCTTCTTTTCTTACCTGGGAGTTTAACCATAGAGATAACGATGTTATCCATTTGAAATACCTTAATCTGTCAGGAGTATTTAAATAAATATTAGATATAAACCTGTGGTTTTATTTCTACATGTTTTTAGGAAAGTATATTCCTCTGACCATCTTGGTTAAATGCTGAGAAGTCCAGGTTTTGTGTTCAGAGACTATTATGTTTGAAGGACTCTGTGATGGCTTATTGTATTTGTCAACTTGACTAATGCCACGTTTGCCAATGTTGGACAAACATGATTCTAGATGTTTCTATGAAGGTATTTTTTTAGATGAGATTAACATTTAAATCAGTAGGCTAAGGCAGATGACCCTTCATAATGTGGATGGAACTCATCAGATTAGTTGAAGACCTTTATAGAAAAAGTCTTACCTCAGCTGAAAGAAAAGGAATTCTGCCAGACAATTGCCTTTGAATTCAAGCATCAGCGTCAGCTCTTATGAAATCTCAAGCTTGTGGCCTGCTCAGCAGATTTTGGACCTTCTGGCCTCCCAGTCATGTGAGCCAGTCCTTAGAATAAATCCAATTTAACATGACTGAAATAAAAATATGTTCCATATATAAAATAAATATGTCTACATACATCCTATTGGTCCTGTTTCTCTGTAGAACCCTGACACAAAACAAGCCTTTTTAACTGGCATATGCTCCAACTCCTATTATGTAGTGTGTATTTTTTTTCTTTTTACTTCCTGTTCTTTTGTAATCCACACTAGGCTCATGTTTAGTGAAGTGACATATGCATGTGTATACTTTGTTAGTTATCCTTATATTCAGTGTGCATATTGTCCTTTGAACCTAAGTTTTTCATGTAAAAATATGAAAAGTGGACACACCCTTTAAACTTTTCCTGCCTTAGGAGCTACACCCCCAACCTATTTTATTTTTTCCTTTAAGATGGGGTCTCACCAAGTTACATAAGGCCTTGCTAAATTGCTGAGGCTGGCCTAGAACTTGAACTTCTGCCTTAGCCTCCCAAGCCATAGTTCAAGTTTTTCTTTTACTGTAACATGCTACAATATAGAGGAGGAGACTAAAACTCACCTATTTCCTGTCTTTGGAGACTACCAATGAATGCAGACTACCTGATAATTATAAACTCCAGTTTGACTTGCTTCATTTTGCTGCAGGAACCTAACATAGTCCCTGGCACATTGTGTAGAAACTGTGTAGTTTTTACTCTTGTAAATCAGTGAGCAAGCTTTGGTTACGGGACAAAGAAAAGGAAATTTGATATTATACATTGCTCCACGACTATCAAGATCTTCTTTTCCCGGTAGTGGTTTATGACCAGATTTGTTTTAAAAACTTGAAAATGTGGACTGTCTTCTCAGATTTACTGTTGGTTTCAGTTTAGAGTATCTTGAGAAGAGCAACTAAAATTATGTGCAGGTGAGTTAGGATTCTGCCTGGGAAGCTCGTGATGAGTGTGTCCATTTGTGGGAGCAGTGTGAATGCTTGGCTTATCTCCAGGAGTACACTGTGCCAAGCCAGCATCTGAAACCCAGCGTGCTAGAACCTGGGACATTTTCCATCTTTGATGTGTCAGGAAGATTAAGCGGAACCCAGACTACTGCCGGAACTGAGACCTTGTGGAAGCATTGTGGGAGATTCCTTCCAGTCAGTATTTACAGAGAACGCTGACTTTTATTTTGACATTCATTGATTAAAGAAAATGTGTCATAAGGAAGTAAAGGAAATGATTTTTTCTTATTGTTGAAAATGTATTGCTGTCATTTCGAAAAAGTGTTTTAGCTGAGACGACCACAAATGTAAATAAGATGACTGTATTTGAAAGCTTATAATAAGCTAATTTTTGTTCTATTTGTTTTTCATAACCTTGAATTGCTAGCTCAGAAATGTCCGTGCTAAGTATGATTGCAAACTTGTTACCCTGGAAAGTCCAATTCCACTGCAACGCAGTGAATGAGGTCTTGTTTTGTTTGCTTTCATCAAGGAACAGAATATCACTTCTTGGCTCTGAAACAAGAAGTCTTAAATTTAAACATCCTTTTGTTTGCTTTTCTTAGTGAAATAACACAGGAACAACACGAAGGTGACTGAACTAAAAATATATGTATCTTGATGGCATTAATTATTGGAGCCCAGGATACTGTTGGCCTTGAGAATTTTTTTGTAATACCATGATGAGGCTGTGATTATCATTTGATTAATTATCCATATTTTTGCAGAGCACCTAAGGTAATATAAATGTAAATAGTAGAAATACTATTTAAAAATTGAACAAACCAAGATGATATAGATGAAAGGGAAGGTATTTATCCATGTGAAACTTGCTTTCATCTCTGAGGTTCTTCCTGATCCAGCAGAACAGAAAGCGCGGCAAGCAGTGAGCAGTGTGCAGTGATAGTGCATTGTTCTGGACAAAGGTTGGGATTTTGGCAGGCTTGTCTACATTATAATATAAAATTAGTTAGGCAGATTTTTGTTTAAAGAGCATTAAGAATCATAGTAGATGAAATATTCAAAACCCATTTATAAAAGAGCATGCGAATGTGTGTGTCTGGGGAAATATTATATTTCTTAATACCCTGGGGGATTTTTCCTCTTCCCATATTGAACCAAACAGGATTATATGGATTATCCCATTTCATTTTCACAACTATTTTATCGTGTAAATATTATTATTATAGCAGTCATTTTGTAAGTAAGGAAGCGAAGACTTAGCCTGACTTTATGATGTGGCAAAAGCCAAGTTGATTTTGAGCTAGGAAATTTAGAAGGCTTTAAACTAGCCTAAAATTCGTATCATACCAATTGGGGGGGAGGATCATAGAAATTAGAAATATCTTTATCTGCAGTGTGCTCTTTTTGTTTAGTGATGTCCGTATTATAAATAATTCATGTCATTAGAGATCTAGATCTCTTTAGTTACTGCATAAACTTATGTATCTGTTTACTTATTTCAGTACTGGGACTTGAACCAAAGGTGCTCTACCACATACATTCCCAGCCCCTTTAAAAAACGTTATTTTTAAAATTTGATATAGGATATTTCCAAGTTGTTGAGGCTGGCCTCAAACTTGTCATCCTGCTGCCTCAGCCTCCCAGATACCTGGGATTATAGGTGTGTATCACCAATCCTGATTGTATATATTATAATTTAGCAAGCCATTTTCTCTATTGGTGGACAGTTAGGTAATTTTCCACTCTGGGCTATTAAAAATAGTGCTATAATGAATTTCCTTGTACATATATCCTTATACATTTGCAGGTATTTCTCTAAATACTTAGAGGCAACATTAGCTCAAAGGCACTTACATTTAAAATATTGATTACTATTTTCAAATTATGCTTTTTTTTGGTCTGTTTTAAGTGACTAAAATCTTTTTTCTTATATGCCCACAAACACTGGATATTGCAGTGTTTTTTAAAACCATTCTTATGGATGAATACATAGTATCTCCTTGCTTTAATTTGCATTTGCTTAATATTTAATGAAATTGAGCATCATTGTGTCATTTACTAGGCGTTAGTATTTCTTTGTTGAATTTGCAGTTAATTTCCTTTCCCTACTTACACATGTAAAGTTCTTTGAATTGAGAAAGCCCTTTATATATTAATATTCTCTCCTAATTTGTGACTTTTCTTATATTGCTGTTACATATATTTTGCTGTCTAGAAGTTTTTAGTGTTAATTTTTATTATTATTATTATTATTATTATTATTATTATTTTGCCATGCTGTTCTCATGCCTGCTAGGCGAGGGCTCTGCTACTCAGCCAAACCTCCAATCCCTTAGTACTGAGTTGTAACCACATAGTTAGTTTATTCATTTCCTCTAGGACTTCTACTGTCTGTGAATTTCTCTCTAGTGTAGGACATATTGCCCCATTTTTGCTATAGCACTCTTAAAGTATATATAGGTGGTTCTCTGTGGCTGTAGGTTCTATATCTATAGATTCAACCAGCTACACATTGAAAATATTCAAAAAGAAAAAAATGCCTGTATTGAACACATACAGACCATTTTCCTTACCATTATTACCTAAACAATATAGTATAACTACTTTTTATACATTATTTATATTGCATTGCTTATTATAATTAATCTAGAGATGATTCAGAGCATCTGAGTGGAGTATATGTGTGTGTGGATTATATGAAAACATCCAATTTTATATGAGGGACTTCACATCTGCAGATTTTGTATCCATGGGAAATGAGAGGTCCTCAAATCAACTCCTCCCCACAGGCATACTGAGGGACAAATGTATACATTTTATTCTTAGCTGTTCTGAATTCTATCTTCATTTATGATACCAAATAGGAATATTCTTCAGAGAGATATCTAATTTTTTTCATGCTGTTTATTAAATAGGCCACTGTAACTAATTTGAAGAGGAAAAATAAAAACAGTGAAACAGAATAGAGGATGAAAATAAATCTACCTTATAGCTAAAACTATATTGCCTTAGTTAATGCAGTTTTATTATGTATTCTGATATCCAGTAGGGCTTGTTTCTATCTTTACTGTTCATTTTCAAACAGCTTATTAATTTCCTGAAATATGTGGATGGGCTTTTAATTTTGATTGCCATGAATTCATAAATTAAATTGGTGTAGACTGACATTTACAGAGATTTGGGTACATGGATATCTTTACAATATTAAAAATTTTAATTTAGGAATAATATGGCATTATACTTATTCAGGCTTCCTGTGTTCTCAGTTAAGTTTTTATTTAGAAGGAATCCTTGCACATTTATAGCTAGTAAATATTGAGTATTTTTTAGATTATTTTTTGTTATTGATTTTTTTCAATGTGGGAATTTTATTTGATCTTGATTCATGCAAAGAAATGCCAAATTTCCAATTTAACTTTTAAAATTTAAACATTGACTAGATATTTGAGATTTAATTTTTATATGTGATGATATTGTTATATGAATTCTAAAAAGCTTATGGAGATTCACATCTATATTTAGAGATTAAATGAGATTAAATGATAAAAAGTATTTGGGATTTAATTCAGCATACAGGAAGAGGGCAGAGAGGCAGAAGTATAGATGACAGAAAGGTGACCATGAGTACATATTGTTGTAACAGAAGGATGGGTACATGGGTTCATTATATTATTGTTTACTTTTGCAAATGTTTGACATTTTCATAGTAAAATTATGTTTCAAATAAATAATAGTAAAGTGTTTTATGAAATAAAACCTACATATTTCTTTTTATAATACAGCTGTGTGGCAATTATTTGAACCTTGCTACTTCCTCAATCACACATATCCATTCAATCATCAAATTCTATCGATTCTTTATTTTTTTTATTCTACTTAGGTATACATGACAGCAGAATGCATTTTGGTTCATTGTATACAAATGGAGCACAACTTTTCATTTCTCTGGTTGTACACAATATAGAGTTACACCATATCTGCAGTCATACATGTACATAGGGCATTGTTGTCCATCTCGTTCCACCACCTTTCCTGCCCTTATGTGCCCTTCTCCCTCCCCTCTGACCAAAGTTCCTCCATTCTCCCCATTCCCACTCCCCTAATATGGATCAGCATCCACTTATCAGAGAGAACATTTGGCCTTTGGTTTTTGAGATTGGTTTACTTCGCTTTGCATGATATTCTCCAACTCCATCCATTTACCTGCAAATGCCATAATTCTTTTTTTGCTGAGTAATATTCCATTGTGTATATATACCACAGTTTCTTTATCCATTCATCTATCGAAGGGCATCTGGATTGGTTCCACAGTTTAGCTATTGTTTATTGAGCTGCTATAAACATTGAAGATGCTGCATCACTGTAGTATGCTGTTTTTAAGTCATTTGGGTATAAACTGAGGAGTGGGATAGCTGGGTCAAATGGTGGTTCCCTTCCAAATTTTCTAAGGAATCTCCATACTGCTTTCCAGATTGGTTGCACTAATTTGCAGTCCCACCAGCAGTGTATGAGTGTGCCTCCCCTGCCCCACATCCTGGTCAACACTTGTTGTTTGTATTCTTGATAACTGCTATTCTGACTGGTGTGAGATAAAATCTTAGAGTAGTTTTTTTTGATTTGCATTTCTCTAATGACTAGAGATGTTGAACATTTTTTCATATATTTGTTGATCAGTTGTATATCTTCTGAGAAGTGTCTGTTCAGCTCTTTAGCCCATTTATTGATTGGGTTGTTTGTTTTTTTGATGTTAAGTTTTTTGAACTTTTTATATATCCTGGAAATTAGTGCTCTATCTGATGTGCATGTGGCAAAAATTTGCTCCCAATATGTATGCTCTCTGTTCACCTCATTGATTGTTTCTTTTGCTAAGAAGCAGCTTTTTAGTTTGAATCCATCCCATTTATTGATTCTTGCTTTTATTTCTTGTGCGTTAGGAGCTTGTTAAGGCAGCCGGGGCCCAATCTGACATGGTGAAGGTTTGGGCCTGCTTTTGCCTCAGTTAGGTACAGGGCTTCTGGTCTAATTCTTAGGTCCTTGATCCAGTTTGAGTTGTTTTGTGCATGGTGAGAGGTAGGGGTTTAGTTGTGTATGTCCTCCTGATTCAGTTTGGGCAGATCATATGCCTGTAGAAATTTGTCAGTGGCTTCAGGATTTTCTATTTTACTGGAGTATAGATCTTCAAAATAGTTTCTAATTATCCTATGTATTTCAATAGTGTCCATCGTGATATTTCCTTTTTCATCTTGAATTTTAGTAATTTGCATTTTCTCTCTCCTCCTTTTTGTTAGGATGGCTAAGGGTTTATCAATTTTATTTATTTTTTCAAAGAACCAGCTTTTTGTTTTGTCAATTTTTAAAATTGTTTCCTTTGTTTCAATTTCATTGATTTCAGCCCTGATTTTAATTATTTCCTATCTTCTACTTCTTTTGGTGTTGACTTGTTCTTTTTGTAGAGCTTTGAGATGTAATGGCAGGTCATTTATTTGTTGACATTTCTTTTTTTAATGAATGAGCTCAACACAATGAACTTTGTTGTTAACACAGGTTTCATAGTGTCCCAGAGATTTTGATATGTTGTATCAGAGTTTTAATTTACTTCTAAGAATTTTTTTTTTTTTTTGGTACTGGAGATTGAACTCGGGGGGCACTCGACCACTGAGCCACATCCCCAGCGCTATTTTGTGTTTTAAGTAGAGACAAGGTCTCACTGAGTTGCTTAGTGCCTTGCTATTGCTGAGGCTGGCTTTGAACTCGCGATTCTCCTGTCTCAGCCTCCCTAAGTGCTGGGATTATAGGTGTGCACCACCGTGCCCGGCTTCTAAGAATTTTTTTTTATCTCCTCCCTGATGTTTTCTGTCATCCATGCGTCATTCAATAGTGTATTATTTAGTCTCCAGGTGTTGTAGTGGCTTCTATTTTTTATTTTATCATTTTTGTGTATGCTAGGCATTTTCATTATAACGTGCCTTGGTGTGGATCTGTGGTTATTTTGTACATTTGGTGTCCTGTAAGCCTCTTGTATTTGATTTTCTAATTCATTCTTCATGTTTGGGAAATTTTCTGATATTATTTCATTGTAGAGATTGTGCATTCCTTTGGTTTGTATCACTGTGCCTTCTTGAATCCTGATAATTCGTAGATTTGGTCTTTTCATTTTATCCCATAATTCTTGGACATTCTGTTCATGTTTTCTTACCATCTTCATTGTGTGGTCAACTTTATTTTCAAGATTATATATTTTGTCTTTATTACCCGAGGTTCTGTCTTCCACATGATCTAGTTTGTTGAATGCTTTCTATTGAATTCTTTATTTGGTTCATTGTTTCTTTCATTTCAAGGATTTCTGTTGTTTTTTGTTGTTGTTTTTCAGATTCTCTATCTCCTTCTTGAAGTAATCTTTTGCTTCCTGTATTTGCTCTTATATCTTTGTTGGATTGATCAATTGTTGCCTGTAATTGCTCTCTTATATTTTCCGTGCTTCACAGATCATTTTAATTATGTATGTTCTGAACTCCTTCTCTAACACTTCATCTACTGTGCTATCAATGGATTCTATTATTGTAGCATCTTGGTTTGTTTGGGGCATTTTCTTCCCTTACTTTTTCATGTTGTTCATGTGTCTTCCTCTCTAGCGGTGCTGATCTGACGAATTACAGTTTCTACCCTATAATCTTATACTGTCCCTTCAGGTTACCAATACCTCATCTTTGGTGTAACCAGGCCTGCTGGGACCTTGGTGATGGTCTTCCTGGTCCTGGCTGTCCTGTCTAGACAGAAGCAGGCCAGGACAGCCACGCGTATGGCCGGGTCAGTCTGCTTGCTCTTCTTCCTCCAAGCTTCAGGCAAGAGTTGTCTCTTGGTATTAATTTTTTATGTACTGATTTTTTAAAATGAACATTGCTTTACTGAACTCTTATTATTTGTAATAATGTTTTCTGTTGAATGTCTAAAATTCTTCCCAGTAAATAATAGTGTAACCTGAAAATAATGAATTTCTGTCTTTTCTTTTTCGATTATTTATGGCTTTTTTCCCCCACATACCCACATAAGCAAGCTAAAGATAGAAAGGTATCGTAGGTTATTTCTTTTCTACGGAATGGAATGATGGTATAGTCATCTGTTTGGTTGGTGCCTCAATATATTATAGTTTTCCAGTATGGAGTCTTACAGTTATTTTTGTTTTACTTAATTTGAGGATAACCACAAATTAACTTTATAAACCAGCCTAGTTGAGGGAGAACATTTTCTTAACACTGTTTAGGATTCTGAAAAAAAGTTAGGAAGATGTTAATTTATTTAAAGCAGTTCTCTCTCACAGACACATACAATCTCTCTCACACACACATGCGTACATTCATTTACTCACCATGTTCTAATGTTTAAATGAGTATCATTTAAACCCTTGTATTACAGTCATATACTTGGACCTATTAGCTGAAGTAGATGAATTAATGAAGTAATTTCCAGTTATATGTGCTACTGATTTCCAGGACTTGTAAGACCCAGAGTGTATGCGTGAACACATGTGTTTTGATCAGTTTTTGCATAGCTGTAACCAAAAGATCTGACAAGAATAACTTTAGAGAAGGAAAAGTTCATTTTGGCTCATGGTTTCTGAGGACTCTGTCCATAGATGGTCAAGTGTATAGCTCTGGGCCCCATGTGAGGCAGAACAGGATGGCAGAAGAGTGTGGCAGGGACAAACAGCTCAGGACAGGGCATCAGGAAACAAAGAGAGCTCCTTTCACTAGTGGCAAAATATATATCCCAAAGGCACCCGTAGTTACCTGCCTTCTCCAGCTACACCCTACCTGCCTATAGATACCACCTAATTAATTTGTATCAGTGGATTAATGCACTGATTAGGTTAAGGCTGTCATAATCTAACTAACTATTTCACCCCCAGACTTTCTTGCATTGTATTACACATGAGCTTTTGGGGACACCTCGTATTTCACCATAATGGTATGTGCAGTTGAATTTACTTTTCTGGGTATTTTATATTGTAGTCCATTCAACTATCAGTGTTTTCCCAAAGTATCTTCTGTCTGTCTACCTATTTTTTTCTTTTTTATCCTGGAGTCTTATATTTGAAATTCACATTCCTGCTCTTCTACATTTGAATATGTAAATCCCTGTTTGTTCTTTGAGGTTCAAATCAAACAGACAAGGATTTCCATACTCACCCCCCCCCCCCGCCAGGTTGTTTTCTAAAACAAAAAATTGCTTGGTATATTCTTCTGTTAAAACAGTTATCACATTGTACAATAATTGCTTATTTTTATTTCTGTGTCCGTCATAAATGTTGAGGTGATTGAGACCATTCCTTCACCAATGTCTAGCAGAATGACTGGCATAGAAATGGTATTCTGTACATTTTTGTTGAATGAATAAATTGAATATATGATTACCAAAAATTATAAGCAAAGTGAAAGGTGAAAAAGTGTACGGGAAAGTTATAAGTGTAACAAATAGTATTAGATGTTTCTATGAAAGGGGCATAGGAAGCATACTTTCTGATCAGATAAATAAAACTATAAATTCTAGTGTAGAGATGTACATTCTGATGCAGTAACATTTACTATAGGTGCAGAAATTTGGTATGTCAAGCAAGGATCCAAGTATGTGAGGCTATGAAATCATATTGAAAGACAGTAAGAAAAAGAGTATCCACGCAGGTGCATACCCTCCAAGGACATGATTTTGAGAAAGCATATACCATTAGGAAGCACACTGCAGGTGCTTTTCTATAGGTCATATGTATTATTGGTTTATAGGTTATCATATAGAAACTACCAGAATTGCTAGCTTTCCAGTTACACGTGTAAATCAGACTGAACAGCTTGGGTAGAAATAGGCATGATTTCTTTTTTCTTTTTTAATTTAATTATTTTATTTAAATGTGTTTCAAGTCATAGTACATATATAGAACTCAATTTTTCCATTTCTCTGGTTGCAAACCAGATAGAGTCACACCATTTGTGTCTTCATACATACACCAAGGGTAGTGATGACAATCTCAATCAACCATCGTTACTATACCCATTTCCCTTTCCTTCCTCCCCCTGTCCCCTTCCGCATCCATAGTTCCTCCATTTCTCCTATGTTCCCCTTTCCCATCCCCCTTAAGTATCATAATCCACTAATCAGAACATTCGGCATTTGGTTTTTTGGGATTGGCTTACTTCACTTAGCATAATATTCTCCAATTCCATCCATTTGCCTGCAAATGCCATAATTTTATTCTCTTTTATTGCTGAATAATATTCCATTGTGTAGATGTACAACAGTTTCTTTATCCATTCATCTATTGAAGGGCATCTGGGTTGCTTCCATAGTTTTGCAATTGTGAATTGTGCTGCTATAAACATTGAAGTGGCTGCTTTACTGTAGTGTGCTGTTTTTAAATCTTTAGGGTATAGGCCAAGGAGTGGGGTAGCTGGGTCAAATGGTGGTTCCATTCCAAGTTTTTTAAGAAATCTCCATACTGCTTTCCAGATTGGTTGCACCAATTTGCAGTCCCACCATCAATGTTTGAGTGTAACTTTTTAACCACATCCACCCCGGCACTTACTGCTGCTGGTATTTTGGATAGCTGCCATTCTGACTGGGGTGAGATGAAATCTGAGTGTAGTTTTGATTTGCATTTCTCTAATGGCTAGAGATGATGAACATTTCTTCATATATATATTTATTGATTGTATATCTTCTTCTGAGAGGGTTCTATTCAGCTCTTTAGCCCATTTATTGATTGGGTTGTTTGTTTTTTTGGTGTTAAGTTTTTTGAGTTCTTTATATGTCCTTGAGATCACTGCTCTATCTGATGTGCGTGTGACAAAAATTTGTTCCGAGAATTAGGCTCTCTGTTCACCTCATGGTTTCTTTTGCTGAGAAGAAGCTTTTTAGTTTAAGTCCATCCCATTTATTGATTCTTGCTTTTATTTCTTGTGCTATAGGAGTCTTGTTAAGGAATTTGGGGCCTAATCCAATGTGATGGATATTTGGGCCTACTTCCTCCTCAATTAGACGCGGGCTCGCTGGTCTAATTCCTAGGTCTTTGACCCACTTTGAGTCGAGTTTTGTGCATGGTGAGAGATAGGGGTTAAATTTCATTTTCCTGCAAATGGATTTCCAGTTTTCCCAGCACCATTTGTTGAAAAGGCTATCCTTTCTCCAATGAATGTTTTTGGCACCTTTGTCTAGTATGAGATAGCTGTATTTCTGTGCATTACTCTCTGTGTCTTCTATTCTGTACCATTGGTCTACATGTCTATTTTGGTGCCAGTACCATGCCATTTTTGTTACTATTGCTTTGTAGAAAAGTTTAAGGTCTGGTATTGTGATGCCTCCTGCTTCACTTTTCTTGCTCAGGATGGCTTTGGCTATTCTGGGTCTTTTATTTTTCCAAATGAATTTCATGATTGCCTTTTCTATTTCTATAAGAAAGGACTCTGGGATTTTAATTGGGATTGCATTGAATCTATATAGCGCTTTGGGTAGTATGGCCATTTTAATAATATTGATTCTGCCTATCCAGGAGCATGGTAGATTTTCTTAGATCTTCTTCAATTTCTTTCTTTAGTGTCTTGTAATTTTCACTGTAGAGGTCTTTCATCTCTCTTGTTAGATTGATTCCCAAGTATTTTATTTTTTTGGAGGCTGTTGCAAATGGGGTAGTTTTTCTAACTTCTCTTTCAGAGGACTCATTGCTGATGTACAGAAACGCACTTGATTTATGGACATTAATTTTATATCCTGCAAATTTGCTGAATTCATTTATCAGATCTAGAAGTTTTCTGGTGGAACTTTTTGAATCCTCTAAGTATAGAATCATGTTGTCTACAAATAATGATAGTTTGAGTTCTTCTTTTCCTATTCGTATCCCTTCAATTTCCTTCGTCTGTCTGATTGCTCTGGCTAGAGTTTTGAGGACTATATTGAATAAGAGTGGTGAGAGAGGGCATCCCTGTCTTGTTCTCATTCTTAGAGGGAATGCTTGCAATTTTTCCCTATTTAGGATGATGTTGGCCCTGGGCTTAGCATATATTGCTTTAACCATGTTGAGGTATGTTCCTACTATCCCTAGTTTCTCTAGTGTTTTGAACATGAAAGGGTGCTGTATTTTGTCGAATGCTTTCTCTGCGTCAATTGTTAGAATCATGTGATTATTATCTTCAAGTTTATTGATGTGATGGATTACGTGTATTGATTTCCATATGTTGAACCAACCTTGCATCCCTGGAATGAACCCCACTTGATCAATGTGCACTATTTTTTAATATGCTTTTGTATGCGATTTGCCAAAATTTTATTGAGAATTTTTGCATCTATATTATTCATCAGGGATATTGGTCTAAAATTTTCCTTTTTTGTCTCTGTTTGGTTTTGGAATCAAGGTGATACTAGCCTTATAGAATGAGTTTGGAAGGGTTCCTTCTCTTTCTATTTTGTGGAATACTTTGAGGAGTATTGGAGTTAGTTCTTCTTTGTAGGTCTTGTAGAACTCGGCTGAGAATCCATCTGGTCCAGGGCTTTTCTTGGTTGGAAAGCTCTTGATGGCCTCTTCTATTTCCTTGCATGTAATTGTCTGTTTAAGTCATGAATGACCTCCTGGTTCAGTTTGGGTAGGTCATATGTGTCTAGGAATTTGTCGGTGTCTTCAGGGTTTTCTATTTTACTGGAATATAAGTTTTCAAAATAGTTTCTGATTATCCTCTGTATTTCAGCAGGGTCTGTTGTGATGTTTCCTTTTTCATCACAAATTTTGTTAATTTGGGTTTTCTCTCTCCTTCTTTTTGTTAGGGTGGCTAAGGGTTTGTCAATTTTGTTTATTTTTTCAAAAAAACAGCTTTTTGTTTTATCAATTTTTGGGGTTGTTTCTTGAGTTTCAATTTCATTGATTTCAGCTCTAATTCTAATCATTTCCTGTATTCTACTTCTTTTGGTGTTGCTTTGTTCTTCTTTTTCTAGTACTTTGAGTTGTAGTGTCAAATCATTGATTTGTTGATTTTTAGCTCTTTGAATATATGAGCTTAATGAAATGAACTTTCCTCTCAGCACTGCCTTCATAGTGTCCCAGAGATTTTGGTATGTTGTATCAGAGTTCTCATTTACCTCCAAGAATTTTTTAATCTCTTCCCTGATGTCTTTGGTTACCCATGCATTGTTCAATAGCAAATTATTGAGTCTCCAGGTGTTATAGTGGCTTCTTGTTTTTAAGCTGTCATTAATTTCTAGTTTCAGTCCATTATGGTCAGATAGAATGCAGGGTAGTATATCTATATTTTTGTATTTACTAAGACTTGCTTTGTGGCATAGCATACGATCTGTTTTGGAGAAGGATCCATGCATGCTGAGACAAACGTGTATTTGCTTGTTGAAGGATGGAATATTCTATATATATCCGTTAAGTCTAGATCATTGATTGTTCTATTAAATCTTGTAGATGCTTTGTTTAGTTTTTGTTTGGAAGATCTGTCCAGTGGTAAGAGAGTTGTGTTAAAGTCACCCAATACTATTGTGTTGGGATCTATTTGGTTCTTGAATTTGAGAAGGGTTTGTTTGACGAACATGGCTGCCCCATTGTTTGGGGCATAGATATTTAAGATTTTTATGTCTTATTGATGTATGACTCCCTTAAGCAGTATGAATTGACCTTCTTTATCTCTTTTCACTGATTTTGGTTTGAGGTCTACTTTATCTGAAATGAGGATGGAAACTCCTGCTTGTTTACGCAGTCCATGTGAATGATAAATTTTTTTCCATCCTTTCACCTTCAGTCTGTGAGTATCTCTTTCTATGAGATGAGTCTTTTGGAGGCAGCATATTGTTGGGTCTTTTTTTTAAGTCCAATCTGCCAGTCTGTGTCTTTTAATTGCTGAGTGTAAGCCATTGACATTGATTGTTATTATGGAGACATGGTTTGTATTTCCATACATTTTGGTTTTTTCTTAGTTTTTAACTTGACTGGGTTTCTCCTTTGATTGGCCTTATTGTATCTCCTCCCTCTGCAGGTTGTTTATCATTTCCTCCTCATGGAATATTTTACCAAGAATATTCTGTAGTGCTGGCTTTCTTGCTATGAATTCTTTTAATTTTTGTTTATCTTGGAAGGTTTTTATTTAATCATCAAATCTAAAACTTAATTTTGCTGGATATAAGATTCTTGGTTGGCATCCATTGTCTTTTCGTGCTTGGTATATCCTTTGCCATGATCTTCTTGCTCTCAGGGTCTGGGTTGAGAAGTCTGCAGTGATCCTAATTAGCTTCCCCGAATATGTAATCTGATTCCTTTCTCTTGTGGCTTTTAAGATTCTCTCCTTGATCTGAATGTTAGGCATTTTCATTAAGATGTGCCTTGGTGTAGGTCTGTTGTGATTTTGAACATTTGGTGTCCTGTAAGCCTCTTGAATTTGATTATCCAATTCATTCTTCATATTTGGAAAGTTTTCTAATATTATTTCATTGAATAGATTGTTCATTCCTTTGGTTTGGGATTCTATGCCTTCCTTTATGCCAAAAATTCTTACGTTTGGTCTTTTAATGTGATCCCATAGATCTTGGATGTTTTCATCATGGTTTCTTACCATCTTCACTGTGTGGTCAACTCTATTCTCAAGGTTGAATATTTTATCTTCATTGTCTGAGGTTCTGTCTTACAAGTGGTCTAATTTGTTGGTGATGCTTTCTATTGAGTTTTTGATTAGGTTTATTGTTTCTTTCATTTCAAGGATTTCTGTTTGGTTCCTTTTCAGAATCTCTATCTCCTTGTTGAAGTGACCTTTTACGTCCTGTATTTGCCTATGTATCTCTTTATCGAAATTATCTTTTGTTGACTGGGCTTGCTCTCTTACATCGTTCTTTAAGTGACAGAACATTTTAATTATGTACATCCTGAATTCCTGTTCTGTCATTTCTTCTGTTATACTAACCATGAATTCTAATATTGAAGAATCTTGGTTTGTTTGATTCACTTTCTTCCCTTGTTTTTCCTGATGTTTGTGTGTCTTTCCTTCTAGCTCTGTTGATCCAAGTTGTTACAGTTTTTACTCCTATATGTGTATAGTTTCCCTGCAGAGTTTCAATACCTCTCATTTAAAGGGGAGACAATATTGGTTGATTACAATACAAGCAATATATAGTTTCAAACCAAGTAGCTCTCAACAGCTCCCAAATTCATTTACAGTTTAGTCACGGTATACACCAATTATGAGTTCTTTTACAATCTATTATGTAACCAATATGTTTGCACAAGGGTCTATAGTTCCTATTGGTGGGCTAGGAACACTGGATGTTGCGGTATAGGATAGAATATTGGGGTGGTAGGAAGTGAGGATATGGTTATTAGATCTTAGAAAGCATGAAAAAGGGATCCAAGAGAAGTTGGTTATTACTAGAAAGAGCAACAGAGAGGTGGGGAAGACTGGTAAGGAAGGAGAAAAGAAGGGTACAGCGAGGAGAGATGATAGCAAGAAAAATACAACATATGCAAGTGGGAGATACAAGACTAACTACTACCACTCTAGTATTCAGTTCAGAATTCCCAATCTACTATATCCCACTGTATAACAAATATTTGGTTTCAGAACTCTTGGGGATTAGAGGGTAGGAAAAGAGTGAGAGAGAAAAGAGGGAAGGAAAGAGAAGGAAAGAGCAGAGAAGTAAAGCAAAAAGATTAAACAATAGAAATATTAGGAGAAAAAGATAAAGGATAAAATAAAAAGTATGAATAGAAGAAAATAAAAAACAATAAAATATTTTTAAAAAGTCTCAATGTGAATAAACAAGTATGGTTCCTTTCACCTCCAGTAGGTGGCGTTGTTTGTTGCTTGCTTGACTCTCCGCTGGTGGCCTGGGTGTGGATTTCACAATTGGGTGACACTTTTGGCCTCTGGTGAAGACTTTGATTCAAGGCTGCGTTGCTGCCAAAGTTTTTCCCGAGTTGCTGTCCCAATGCCCCCCGAAAACTGGGGTCCCCAGAGGCTCGAGGTAGCAGTCCCTGGTCTGTTGGCTGGACACCCATGGAGGTTCCTTTGGGCAGATCTGTGCCCTCTGCAGCTCCTGTCGGTGCTCAGGAACTCTGAGGCAGAACTGGGGTGGGCCCAGGCCACCCTTGGGCCGAGCTGTCTCCGCTGGCGTCGGTGGAGCGTCTCCTACCCTGAATTTGCGCTCCCCAGTGGCTGGCGGCTGGGGCCGTGGGTCCACTAGAGCCACTGCTGTGTACCCTGTGTGGTTGGGTGGGCACTGGAGCCAGGTATCTCGTGTAGAAGCTGTCCCCTCCTGAGGCTCTGAGCTGCGTGCAGCTGCTCACCGCCGCTGCTGCTGAAGTCAGGCTGTGGCACTGGCTTTTGTCTGGTGGCCCTTCTTATGTGCGCAAGTGAAATTTCCTGTGGGAGTAGCTGTAGGGTGATGCCTAAAAGCTGGCTGGAAGATGGTATTTCTGCATTTTCAATCTTCGGTTTTGGCGAGACTGGCCACTGTGTCCATGTAAGCGACCATCTTCCTAACACTCGGCATGATTTCTTTCATCTCTGACTTTTTGTTCTATATTTTTGTTACAGATTTTTTTTAAGTTTTTTTTTTTTAGTTGTAGATGGGCACAATATCTTTATTTATTTATTTTTATGTGGTGCTGAGGATTGAACCCAGTGGCTCACACATGCGAGGCAAGCGCTCTACCACTGAGCTACAATCCCAGCCCTTTTACAGATTTTTTGTATCAAAGATTGAACCCATGGGCATCCCAACCTTTTAAAAAATTATTTATTTATTTGGTACCAGGGATTGAACACAGCGTTGCTTAACCACTGTGCCACATCTCCTGCCCTTTTTGGTTTTTATTTTGAGACCAAGTCTCCCTAAGTTGCTGAGGGCCTGGTCAAGTTGCTGAGGCTGGCTTTGAATTTGTTATCCTCCTGCCTCAGCCTCTCAGCCACTAGAATTATAGGAGTGCATCACCATGACCATCATATCTTCTTTGAAGTTTTTAATATGTTCTTTAAAAAAACCTGTTCACCCCTAGATTTTAAGATTTTGAGGGATACTCATGAAACTTTTCCAGGCACATTTTAGATGCTTAATAATTGTGGAATTTAATTGAAAATGTCAGTTTCTTATTATATATATTGATTGCACTTGATGACGTATATTTATTTTAAATCATCTTCACTGTATCAAGAATAATTTGATAATCACTTCATTTCCTTTTCAAATAAAATAAATTCTTAATCTGAAATCACATCTCTTATGGCTACAATATCTGAAGGCCACATTTAGTACTCTTTTGAATGATTTAGGTAAAAATAAAGATTTACCGGGGCTGGGATTGTGTCTCAGTGGTAGAGCACTTGCCTCGCATGCGTGAGACACTGGGTTCGATCCTTAGCACCACATAAAAATAAATAAATAATGATATTATGTCCATCTACAACTAGAAAAAAAATTAAAAATAAATAAATAAATGAAAATAAAGATTTACAAATATCTTATTTATTCTAAAGCTTTTAAGCAATCTTTTGAAAGGTTCTCTGAAATTTTAATTTAAATATAAGTACAAATAAATTGAGAGATGACAGATAAGAGCAGTTTAACACAACCCAAGATAGTATAGGAAAGAAATCAGTTTCAGTGATTCCATAGTATTGATCATCTATACTGCTCAGGCTAGTGAAAGTCATTCCATAAGAAAGGTATAGGGTGGGTGGTTGCTTAGGTTGCTTCAATGTGTTTTACCTTGGTTTACAGCAACATATTGCAGTTAGGTGTATATTCTGATTATATAAAAGGTGATGGATATTGCTTTTCAAATAATGTATTATGTAGAGACTATTGACTCTTAAATTATTAAAATTGATAAAATCACTCATATATATTTTTAAAGATTTTTTTTAAATTTTTTTTTAGTTGTAGATGGATGCAGTATGTTTATTTTATTTATTTATTTGTATGTGGTGCTGAGGATCGAACCCAGTGACTCACGTATGCAAGGCAAGCGCTCTACCACTGAGCCATAGCCCCAGCCCCTCATATATATTTTTAAATTAGTAAGTTATCTTTATTCTTATTTAGTAACTTTAAAAACAAAAAGTTGTTTAGAAGAAATTTACCACACTTTTTTCTTTTAAAAGTTACATAGTTTTATCCATTCTTTTTTTTTTTTTTTAATTTAGAAATCTGTCTTTCCTGTATTAACATTTTGGTTTTGGTTTCTTGCTATAGGTTTTTAACACATACTCCAATGAAGACTATGACAGAAGAAATGATGAAGTTGACCCTGTGGCCGCATCTGCTGAGTATGAACTTGAAAAGCGCGTAGAGAAGCTGGAACTTTTCCCAGTGGAACTAGAAAAAGGTACTTGAGCACTACAATGTTCACAGCATCATTATATGGCTGTGCTAATAATACAGGATTGTTTTTCCAAAGTGTAGCCTTTTTTTAAGGATTGGATAAAGTTTTAATTCTCACAAAAGATCTATTCATTAAGTTTCAAAAATAGTGGATGTGGATTCTGGTAGTTGATAGATGGAAAGACTCCCTACTTCCTACTGCCAATTGACACCCTTCTTCTCTAGCTGTTTGGGATTGTGGTTAAGATGGGGGAAGGTATGAGCAAGGCCTAAGGTTTTATCTTTATTCCTGGAAAGAATTGGTGCAGGAGAGAGCCCAGAGAGAGCTGATAAAATAAGTGCTAGTAAGGAGGATGGGTGCTCTTTTTGGTGAAAGGAGAATAGTTATAGTTAGGCCTAGAATGTGGTAGGTATGGGAAATGCCTTTGAAAATTATAGACATTTTGGATTGAAGGCTATAGGATTCAAAAAGATTTAAATGGTAAGGCTGTGTATCTTCTCTGTCTCTGAGGGGGCCAAAGAGAAGGAACAAAGTTGGCTTCATCCAAATTTTTCTCTCTGGAAGGACAGCTTCCTTGCTATAGTAACTACTGACTCATGGGACCAGAGACTGCTGTGTTTATCATCATATAAGATGTGCACCCAAGAACTGGAATGTCACCCAGTGAACACTAAATTAACAAATCGGACAAGGCTTTTGGAAAAAAAGAAGATAGATGATAACTTGAATAAACAAAAGGAAAGAAAATTCACTCTAGGATATTCATTAAAAAAGACATTCTTAAGCAAATTACAGAAACAACAAATTCCTTAGTTTTCAAATAAAAAATTTCACTAGAGAAATTGAAAAGGATGGTTATTGTTGAGATTCAAATTGGTGATCTGGTAGATCAAGTGTCAGAGACATCTCAAATGACAGAGTAAATATCCACAAAACATCCTGAAGGAGCACCAATATATAAATTAAAGGCCACAGAACGGGGAAAGACAACAGAGAAAGAGAGACAGATAATAATAGAAAAAAATTCTCTTGGACTAGAAAAAAAATTGGGGGGACTAAAAGAAAAAAAGGAGAAGAAAAAATGACCTGAATTTCCTGTTAGAAAGGACTTATTTAGTTGTGAACGAGAAGACTTAGACAAAAACAAAAACCCAAGCTGACCTCACACTTAGTTAGACATGGGCTGGGAAAATCCTAGTGTTCAAAGATAACATAAAAAATATAAAATACCAGGCTGAAAAGCTCCAAAGCAAACAAACTAGCAAAGGTACTTGATGGGCAAGATGATTATATTAGTGTCAGATTTATTTACAACTATAGGAGCAGGGAGATGGAAATATAATTTCATAGGCCACCAAGAATAAGAAGGATGTTGGAATCTCCTGCCTATCCCAGAGCGCAGTTGCCTATTCTGGTGGAAGAAAGAAATGTGCTGACATGTAAGGATTTAAAGAATATCTATTTACTTCCCAATTACGAGGGAGGAAAAGAAACGTTTAAAATAGCAAAAGTGAGGAAAAATAGTAGTGAAAACTATGTAAATATCAAACATGGAATTGTGCAGGTGGGGAAAATGTGAATGAGAGCACTAGTCATTACACTATACATGACTGATTATCCCCATTAAGACACTTTCAGTTGGGGTTAAAGTGAATAAAATAGTGATGCTTACATTTTTTCATAGATTTAAAATTGTGAAAAGCATTATAACAGCTAGAATTGACTGTGTGCCTTGTATTGCTAATAAAAACTAAAAATGAGAACAATCAAATGTTCATCAGTGGTAGAATTTGCTATAAATTATAGCATTTTGAGTTAATAAAATATTACTCAGCAATGAAAATGAATAAACTGCACAGTTCACATGTAGCAGTTTGTGTGATTTTTGCAAACACAAAGTTGTGAGAAAATTTAAAAAGCAATTCCGAGAAGAAGCCATGCAATTATAATTCCATTTATTTAATTATCAAAACTCGGAAAAGTTGTACAGCATATTATTTAGGGATGGACACACAAGTTTTTTTTTTTTTAAGTATTTTGAAAAGGAGAAATGATTAACATAACATTTAGGAATAAGAGAATAATTACAATGTCAGGGAAGGGTACATAGGTGATTATTAGGGTATTGGTAACATTCTGTATATTTGTTAGTAATTGGCTGTTTACTTATTTTTGTTCCTTTTTTTGTAGATAAATGTTTTCATAAATTATTGTATATATGCTATATTTCATACTAAAATTAAAATAGAAGATAAAATGAAATACAATTATCAGAGTTTAATTCATTTCTTTCAGAACTAGAGAGATTTGTAGACAGAAAATAAAGATATTAAGGAGTGGATTAATATAACCAACCCAATTTTAAGCTGTCTTCAAAAAGAAAAAAAAAAACTCTTACCTTGAAAAATTTTAAAACCCCTTTAATATCATGAGAATTTGGTAATTGTAAAATGAATTCCAAGGTAGATATTTGATCAAAGAAAAAATTAGAACTGTTGTTCCAAACCATCATGGAAAGGAATATTTAAAACAAACCAACTAATCAACCTTTAACACAATAAAAACCTTTCTCAGAATAAAAGTTGTATCTTTAACTTTAAAAAAAGTACAAGAAAAAATATTTGTCTTATAAATCAGAAAAAAGCAAATAAAAATTTAAAAACTAGTAAAGGAGAATAATATAAACAAAAATAACAATTTTTTATTGAGTAGATCCACAAAATATAGCAACCCTCACAAATCCTGACTGAGTAACATTATCTATATTTGCTTTGCATTCCTAATTTATAACTTCTATATTTTTGCTTTCAGTATTCTTCAGTCAGGATTATGAAGGAGTGATGTATTTTATCACTAAATTTCTTTGACAAAAATGATGAATACCTGGAAGTAATTTATTACTTTCTAGCAAAATAGAAATTACTAAGATCAATTCAAGTTAGATAAATTGCCATAGAAGAAATTAGAATGATGACTACAGATAAAATATTAAAAACTCATCAGAACCAGATGAGTTTAAAGGCTGTACAAACTTGTGTTAGACTATTTTATATCATAGAATATGAAGGAAAACTTTCTGTCAAGGATATGTGGAGCCAGTGACCCAGGAGGCTGAGACAAGAGGATCACAAGGTCAAGGCCAGCCTCAGTAATTTAGCAAGGTCCTAAGAACTCAGCAAGACCCTGTCTCCAAAAATAAAAAGGACTGAAAAGAAAAATAAAATAATAAAAACAACATACAAGAGTTTACACTAAAAACTAGTAATGCTACAAAAAATACTACCAAAAATGGCTGTAGTACAACTCAATATAAATATATGTTTTAAAATTCTAAGTGAAATAAAGTGCTAAATACAGAAATATTTAAAGAGAAAAATGCATTAAGACCAAAGAGGGTCTTAGTTATGAGGATATAAGTTTGTTCATTATTAGGAAATTTATCCACATAAAATTGAAAGGAAAAAGTCTGTAATCAAGTTTAAGAGATATTTGATAATATTTACCCATTTCAAATTAAACACTCTATGTAAATTAGTACACGATAAAAACTGCCTAAATATACAAAGTATAGATCATAAAGAATTGTATTTTTAAATTGAGGAAACACTATAAATATTTCAATTAAAACTGGAAGACAAATTACAAATGTCCTTTGCATGAAATAATCAGTATAAAAAATAGAATACATAATGAAAAGTATCTTTTGCTAATATATCTATATCTCTATCTGTGTTAGTTTTCTGTTACTATAACATGATTCCTGAGAAAATAAACCTTAAAAGAAGAGCAGTTTATTTTTGGCTCATGGTTTTGGCCATGGTCAGTTAGTACCATTGCTTTTGGGCCTATAGTGAGGCGGTATATTATGGAGGGAATAAGTGATAGAGGGAATTGCTCACCTCATGGCAGCCATGATGTGAAAAATAGAAGGGATAGTGTTCCAATATCCCCTTCAATGGTGCACCCCTAATGGCTAACTTCCTTCCACTAGGCCCCACTTCTTAAAGTTTCACAACTCCCAAGCTGGAAACCAGAAGGGAAACCAGAAGTTAGAAAAGATAAACCAATTTAATTGTCAGTGCATTTCACAATGCATAACAATATCCACATCCATCTTGGAAACCAAATTGATTCTAATTTAAAAATACTAGAATTGGTAAGTTAATTTATGAAGTAGAAGGTCAGATTCAAGATACCTATAAAAATTAACAGTTTTTTCCTCTATATTCACAGTAAGAACTTAGAAGTAGAAATGGGTAAAATATTCTATTTATAATAGCACCCAAACATCCAAATACTTACTAATTTATTACTAAGGAATGGAATTTATCTATAGAAAATAATAAACTATCTTTGGAAAACATTAGATTTAAGCTAATTAAAAGTTATACTATGTTCTTGGATGGGAAAACTCAGTTTAGAATCATGTCCGTAAATTAAGATATAACTTTTGTGTAGTTCAGATAGAACTGCCAACAATATTGAGTTGCTAAAAGGGATTGTAGTAACTCAAATATGAGAAATTATAGATGTAAGGGAAGTAGGAAAAATATGAAGGGCTTAATTTACCAAATATCTGAACATAATGTTAAAGCTTCTATAATGAGAACAAATTTTGTTTATATAACAATTGATTGGTGGAACAAAATAGAAGATCTATAGAAAGATGTTAGTACGCAGCAATATTTAGTATGGCACACATCTTACAGGTAACAGCACATTTTGTAAATTGTTCTGTCACAATCAAGCATCTATCTGGAAGAATATAAAGTTGGATGCTTTCATTATATCATATATTAAAAACTCTACATAGAGCCGGGCATGGTGGCTCAAGCCTGTAATCCCAGCACTTAGGGAGGCTGAGACAGGAGAATCGCAAGTTCAAAGCCAGCCTCAGCAATGACGAGGCGCTAAGCACCTCAGTGAGACCCTGTCTCTACATAAAACACAAAATAGGGCTGGGGATGTGGCTCAGTGGTTGAGTGCCCCTGAGTTCAATCCCTAGTACCAAAAACAAAAAACAATAACAACAAAAAAAAAACAAAAACAAAACTCTACATAGATTAAATAATTAAATTTTAAAAGATAATGGTATTTGAAGAAATTTTATAAAGTTCCATTTATCACCTGGGCTTGTGGGGGGATGACCTTAATCCAAAAGGGCAACCAAAAGTTAGAAAAGATAAACCAATTTAATTGTCTAGTGTTTTTAGCTTTTAAAAGTAATTATGTCAAACATAATTAAAAAGGTAAGTGATAAATTGCCTGCATTGTAGATTGAGAAATGTCTACAACATGCTAAGAACCTTTGAAAATTACCAGGACAAGAGAGAGAGTTAAAACTCAATACAAAAATTGGTATTTTTCAGAAAAGGAAATCTAATGATCTACACTGTTATGAATAATGGGTCCAAATCTCAGTCACCATGAGGGAAATGTTATACCAACATGGGCTTCTTGCCTGAGAGTGAAAGTCAGTGTTGAGCAGCACAGGTGTGGTGATGGCATCTTCTATGGTAGCATAGCCTCACTGTTATCCATCTTTCTTGACTGCTTTGCCCATTTAGAGCCTTTGCCTGTCCCTAGGAATGTAGGTAGAGGAGGATAAGGGGACTGCATGGTTCTTGACAGTGCAGCCCCAGGAATCAGTATCCTTCAAGTATGTAGTTCTGAATTTCATCCATCTCTCTCTGAACAGAGGAGAGATGAGATGCTTAGGAACATCATTACCTGTCTCTATGCATCCATTGAGTTTCTGCCTTGTTTCACCCTCAGTCATTACCTTCTTCTTATAGGTAGTCTGCACTGGAATTCAGTATAGCGCAAGTTAATTTTGCTTTTCCTGCTACTAGGTTTTTTAGCTCTGAAAATCTGAGTGATTTTCGTATTAGAGCAATGAAAAGCACTATGGAAGGAAAGGCTTTAGAGAGGCCTGAGTCCAGGCAGGAAAAGTGAGTTAAGAAACAAGAAGCAATGTTCACATAGTTGCTGGAATTTCCTGTCATGACAGTACAGAGATTTCACATTTGAGAGGAGCCCTTTGAATGTGTATGGGAACATTTTGATTAAAGTGCAATATTGGTTTTAACAATTTGTAATGAAGAGAAACCCTCCAAGTATAGTGAATGTGAGGAGGAATTCGAGCAGAATGTTAGTACCCTAGAGATGTCATTCAGTAAATAAACATTATGATATTCTTCAGTGTGGAAGCGTTACAGTGATCATCTCTTTAAACCACAGGAGAAATACACTGGGGAGAGGTGACACATGTGGATGCAAACATGGTAGCAAGACTTTGACTAACAATTGCAGGAACAAATTCACATTCTAGAAACTCTGTGAGTGTGATGAATCTGCACAAGAAGTCAGCCATTAGCTAACCTTGATACACACAAGAGAATTCTCATGGGAAAGAATAAATCTTAAACACTAACCAATGTGGAAGGGCTTTCGGCACACATCTGACCTTCACTTATGCAAGAAAACTCACTCTGAGGGAAATCTTTAGCAAGAGAATAAGAGTATTTGTACCAGAGAAGCAATTTCAATGAAATTAATATGAGAAATCACATGTAGGTAAATATTCTAAATGTAAGAATGAGAAAAATCTTTGGTGATCACTCAGATATTAGTTAGCTGTAAAGATCTCATGCTGGACAGATACCTATGCCTATAATCAATGTGGAAGTGCCTTCAACTGGGGTACATATAAGAAAACCCATCCAGGGAAAACATCATAAAAATTTGTTGTGGTATACCACTGATCAAACAAATCACACTTTGCCACGTGCCTTTTTTTTTTAATGTATATAGAATAAAGATTTAGGGTTGTGTTAGTTGTACTTAAGGCAGAAGATGATAACATGTAATAATCAATAAGATAATTCCTCTTCAATGAATTACTAATTATGAATACATAGTAAAGGTTATTGCTGAAAAGTCTTTTAAAAGCACTCAGCATTCTATTGAGTATGTGGGGCTAGTTTTCCTTTAATAATCCATCACTGTTGATTAGCTAGTATCAATTTTTTATGCTGCTGATAAACTGTGATTACAAAGACTTTGAGGCTATCAGAAAATAACCTTGAATGTTAACTAAAACACATAGTATACAAAATAGTGTGCCTTTTTTATTTCATTGGTGTTGAACTATATGTGTTCATGGAAAGAACAAGTGGAAATATGAATAAACACATGAATATTAAATAAATTAAAAATAAAATAAATGCTTATCAGTATTGCTTATAGTTCCAAAACAATAACAAAAAATTGAAACAAAAGTGAGTGCCTATGAATAGAGAAATGGTTCAATATTTTATATCATCTTACCCTTAATTATTGTACAATCACTAGAAATGATTTAGAGCTATGTAAGTTGATATACATAAGTTATCATTGAATTTTTAAAAGTAAGCTGCAATAGACTATGAAAAGGAATGTAAAAGAAGAAAAGCCAAATCTTCTGTGTGTGTTCATATATTTTAACTTTTGTTTAATGTATATTTTGTATAATCTGCACAGAAGAAAAATTCATAGACACATACTGTCTTATTATTTTGAATAGACAAATAGAAAATATGATCACATGATTAAAGAAGAAATTGCAAATTTTATGGATCATATTTATTTAAAATTATGCATGCATTTTATTATTATTATGCCTAAAATAATTCATTAGGATTATTTGGAGAGTCTGTGTTTAGTAGATTGACTATTCAGTAACCAAATCATTGGATTTTCTGAGACCAGAATGAATTACTAACCTCAGTTAAAAAATAATGTGACACTCCTGAGCCCTTTGGGGAATCTTACTTGATAGTCTTTCTCGCCAACTTAGAAAAAAGTTCTGCTGAGGCAAGTATATCATGTGTCCTGTTCATAAAGAAGAACAAGATTAGAGGCAGCAATAGGCCTTAGCAACCAGTTGTATCAGCAGGATCAGTACAAACCCTAGGTTGTTTCATTCTTTTTTCTTTTTCATAGATGAGGATGGTCTTGGTATAAGTATTATTGGAATGGGCGTTGGAGCAGATGCTGGGCTTGAGAAGTTGGGAATATTTGTCAAGACAGTAACAGAAGGTGGTGCTGCTCAGCGAGATGGCAGGTAAGCTAACTATAGTTTTTAGTGACTTAAAATCCTAGAAAACTTAACTGGGGATTTCTTTCAGTGTTATAGTTCTTCTTTTGATTATTTTTTTATAGGACAGAATTTCAGAGTGTTTCTCAGATGTAGAAAATGCGAAAATGCTTTAATTGCTTTCTCATTTGTAGGCAGAATATCTGCTTTAATCTGTATTAGACAAATGACTGCATCTATCTGTATCTGTCTACCTTTGAATCTAGCCATTCGTTTCTCTCTCTAGTGAGAAGTAGACTAAAAAAAAACAAAGACATGTATAGCTGAAGAACATATACTATGGAGTTTACCATGTGGTTCTACTTCAGAAATACTGAAACAAATGATAATAGTTCTGGCACTTTTGAGATGGAAGGAAAATTAGGAACTTTGTGGACTGATGATAATTCTGGAGATTGGGGCTTCTCTAAACATGTTCTATCTAAAAATGCAGGTTCTTGAGTACCAGTTACACCTGTACAATTAAAATTGCTAGGAGTCAGCCGGGCGCGGTGGCTCAAGCCTGTAAAGCCGGGCGCGGTGGCTCAAGCTTGTAATCCCAGCACTCAGGGAGGCTGAGACAGGAGAATCGCGAGTTCAAAGCCAGCCTCAGCAATGGCAAGGTGCTAAGCAACTCAGTGAGACCCTGTCTCTACATAAAACACAAAATAGGGCTGGGGATGTGGCTCAGTGGTCGAGTGCCCCTGAGTTCAATCCCCAGTACCAAAAAAAAAAAAAAAAAAAAAAATTGCTAGGAGTGGTCTCTGATAACTAACACAGCCTCTTTGGATAGTTATGATGTGTAACATAACATCAGGTCATTATTATTTAATGTTTTACATTTCATCATCTCAGGCTACCTGTAAAGATTAATCCTCACACTAGCCTTATGATGCTTCAGGTTGAAACTGAAAGTAGAAGGTTGGCAATAGAGATAAAAGTAGATTCCAAAATGTGACTGCCCAATTCAAAGAAATACCATCTTATTTTTTAAGGAACATTGAATAAATGGCTTTGATTTTTTTTCAATATTTAAGTCTATATGCTTTATCCATCTTACCACAAAATAATAAAACATGTTGAAAGTAATTTTTGAATCTATGTTGAGGCCCAGAGGGTATTATTTCTTTAGTAATCCTAAAAATACATATTGATGTGCAGACATATTTCCCCAGGAATACTAAATTGATTTATGTAACTAGAAAACTGTACTTTCTATATTTTTTCTTTGGGCTTAGGGCCCATATCTTAATCAGTAGCCTTGTTTGTACTCCCATAGCACTCACTATAATACTTTGTACAGAGATGGTCTGAAATGGATCTTTTGAGTGAATGTCCAGTGGACTGCATTGTGTATCACACTTAAAGAAGGTAGAATATGAATATTTTGTGTTTGAAAGTATTTTAATAAGTCTGAGTTTTAGAGTAGTAAAAAAAAATAATCTCTTTGACCCTCTAATCAGTTACATAATGATAGTATTTTCAGGTATTAATTTAGCACCTTTCTTCCAAGTGAGCTATAATTTGTAAAGTCTACCTTGTCATTAATTTTGTTGAAAAATTTAAAAGGCATTTCTAGGTGATAGGAAATAATTTTTATAGTTAGTACTCAAACAATTACAAATTGTTATGAACCACCTCTCTTAAATGAATTGACTACAACTCCAAACCAAAATACTAATTGTTTATAAAGCACAAAGGTAGAAAATTTTTCATTCAGCACTTAACTAGTTTCTTTTGTCCCAAACATAAACCTATTTTCCTCTCCTTTTTAAAATTAGGGTTTTTTTTTAACCTATTTACTGATTTTTTCATCTGCGTAGTTTCATTATTTATACTGACATTAGATCTTTGCTTTATCAGTTCCAGTGTGCATTTCCTCAGTTCTTTTAAATAAATGTTTACTTAATATATCAATCCTGCTGTTGTTATAATACGTACATAGTAAATATATTTCCCTCCCTTTTTGTTCCTTGTCCCCATACAATAGACTTTTATATTATGATTGTTTTACCTCTTCCAAATGACTTTTAATCTCTAACTGCACTCTTTGAGAACTTTAAAAAAAATTGTCTGGGTATTAACTTTCTGCATTATCCAGTATAGTTAAAACATTTTAGATCTCCCTTATTCTATGGTACTGCATCCTACATTTAAAATTGGTTTTGGTCAAGATTTTATCCCTGTACCTTCTCCTATGAGTCCTTACAGGGAGTACTCAAAAAATATTTCTTACATGAGTGAATCCTTGCATTTTAATCACTTTGGATACATTTATTTGGGCCTAACACTTTTCTTTTTTTTTTTTACTTTTTCTTTTTTTTAAAAGTTATCTCTCACAGGGTAACTTGTAATTTATCTAAAGGACATCATAGCTCATTGCTTCTTCTCTTTGAGTTCTGAGTTTTTAATAAAACACTATTATATATACTAACCATTAGCCTTTGTTTTCTTTAATGTAGATTATATGATTCCACACAGGACACTTTTTTACACTAATGATTTCTCCAGACCTCTTTGATGATTCTATTAAGCAAAACAAGTTTCCTTTCTGTGAGAAAGTTTCCTTTCTCTTGTGTCACTTTTCTAGTCAAAGATTTTGCTTTCACCCTGACATTGCTGTCTTGATATGTATGTTCTCATACATTTATATGTTCACTATCTAGCATGTTAGGGAAGATCTCTGTTGACCAAAGTTCATTACTGTTGCTCCAGCTGGTCTCCCTGCCATTCCTGCTTGGTTCTTTGTTGACATATGCTCTGAGAGGTGGAGTTGTTGTTGTTTTCTCTTCCCAGAAACATCATGTCAATAAATAATTATCTCACAACATTAAGCAAACCCTAGAATAGCCTAACATATATTTTCATTAGCTTTATACCCATTAATTCTGGTTTTGTGGGTAAAATATTGAGGAATCCCAGCAATATCAGACTGAGGCTAAAGAGCAGTATTGTTGTACACTTTTGGTGACTAAAGCACAGGAAAATTATGGAGGAAATAGCCATGATGCAATGGCTTTTAGAAATGAGTGGGGTACATTTCCATACATTCCATTCCAGGAGAGTGTTTCCAGACAAAACAGACTGTTTCCTCAGCTATTCTGGAAACTCTAGATTATCCCTAGAGCTGATTATTCTTTGTATTCTGGGATGCAGAGATCTGTCCTTTTAATTTTTACCACCAAGATTTACCCCTTGTTTTTTCTGTGCTTTTAATTACAGCAAAATTTGAGAGAGATTATTAGTGTTACTGTCTGTGAGGTTGCATCTGAACGTTATCCTTGGTTAGGCACGATTACAGGCATTTGCCTGTAATCCCAGCAACTTGGGAGGCTGAAGCAGAAGAATCGTGAGTTCAAGCCAGCCTCAGCAACCTAGCGAGGCCCTAGACAGCTTAGCGGACTCTGTCTCAAAATAAAAAAATAAAAAGAGCTGGGGAATGTGGCTCAGTGGTTAAGCACCCTTGGGTTCAATCTCTAGTACCAAAACAAAAATAAAAACAAAAACAAAAACAAAAAAAACTCTAAAAGTTATCCTCTCACAGGGTAAGAGAATCAAGCAGAGTGAGTGTCAGACACTTCCCCTACCATGATAATCACTGAGAAATAAGATAATCAGCTGGCTCCTGATCTCCTAGACTGCAGGAGTAGTCTGTGGTGGGAATAAACCTGAGCTGTTGCCTCCTTCTTAACCATTGTTGGCCTCATCTCCAGTTGCCTTTGCCTCTCCCCCTTGTGCTGATTTTTAGTTTTTAAAGCTTGTCTTCATTCTAAGCACCGCACAGTCTGACTATAAAAAGATAAATTGAAGTGCCCCTCAAATAGCCACTCCTCCAACCCCCCTTCTTCCTTTCCTTCCCATTCTTTAAAAAAAGTTGAAAGTGGTTTCTATTTTCTTGATTTTCTAATAGTGTATCAGATTTTAAATTTTTCTTTAATGAATATAACACTTTTTTAAAAAATATTTTTTAGTTGTAGATGAACAAAATACCTTTATTTTATTTATTTATTTTATATGGTGCTGAAGATTGAATCCAGTGCTTTGCACGGGCTAAGCAAGTGCTCTCTACCACTGAGCCACAACCCTAGCCCGGTGAATATATCACTTTTTAAATGAGAAACTTTTTAAAAAATGAACTTTCTTTTAATGAAATTAGTAATCAGCTAGTATTTTGCTTTCTTATTTCCCTTAATGCTGTCTGTATTGAGGCAGACAGGAAGAATTATGTAGGCTCTGCATTTTAATCATAGGATCTCTCTTTTTTACACTAGTCTCTGAATGCAAAGAAGACACCTAGGTGAATGTCAGTTGACTGTGCTGGGTGCTCTGCTCTTGGCTGTCCTCTCTCAGCACTTCCAGTACTCTTCATTCCTTGGTGGAGATGCTCATTTCCACGCAGTGTCATGCTCCTACTCTCTGAGGGACTTCCTTTAACATCTAATCACCAGCACTGCGGCTCATGAATTCTTGGACTTTTTTTTTTTTTCAGTACTTTTTCCAGACTTGTTTTTTTCTCTTTTGAGGCACATGAGTGTGCACCAACAGAAATGTCTTTACAGACACATTCCATTAGAATGTGTTCTAGAAATATTGTTCTAGAAATACTGGTTTTCTGATTATTTAAATTAACCATATATGATAGGCATTATTTCCTGTTAAAATATAGCAACTCCAAACCATGTACTAATTCTCCATCTCCCTGTCATCGAGAATATGCCCTTGTGGCTTTGAGTTAGATTACAGATTGAGTTCAAACACTTTAGCCAAATTGTTTTGTTGTTAGCCACACATACATAGTTTATAAACAGCAGGGAACTATAACATTTCAGTCTAAAGGAAAACCTTTTTGAATATATCCCTAGTCACTATAAAATGTTATCAGTTGTCAAATAAGTATGTGCAAATGACATTTTAAAGTTCAAAAGGTAAATATATTATCTTTGTAGTTCATGGGTGAAATTTTGAAATATATGACAAAATATGAAGAAGAAAATAAAATTAGCATTTTGTGTCAAGGTATTGATGAGGTCAACATTTTTGTATAAAAATCATCATGAACATCCCTGATTATTTCTTTGGAACTAATTCCTAGGACTGTAATTACCACGTCAAGGTGTATTGCGTTTCAAACAGTTTAGAAATACATTGCAAATCCACCCTTCAGAAACGTTGTTCAGTTTGTTCTCAGGGTCTAACAGTAGCCCTTGCCCCCTCATTCACACCAAGTATTGTGTGAAAAAATCTTTAATAATTTGGCAAGTGAGATATTATTACTCTTTAAGTTTTAATTTTTTATTTTTGAGCCTTTCCAAATGTTTAATGGCCACCCATATTTCTTTTATTCTTTTTAAAATAAATTATTTTGTTTGCTTTGTTTCTGTTGCATATTTTACAACCATGTTATTGACTATTCTTTTAGTGCTAATTTCCATAAATGTCATATCAACTTCCCTCATGGAACTTTCTTCCCTACTCCCCCAGTCTCACAACAAATATTAGCAAGTACAGTAAACAGAATTAATGTGGAACTCTAAACTTTATAGCAAAATTCTGTATTTTTTTCCTTGTTCTTAATTTTCTGCTCTATTTATTGCTTTCAAAATTAGTGACCTGGGGCTGGGGCTGTAGCTCGGTGGTAGAGCGCTTGCCTAGCATGTGTGAGGCTCTGGGTTTGATCCTCAGCACCACATATAAATAATAAATGAATAAAATAAAGATCTATCAACAACTAACAAATATTTAAAAAGAAAAAATTAGTGACCTACCACTTTGAGACATCCAAGGGCCTTTTCTTAGACTGCTTCCTCTGTATTTTCCAGTGTTATAATAGGATTCCTATTTCTAGTGAGAGCCATGCTCTTTTGTTTTGTTTGACACTTTCGGGGTTTTCCTTGATAGACTCTTTTCTCCTTGTTTTCTTGTTTTAAATCCTATATCGTAAGAATAGTTTTCTCCAAAGGCCAACTTCTTGAACTCATTTTTGTTTTCAATGAACTGAATTTTTGAATGACTTTATAGAAAGTATTCCCAGATTCACATCCCAGTGCTAGAATATATAGAAACTATTCACTTGAATATCTTATTTTCATCTCAAATTCAGCATAAAAGAAATTGAATTTCTTTTCCCTTTCCCTCAGCCTGAACAACCTGTGTTTTGTGTTGGCCCTATTTTTTAGTGTTTTAGATATAAAACTATGTAGTCATCTTCTATTCTTTCATTTATCGTACCTGTATAGTCTCTTGTTGTGTTATGTATTTCTTTCCTTGGCATATCTCTCAGGTTGGCTCTCCTAAGTTGATTCTCCGCACAGCATCTTTAGGCCTAGTCTTTTTGCCTTTTCCTTAGTGTCTGTGGGAATCCTCTGAGCTGATCTCTCCCAGTTTATCCTTGCTCTTCTCCTAAGATTATGCTTTAGGTATCAGTTTGTGTGACTCTTCTGAACAATAATGTATGATCGAAGATCGTGTTATTATCCATGGCAGTTTTCTTCCTTAACCTCTGTGCACGTTTAAGTCAGAATAATAATCACTAAAACTATAGTGTACCAAGGTCATATGATATGTCAATTTTGGTGCTAACAGTTTTACCTACTTTGTTTTTGTTAATCTTTATAACCACCTGTACCTTGGTAAACTAGACCTTCTCTACCTAAGGACTAATTCTTACAGTAATTCATGGTTGAAGAAGCTTAAGGTTTTATGGAAAATGGAATTAAGAAAACTGAGTGAAAGTATCTGAATACACATTTGCAGGAAAAAAAATAAAATGTACTCTAAAAAAGAGAATATCAATTTATTAGAAAACAGGGGCTGGGGTTGTGGCTCAGTGGTGGAGCGCTTGCCCAGCATGTGTGAGGCACTGGGTTCGATTCTCAGCACTGCATATAAATAAATGAATAAAATCAATGTCCAGCAACAACTAAAAAAATATTTTTTAAAAAAAATTAGAAAACAAGCAAACTTCTAGCATACCTGATTTGTAGCAAAGAAAAGTTCTGTTGCCTTTTGAGAATTACACTGATGACTGAAAAAAAAAATGATACCTGTTCTTTTGTAATTTAAAGTGCATTTTTGTGGTGACATGGTTTGATTAGCTTTGTGAGTCTACTTGGCCGTCTTGATGGTTCTGCTAAAACTGTGATATCCATTTAAGCTAATACACAAAGAAATAAAAAGATGACTCATAAATATAAACAGAACATGTATCAAAGATTCTATTAAGCTCCCTAACAAATTAGGGAACTAGCAAGATAATAAAAGACCACTTTAAAAACTAGACATTTGGGCTGCAGAGGTAGTTTAGTGGTAGACTGCTTGCCTAATATGTGAGACCCTTGGTGAGATTCCCAGTACTGAAAAAACAAAACTCAAATAGTCAAAATAATGTCAGAAGAACACAGCTTATTAGTTGGATACAAAACTGGTCTATGTTCTTCACCTATATGATTGACAATACTTAAATACCAAGTATTTGTGAGGTTGCAGATTTGTCAATTTCTAATATTGTTGAAAATGCTGTATTCTTTGACTCAGGAATTTCACTCCTAGGTGTATGTTTTGGAGAACTCATTATGTGTGTAATGAGGAATGTATAAAATTGGCGATCACTTGTTTATAATAGCTAAAATGGAAAACATCACAATTCACCATCTACAAAATAAAGGATAAATATATATTTGATATATTTATAAAAGATAATACTATGTAACTGTTAAAACAAATTATCTAGAATTGCCTTTAGAGTAGCCACAGATAAATTTCAAATACAACGTTGAGAAAGGAAAACTATGTTGTGAAAAGAGATATCCTTTATAATTTTTTAAAACATAAAAAGCATATATAATATACCTATTCATGTACACATATTATTCTATTTTAAAAAATTAGTAGAAAGGCTAAACACAAAAATTAATGTATTGGTTATTTCTGCAGAAACAGTGAAGCGAATAAAATTAGAGACAAATATTGAGATTTCAACTCTTCTGTAATGCATTTTGTTAAAAAAATATGCTTTAAATATTGCACAGTGCTAAAATGTGATGAAGTTGGGTATTGTTTATTATGTAATTTCCCTCTAATCTAATTCCCATTTTTTCCATTTTTGAGATATTTCATTATGAGAAATAAAAAGATATGTGTAAAAATATATGAAACATATAAATTTTAAAACATTACACACTAAACTTTACTAATACAGCATGTGTCTCAGAAACATTTATACATACATGTAAGCACACACACACATTACTTATTTGAAGTATTCAACTTGAATAGGAAGGATTCCCTGCAGTGCCTGATAATGTTAACTTGGAGAGTGGAGGTACAATGAATGGGCCCTGGGAATTAGGTCCAAAGATATTTCAGTTGGATCTGTTATGCTTTCATTAAGGACAAAAACTGTTGTAAATATGTCATACACTTGCAGTTTTCAACTTTTGTGATTGAAAATGGATACTATGTAAACTGAATCTTTCCATTAAGACTTACTTATTTTTGTCTTTCACAATAGTTTTTAGAAAAACATTAAATATTTGACTAAGATCTGGGGCTTGTATATAAAAGATAAATTTTGGATCAATAAGAATATCCTAAAATTCAAGTATTTTGTCAATTCATTTATTGGGAATGGGAGTGTATTATTAGATAAATTAATTGTGGTTTATTTTTTTCTTCTTCCTAAAGAATACAAGTCAATGACCAGATTGTGGAAGTGGATGGTATCAGCTTGGTGGGTGTCACACAGAATTTTGCTGCAACAGTTCTCAGAAACACCAAGGGCAATGTCAGGTAAATATGTGGCTTCATATGTACACAATTTGGTCACTTCATATATTGTTGAATACTAGTTTCCTCTATTTTACCTATAAATATATGTAATTACAATGAAAATTGAATTTGAATACTAAAAACTCTGAATCAATATAGTTAATTATTGAGCTATTTTAGTGTGCTTTATTGCTAATAGAGCAAGAGTTTCTAGGAGGGTAGAATTTCTAGTTATAGCCTCAATAAATATTAATTTAGGTCCCTAAATCCTATTAACAAAATCAGTTATACAATAAATTGAAATTGAAGTGATTATAAACATACTCAATGACATGAATTATTTAGACAATTAAGCTGTTGGATTTGAAGCTAACTGCATTTTTAAATCTACTTATTGTTTTAAAGAATTAGCCAGGATGGATCTTAATGAACTGTAACTCTTCCAACCTAATAGGACAGAGGGGGCATTCTTTCAGACCTTGAAATTTATATCTGACCTTTTTGGGTTGTCAGAATTATAGTTTGGAAAACAAATAAGAAAGGAGTCCTCAGCCAGCTACGGTCAAGGTTGAAATTGGTTTTATTTGGCCATAGGTTACTTTATTTTTTAAAAAGCATTGCTTATTTCTTATACTTTTTCAAAATCCTATGAATGAACACATTAAGGAAGCATTACGTAGTATGTACAATTATGAAAGTGGTTTAGTGTTCTCATCATCAGAAAGAAACTGCCAAACATTCTGAAACTCACCAATTCTCATATTGTTGAGTTAGCTTTGCTATAAAGATGCATCATTAGAATTTCATGGCAGTGTGAGCTCAAATTTTAGGCTTTTTTAGTGAGAAAGCACCAGTTGATGCTGAAGGGATGTTTCAAGGAATACAACCTAAATGATTCATTTAGCAGTATATTGATGTTTCTAGAATACCCACAGTCTTGTGAAAAGTATGTAAAATAATTGGAAAGAATACAGGAAAAACTGCAATATTCTCTGAGTTGCGTGGGTGAACTCATCTGCAAATGTGATTGTCCTAAAGGTTACCTGTGTCCTTGAGACAGCACTGTCCTATGTTAGTATAACTGTCCATTAGGCGTTAAGATAAATTTTTAAATTAAATAAATGAGGTATACACTCAACTTGTAAGAGCATTTCTTAGTTGCAGGGGAGTTTGTAGTGACACAAAATCATAGCCGTCCTTTTTCATTTTGACTATTGACTATATAATTTTATGTTGTTATTTCAAGACTTGTATAAATTTCATATGACTTCTTAACTGGACTCCCTGATTTCACTTTATCCCTTTTTCATTCTATCCTCATCATTAACCCCTAAAAGAAGAATATCATTGCAGTTTTCAAATGTATAAAGGGCTATCATGGAAAAAGGAATTGACTTTCTGTTTATCTCTAGTAGTAGAAGAACTACTACTTGAGTAGTAGAAATAATAATTCTGCATCAGTCACATCCATCTTCTCTTCAGCAACCTTCAACAGTCCTCCATTCTGTGTAGAGTATAAGCTTTTTAGTTTGGTGTTAAACATCTTCCATCACCTGATCTTACCACTTGCCTCTGATCTTACCACTTGCCTCTCTCTGTTCATGTCTGGTGCAGTCATGTAGTCATTCTTGAGACACAACTTGTATATTAATTATTTTTCTGCATTTTTCTTTGCCTTTTTTTTTCCTGCTTAAAATACTGTCTCCTGTTTAGAACCTACCTATCTTGAAGAACATATTGCAACTCCTTTGCCCTCCAGGAAGTCCTCCTCGTCCTCCCTTTCGCTTGTGACCTCTTCTTTCTGATAATGCTCGTAATTCATACTATGTTTTTGAACTTGAGGTTACAGAGTGTCTACTTTTTGTCTTTAAAATGCATATACTTCATTTCCGTACTCTCTTGGCAAAGATCTTAACCCACACATGGGCTTAAGATCCTGGCTTCTTCCAAATTAATGAGCCCAGGATCTTAATTTATTGAAATTATACAATCCAGAGTCTTAATTAACTGACTGTTAAGAGAAAACATTTTCTCAATTTTAACTTTTCAAAAACAGTGTTTGAATTCTATGAATTAAAAATAAATAGTAGATCTTCATAAGAAACTAACACAAAAATAAGATCCGAAACTTAGTCCTTTGTGAATGAATGATGTTTTAAACTGGTTATTTAAAATATATGTCCTTCTATATTTTTATTCATATCACACTTAGTGGTTGTTAAAATGTATTTTTAAGTAGAGATATTATCTAGAATATTACCAAGTTTAGCTGGACTTTTTCTGACTGCTAAGCACAGGCCTGAGAGGCATATGTAGAACTCTGGCTTTAAAGAACCAGAATGGGGAAGATATGAAACTAGCGGTGATGAAAAATCAAACCTGAGAGTTGAATTGAGATTATTTTTAAGTATTTAAAGATTAAGTTTTTATTTATTTCCTGGAAATTTATATGAAATATATGCCAACATTTGCATATTAATCAGATGCATGGTAAATTCTTAGGACTTTACTTACAAGTTCAGAGAATCATTTTCTTTCTTGTTTCTTCATATGCTTTCTTTCATTAATCTTTGAATGACTATACCTGAATTGATGAACTAATAGTATGGATGAAGACCACATTAGTATGCCACATTTAACACACTGGAAAAAAAATACTCAAATTTTAATATATGATGGCTTGTAAGGGCATATATGTTTTTCAACCCTACATTATCTAAATTAGATAAAGTATATTAGGCTACTTTGAAAAAGTGACTCAGCTCAACCTATATTAATTTCCTAGGGGATATTGGAAACCCATAGTTCAAAGCATTGGTAAGCTATTATTATTTCTCTCATTTTACTGACATCATTTAAAACTAACTACTCACAATGAATGCTAGTCATATTAATTTCCTTAAATATTTGGTTAAAGAAAGAACTCAAGCAATTTATACTCAGTGTGATGTGACAGTCACAGAAGGAGGACATGCAGTGAAAGGTAAATATGGACAACTCAGGCAACAGTCTTCCTTTTCTTCCACTACTGGGACTCAAGGGACCCATTGCTCTCCAGAGTTGGAATCAGCACAGTCATGTGCCTGAGACACTTTGGTACTATGGAACCCAAAGTCTATGTGTGGTATGGATCCCTCATAGTGAGCTCATCACATAGGTACATTTCCACTTCATAACTATCTCTGGCCTTTGAAAACTCCAGGGTACATTTATTTCTCAGAGTTCTCCTAAGAAACAGAACCAACAGCCAATAGATATATATAGATTGCTAGATTTGGGGAGTTAGCTGATGAATTTTTGGAGACCAAGAAGACAGATGGCAAATCCAATGGGTAGGTGGTACTGCCATAATGCCCATTTTTTAGATGAGGAAACTGAGACACAGGAAATACTTGAGCAAACTCATATAGCTTGGAACAAATAGGAGAGCCAGAAACAGAGTCAGTGAGGTCTAGTGTCATGTGAAAAAAAGCAGTTATCCCAAAAATCTGTCCTGTGTACCTGGTCTCAAGACCAGAGAGACACAGTAAATACATTAAATATTATTCATAGTTTAATAAAGAATCAGCTTTATGATACTTGTTTCTTTTTCTAAAATTATTATGTATGTGTTTTAGTGTGGTGCTGAGGATCAAACCCAGGGCCTTGTGCATAGTAGGCAAGTGCTGTACCCCTGATCCACACCACAGCCCCAGATTTCACCTGCCTGCTAGCTGTAATAAAATCCAGGACACATATTTTTTTCTCTTATTCATAGAGATGTAAGACAAGAGACTTAATCATTTTTGTCTAAATGTGAGACATTGCTGATAAAATGACAACAGATAAAACTATTCTGTATTCAAAAATCAATTGTTTTGTATAACTTTAAATAATCTGTAAATATTGATTCTTTCTAAGTTATATAATTGATTTTTATCTTTTTCAAGCTACTTCATATTTGTCTTCTAATGAATTTATCAATTCTAATTTAAGACTAATTTTCCCATAACTAAACATGGCCCAGCAAACATAATTTGGCTTTAAAAGATATTAAAGAAAAGCATCCTTGAATACATTATGAACTGTGAATAGAAGGGTAGAACTGCTCATCTAACATTCGGAGTCTAAACTGTTTTAATTATTTAAACAAAATTTTTTTAGTTGTTGATGAACCTTTATTTTATTTATTTGTTTATATATGGTGCTGAGAATCGAACCCAGTGCCTCACACATGCTAGGCAAGAACTCTACTGCTGAGGCACAGCCCCAACTCTAAATTATTTTTTATATAATATAGAACCCAAGGATGAGAATAGAAGTTTATTGTAACTTGTAATATAAATTACATTAGTCAAGTTACATCCTATCAACACCACAGAGGCTGCAGATTTTTAAACAATTGTTAAAGCATTTTCCTTTTAGGTTTGCACCACGAATCACTAAAATACATAATAAAAATACATGAAATAGTTTTAATCTAAAGTCAAAAGAAGAAAGCTGTACATGTATTACATACTTTGTTGTGTAAAGCATTAGTTAATATAGATCTTATCTGAATTTACCAAGTGCTTATTCCAGAGTTGTCCAGAGCATGATATTGATCCTTGATGAAAGTATGAAATAAACTAATTAGGGATGAGTGATGTTTTGCATACATGAGCCATTGAGTAGTTTCAAGGCAAGATACAGCAGCCTATCAGAATTGTTTTGAAATACTGATTGGATTTATAACTTATACCTGGATTTAATGTATTGTTACAGATAAGTTAATATGTCATCTTGATTGGGCTAAGTTCTGCCCAGATAGCTGGTAAATCATTATCTGGATGTGTCTGTGAAGGTGTTTCTGGAAAAGATTAGCATTTGAATCAGTCAGCTGAGTAAAGATCACTCTTACCAGTGCATCATCTAATGCAGAGAACCCAAAAAGTTAAAATTTAAAAAAAAAAATGTGGAAGAAGGGTGAACTCAAACACTGTTTGAGCTGGAACATCTATATCTTCTACTGCTCTTGGACATTGGCACTCTCGGTTTTCAGGTGTTTGAACTCATTCTAGGACATCTATCTGCTCCCCTATATCGCATGATACATACTTGGCCAGTTACTCTTTATCAAGTCTCAGTTCATAAATCATTTCTTCAATGAATGAGTTCTTATGTTATGCTATTTATGTTGTCTAAACCCCAAGTCAGTCTCTATCACATTGCCATTTTTTCCACATAGTATTCATCTCATGATCCTCTGATGATGCTCTGATGATCCTCCTATGATCCTGTCTTTCTGGTGTTGACTTTCTTGATCCCCTACCAAATTGATTCCTGTCTAGGCTGTATGATGATTAGAATAAGGAAGAAGTAATGATCTATGACTTTGAAGGGTAAATTATAAAAGGCATTATGGCTTCTACCTTGGTCTTTGGGTTGCCATCTTTGAAGAAGTCCAGTTGCCATGTTGAGAAGGCATTTAGAGAGCCTCTAAAGATTGCTCATACAAAAAAGAACTTAGGCCAGCTACCAGTCAGTACCAACTTGCCAGACTTGAGAAGGAGCTCCTCCAGCCTTAGTAAAGCATTTAGAGGACTACAGCCCCAGCCTACAAGTAGTTGAACTCCATGAGAAGAACCAAGCCTAAACTACCCAGCCAAGACTCCCCTGTATTCTTGACTTATAAAAACTATGGAAGATAATAAATGTTTATAAATTTTGGAGCAAACTGTACTAACACATACAACTTACACAGTTTTTGGTACTTGAATTTGGGCTGCAGTTGGAAGAAGAACCTGAAGATGTGAGAGTAGCTTTGGGACTGGGTTATTAATGAGGCTGTGAGGAGAATGTTAATGAAAACAGAAAAGAACTGATAGCCTTAAGGAGGGAGCTGGTGAGGATTTAAAGAAGAAAATGAAAATGTTATTGAAATGGGAAGAAAGGGGATCTTTGTTACATAATGACAGAAAGTTTAGCAGCACCTTTAGTCACCTTCAGTAATGTGGAAGGTAGAAAATGTACCTGATAAACTGACTAGGACTTTTAAGTCTTAAGACCTCAAGACAAAGAACTGAAGGAGCCACCCAGCTTCTTCTTGATATATAGAGTTAAATATGAAAGAAGGAAGACAAGCTAAAGGAGAAACTGTCAACTTTTAGCTCTAAACTAAATGTAGGTCTGATTCTACATACTAAGACCTAAAAGCAAGCCTCAGAAGGATCTGTCTCCAAATAACTATCCCAGAATAATATTCAAGAATATTAGGATACAAAAAAAAAAAAAAACATTTCAGTGTCTAGCACTGAAATAAAAATGGTAAGGCAAGTGAATAAACAGGAAAATATGACATGATTAGTGGAAAGTTAATCAAGAGAGACACCTCAAGAAGTGTTAGAAATGATATATTAGTATATGTTAACAAACGTAGTTTTTGTAACTATTTCAAATATGAAAAAAAGTAAAGGAAGAACTCAGTATAAGTATATGGGTAAAAATTACTTGCTCACATCAACAGATGTAGATTAAAAAAACCTCAAGAAACATGAGATAAAGTACCTCCTCAAAGTAATATGTATCATCTAAGTGAAACTGATAGCTAATATCATACTTAATGCTGAGATTAAGTGATTTTTCCCACTAGAATCAAGAATACTGCAAATATGTCCACCTTCATTCATATTCAGTTTCTATACTTGAAACAACAAAATGCTTCTGAGAAAATATTAATGATGTAAGTGAGAAATAGAACATGCATCAGAATACTCAATATTTTTATGATTTCAACTTTTCCCAAATTAATCTTTACATTAAACATAACTCTAATCAAAATCTCAGCAGGTTACTCTTATAGACATTATTGTTCTTTAAAAAGATCAAAATTAGAGGATTTTCACTGCCTGAAAACTACACTAATCAAAGCAGTCTGGCATAAAGTCACTATATAGATTAATGGAATAGAATGCAGTTACAATATAGACCCTCAAAAATGTTAAAGAAATGATTTTTTACAAAGGCAACAAGGAAAGTCAGTGGAGGAAATTATAGTCTTTTCAACAAATGGTGCTGGAAAATTTGGATGGCCTTATTAAAAATGAAACAAACATTTAAAAAACAAAAACCCTGATCCTTCATCTCATTGCATATATAAAAATTAACTCAATCAGACCTAAGTGCAGCAGCTAAGACCCTAGGCTCTTAAGGTCTCTAGAAAATAGGCAAAACATCTTTATGATCTTGGGCCAAAAATCTTTATGATTTTGTTTTTAGGAAAGCAGCAGGAAGCATAAGAAGAAATAATGATAAATTAAACTATATCAAAATTTAAAACACTATTTAAGGAAATGAAAATATAATCAATGGAATGAATGCTTAAAACATTTTCTGATAAAGTAGTTATAGAGAGGATCTAAAAAACTCTTATAATCAATAAAGTTATTATAGTAACCTTTTTTTTCTGATAAAATAGAATGTTTCATTTTTTTTTCAATGTTTTAAGTTTTATTTTACTGAGATTTAGTTCTGCCTTATGGCAAATAGCATACCCCAGGGGAGGGATTATCTCTCATATGCAATTTTCAAATGCTTATTTACATACTTACATATAAATTTCACTTAAGGTATTCTTATTTAAGCTATACATGTAGTTCATGGGTAGTTTTCTTCTTTTTGTGTGTGTGTGTGTTTTTATTTATTTATTCATTTATTTATTTATTAAATACATTTCAAGTCATAGTACATATATAGAGCTCAATTTTCCACCTCTCTGGTTGCAAACAAGATAGAGTCACAGCATTTGTGTCTTCATACATGTACCTAGGGTAGTGATGTCCATCTCATTCAACCCTTTTTTGCGACTCCCATTCCCCTCCCCTCCCCTACCTCCCCCCTGTCCCATCCAAAGTTCCTCCATTTCTCCCATGCTCCCCACCCTTATCCCCACCCCGCTTATGTATGAGCATCCACTTATCAGAGACAACATTCAGCCTTTGGTTTTTTTGGGATTGGCTTACTTCACTTAGTATGATGTTCTCCAGTTCCATCCATTTACCTGCAAATGCCATAATTTTATTCTTTTATTGCTGAGTAACATTCCATTGTGTATATATACCAGTTTCTTTATCCATTCATCTATTGAAGGACATCTAGGTTGCTTCCACAGTTTAGCAATTGTGAATTGTGCTGCTATAAACATTGAAGTGGCTGCATTACTGCAGTATGCTGTTTTTAAGTTTAGGGTATAGGCCAAGGAGTAGGATAGCTGGGTCAAATGGTAGTTTCATTCCAAGTTTTTTAAGGAATCTCCAAACTGCTTTCCAGATAGGTTGCACCAGTTTGCAGTACCACCAACAATGTTTGAGTGTGCCCTACGATTTTTATTTAACCTTGTTAAAATATGCAGATCGCTTTAAGAAAAAATTCACCAAAGAAGATCTACAATTAAGCACAAGAAATGCTGCTCAACATCGTTAATCATTAGAAAAATGCAAATTTAATTCAATTTACTATACAACTACTAGTAAGCCTAAAATTTAGAAGACTGATAATTTTACGTACTGACAAGCAATGTGGAACAATTCCAACATTGATTCATTGCTGGTGGGACAACATTGATTCATTGCTGATGGGAATGCAAAACAGCACAGCCACAGTTCAACAGGTTCTTACAGACATATATCATACCAGCCAGCATTTCTACTCCTAGCTATTTACTCAACAGCAATAAAATATTCATAGTACACAAAGACTCATACTTATGTGTTCATAGGTGTTTTATTCATAATAGTAAAAACTGGAAACAATCCACATGTTCTTTAACTGATAATTTGGTGTACAAATTGTATTTTATCTCATACAATGATATACTTCTCAGCAATGCAAAGGAACAGACTGTTGACATGTTCAGCACCATGTATAACTGTCAAAGCCATTATACCAAGTAAAAGAAGCCAGACAAAAAAGCTTTTATATTGCTTAATTCCATGTATATAAAATTTTTTAAAATGCAAAACTATAGTGACAGAATGCAGATCTGTGATTTCCCAGAACTATAGATGGAGGGAGTCTGTTGAAGGAGAATGGAACATTTTTGAGGTAATAAAAATGTTCTATATTATAGTTATAGTCACACAACTATATAGATGGTTATCAGAAATCATCAGATTACCAATTTAAACTTGGTCAGCTTGTTATATAATTTTTACATTGATAAAATTGAATTTAAAAATGTGTGAAAATAGCTGTGACTAACTCAGAAAGCACATATTAATTAATTATTGTTAATGGTGTTGGTAATGTGAAAAGGAAGCTTGTCTCTTTAACAAGGGCAGATGTAATCAAACTGCATTTCCTTAGTAATCTGAAGATTTGATGGTGCTGTGTGCTTTTAGCACTTCATCATTATTGACTTTTTACCAGAAAAATAAAAGTACATCATAAAATTCTTTGAGTTATAGACCTGGACCTTTTTCTTTATTCAAATGTGGATTTGCAACATCATTTTAAGAACTTTTGTTTTCTTAAATGCACAGCTTTAAGCAGGACCTTGCTTGTATGTGTACCTATTGTTGGATAACATTATCTCACACTTTAGTGACCTGAAACAACATACTGTTATTACCTTGTGTTTTCTGAGATCTGCTTCTAAGCTATCTCATGTGGGCTTCTCTAAAGGGATGCATCACAAAATGGAAACTGGTTTCTCCAGACAGTCATTCAAAGGAGTTCCCAAGCAAGGCATGGTGTCCCACACTTGAAATCCCAGCATCTCAGAGGCTTAGGCAGGAGTATTGCAAGTTCAAAGCCATCCTCAGCAATTTAGTGAGACCCTAAGCAACTTAGTGACACCCTGTCTCAAAATTTTAATAAAGGGCTGGGATGTGGCTCAGTGGTTAAGTGCCCAGTTCAATTCCCAGTACCCCTCAAAAAAGAGTTCTCAAGAAAGAATCTGCCATCTTTTTATAATCTAATATCCAAGGGGGCATCCTATTAGTTCTACTGTGTTTTATTGGTAAAAGCCAGTCAGTACACCCAGGTACACTCAAAGGGAGAGAATTTCACAAGATATGAAAATCAGGAGTCAGAGATCACTTGGTCTGTGTTGGAGGCTGTCTATAACAATAGTGTTCAATAACTAGTTGAATGAATGGTTGGTTGGTCAAACAGATTGATATGCAGATTAATTTTATACCATAGTATAGATTTGCTTAATGTTGCATACTCACTTAGGAAAAACCCTGAAAAGACTTGAGACCATTTAGGAAAAATTGACCAAGGTGTTAAGAGGTATAAACATTTTCCTTCTATATATAAGTGTTAAAAAGTTCTACCACCTTTTGCCTTGAAAATAGAAAATTTAAAGAAGACATGGTAACAGTTGTAAAACATTTGAAAGAGTGAATTTGAGAAAAAGGATCAAATACTCAATAGACAGACATCCTGGTACTCAATACAGTTATAGAACAGTGTTATTCTAGGGGAGAGATTTTTGTTTCAAATACCTGACGATTTGTATGTTTGCTGTTCATTGTCATTCACATTAAAATTTAAATGCTTTCTGGAAAGTACCTGGTACCCACAACCAATAATTATGTATTCATTGTGCTTTTATCCTCAGCATATGGATTTAATTACTTTTTCATATGGAGCCATATATCACTTTGGAAGTCCAGAATTTTATACCAATTGTAATTACACACAAAATAATCTGAGGCTCTTAAATATTTATCCTCTTTGGAAGAGGTTATAATATGCAAAAGAAAATATAATTGAATGACAAATGAGTTTTTATGGATATATTCTGTTTGTATTTGGATATATCTGGCATGTAATTTCTAAATTTGGAAGTTTTGTTTCATTTCTGCTTAAGATCATGGAAATGTATTAAATCTTGAAATGTTTTCACCTCATTTATATCATTTCTATATTGCTTGTTACCATTATAGCATATGGGGCAATTGAGAGTTTTACATTTTATCAGAACCTTTGGTTTTGTGATTGTACTTGATAAGGAATTTCCATATCCATGGGAATTATTAATCATTTTGGGGTTGATATTTACTTCTAAGATTATCCCCTTTCTCTCAGACAAGAGAAGCAACCACTATGGATTTGTGACCATGGGTAGAATGTTTTATTCTTAAAAATATAAGAAGAGTAGCTGGGCACAGCAGTACACACCTGTATCCCAGCAGCTTGGGATGCTGAGGCAGGAGTTCAAAGCCAGCCTCAGCAACTTAGCAAGGCCCTAAGCAACTCAGTGAGACCCTGTCTCTAAATAAAATGTAAAAAAGGTCTGGGGATATACATATAAGAAGGGTCAACAACTTCTAGTGTTAGAAGATTAAAAACAATGAGGATTTCAGAAAACCAAAGGGGACTTGTGGCTTGATGGAAAATTTTCTAGTGTCACTACATACAGATTAACATTTTACAAATTACCTTTTAAATGTTTATCTGGATAAATATTTAAACCTGAGGCATCAAAGCTAACAGATAAATGTTATTTCTGGAAGAGATGTAGAATTTTTGGAAAGTATCTTCTAAGTTTATACCTTTTTTATAGTATGGAATCCTTGAAAAAGGTTTATTAAGAATTCTTATTTTTTTATAGTGAAATATAATATAGGAAAAAAAACTTATAATTAGTAATGTGTTAAATGCAAAATTTATTTCAAAGGAATAATTTTAAATGGTTAGGTCTAGCTTTCAAAAGCAAACATTTTCACAGAGGTGGATTAAAAATTTTAAATGTCAAATATACAGTTTGGTATATTAATCTAGTTTGCAATATGTGGAGGAAAAACATATAAGAGTATACAGTTTATAAATAAGGGCACAGAGCTTAGTTGTTTAATTTTTTTAATCCCCCCCCATTATCAGCAAACTATTAAATGTGGCTGGAGATAGATTTTCCACCACTTGTTCACTAGAATTAAGTTAGTACTTTTAAAGTGTCAAATTCAGAGAAAAGCTCTCTCACTCTTTCTACATATATATATATATATTTCAGTATTGCTTTTATTTGTTATATATATAATATGATAATACAGAAAAATATGAGACGCTTTTTATAAAATCTTTGAAAGCATTGTGTGATCTTACGACCCATGGCTCACAAGGGTATCACAATGGGATATTCAAGTGTCACTTCTCTGCATCTATTTATCTTTTGTTTTTAAAGATAAGCATTCAATTTTTGATATATAATATTTGTTTAAATTATATTTTAATGAAATAATTGAATGTGTAAGAACTAATAACTATATCCTGGTATAACTTTTCCATTAGCTTCATTCTACATTAAGAATTTTTAAATTTTAGCATTATTTAACTGCTGTTGTTAACTAGCATTATCACATAAAATTTATGTTGGAAAAATGAGGTGTTCATAGATTGTCATTTTTTTTTCACTTAATCTCTCACATTAATCACACAGGATGTGGGATATTTGTGACTTCAGTTTAGCAAATTGTAATGTAAATTTATTGTTTATTTTTTGTTTGACAGATCATCAGAGAATTAAATAAAACTAATCAAACAAATCCCATATAACCTAGATGTCTAAGCTCCGAAGGACAGTACATGGACATTCCTTGGTCTGATAATATATGAAAAGAAAAGGAATAACTGATTTATCTACTTTTATTTATTATATATCAGTATGATAGGGAGAGTGGACTGTTCTTAGTGGGTTCATTCACATTGAAACAAGGTGGATTTCAGTTTCAGTACTGCTGTTATTTGTTAATCATAGCATAGAAAATACTATTTTTAATTTAAATATCTATTCAGGTTTGGTTTTAGCTACCTGATTCTCAATAGCTAAAAAATAAAAGACCTCATTGTCCCATGTTGAAGCAAAGAAAAATAGTTTTTTTTTTCTTTTTTTTTTGAAAATTTTTAAAATTAATTTATTTAAATGCATTTCAAGTCATAGTACATATATAGAGCTCAATGTTTCCATTTCTCTGGTTGCAAACCAGATAGAGTCACATCATTTGTGTCTTCATTCATGCACCTAGGGTAGTGATGACCATCTCATTCAACCATCTTTACTACACCCCTTCCCTTTTCCCTCCCCCCTCCTCCCCCCTGCCCCATCAGAGTTCCTCCATTTCTCCTAAGTTCCCCATTCCCACTTCCCTTATGTATTAGCATCCACTAATCAGAGAGAACATTCGGCATTTGTTTTTTTGGGATTGGCTTACTTCACTTAGCATAATGTTCTCCAATTCCATCCGTTTACCTGCAAATGCCATAATTTTATTCTATTTTATTGCTGAATAATATTCCATTATGTATATGTACCACAGTTTCTTTATTCATTCATCTATGGAAGGGCATCTGGGTTGCTTCCACAGTTTTGCAATTGTGAATTGTGCTGCTATAAACATTGAAGTGGCTGCATCACTATAGTATGCTGTTTTTAAATCTTTAGGGTATAGGCCAAGGAGTGGAATAGCTGGATCAAATAGTGGTTCCATTCCAAGTTTTTTAAGGAATCCCCATACTGCTTTCCAGATTGGTTGCACCAGTTTGCAGTCCCACCAGCAATGTTTGAGTGTGCCTTTTTCACCACATCCTCGCCAGCACTTATTGTTGCTGGTATTTTGGATAGCTGCCATTCTGACTGGGGTGAGATGAAATCTGAGAGTAGTTTTGATTTGCATTTCTCTAATGGCTAGAGATGATGAACATTTCTTCATATATTTGTTTATTGATTGTATATCTTCTTCTGAGAGGTTTCTATTCAGCTCCTTAGCCCATTTATTGATTGGGTTGTTTGCTTTTTGGTGTTAAATTTTTTGAGTTCTTTATATATCCTGGAGATCAGTGCTCTATCTGATGTGCGTGTGGCAAAAATTTGTTCCCAGAATGTAGGCTCTCTGTTCACCTCATTGATGGTTTCTTTTGCTGAGAAGAAGCTTTTTAGTTTAAGTCCATCCCATTTATTGATTCTTGCTTTTATTTCTTGTGCTTTTGGAGTCTCGTTAAGGAATTCTGGGCAAATCGCATACAAAAGCATATTAAAAAACTAGTGCATCATGATCAAGTGGGGTTCATTCTAGGGAAAAATATATTTTAGATGATAAAAAAGTATTTTCCTATTAAAGGAACTTTATCAATGGACTGATTTGACTTCAGCTGGAGCTAATGTCTAAGATATAAATCATAGTTGTGAAGATATCAGTTGATTTGACCATGTGTATTTAGAGGGACTGACTTGCTGACTTAATGTTTACATATTTCAAAGTTTTAAAAGTTCAATTTAAGGCAGTCATGTAATCGATACTCTTCTATTTTAGTCACAATGAAAAATAAAAATTTCAGAACATCCTTTTCTTATAGTTGGCTATATTTCATCCTTTTCCTATAGTTGACTCACAAAACAACTGATCTTGTTTTCAAAACTGTTACAAAATAGGAGGCAATTGGGACAGTGTGTACAGTAAGCACTTTTAAATGCATTCAGCCTTATCTGGATAATAATAAATGCATAGTCTAGATAAGAACAAGAGCAAACATTTATTAAAAGACTTTCTTAAGCACCAGATGCTTAGTTAAGCTTTATATGGATTATACAATATTTATTTATTATAATTATTATGCCTCATTTTACAAATATAGAAACTAAGCCTTAGAAATATTAATATATGCAAGGCCTTAGGTTCAGTAAGCAGTGTTTACAGTTAGATGGATTTATACTATCAAAGCCATTGCCCCATTTTATAGGCCCCTTTAACTCCCTAAATATGTTATAGCATATCTATACTCTGGATCCTTAATTGAAATAATAACCTTACCTAAATTTGACATTTTATTCTGAATTCTATATATGCTAGATTGTACGTATAATCTTATTTATAAATGCACTGAAAATACTTGAGAACTATAGAAAAATAATATGGATGCTGTGCATTTTCAAACACTTTTCAGTTTTGTCATAATAATGTAACCAAGTCCCTTTATGTATGTACTGCATTTTATTCTTCAATCACCCCTTGAGACACATGAGGTTAGATACTAATTTTCATGAGGAAAATGAGGCTGAACAACAAGTAGTTTGTTTCCACTTTTCTGTGCTTTCCCTCTGGACCATACTTAGAAGGATGACTTTCTGTTACTGTAAACCCGTACCATAAATTATATTAGATTACAAGGCTTTGAAGGTATGTATAGCTGCGTGCTATGCTACTGCTCCAAAAAGCTGCCTGACTGAGGAGATACAGGGTATTTTAACACAACATGTTTAAAAGTAAGTATATTTCATACCATGAATTATCTATCTTATATGCAATTGCAAATCATTTCCATTTCATCAGACTATAAAGCGATTTTGATTATACCCCAGTATTGGGCAAATAGCAAATTATGTTATATTGTATAGGCAAATTCAGAAAGCCAAGCTGTGATTTGAAGCAACTGTGTCTTTATGATTTAAAATACAGTTTCTTTAAGATTTATGGAACAGTTCTTATTTCCTTTGAAACTGATTACACATGCACTCATATCTTTGAATTTTAGCATTGCAAATAATTCTAGTTTGGGAAGTAGAGATCATTTTTTCAAGGTCAGGAAGAATTTACATATGATATTAAAGGTTTTGATCTATTTTAATATATCATGATTATATAATTTGTTACTATAATATAATGTATATATTATTGTTTGGGCTTTAGTTGTTTTTATAATCTTATGTTTTAGAGTATTTCACAAGATCTTTATTAAGACTTTTATTCTTCCTTAGAATTAACAGAATAGTTCCAAATGTTTGGCAAGTGTGTAATTTCCACATCTTATCTTTCTCTCTCCCTGAATTGCATTGAGTAACTTTAAAGACTTGTTTTGCAGAGAAAATGAACTTCTTCATTCTTAGAAAAACTGTTCAACTGGAAAATCTGACAAAAATAATTTGTGGCTTAAATGTAAGGAATAAATGCAAAGAATTTATGGTTTAAATGAATCTGAACTTCTGAATCATCTTTTACTTTGAGCTTGTCTGCTGTTTTGTGAATATGCATTTTATTCATTATTTGCCTTTTTCCTGTCTCTTGTCAGTTTTATAGTAGATAAGTGATACTCCCTTAAACCTTATACTATGATACATTTGAAGAAAGATAAAAAGTCAGTGTAGACTTTGATAAAACTGTTCTTCTATATTATTTTTTAAGTTTCTTTTTATATGTATCACAAGACATTATTTCTGACATACATGTATTTACCAAAAACATAATGAATTTGAGATAGTAATACATGTCTAGATTATTTTAACATAGTCAAGACTTTATGTATTTTCACCCATCGTATCTCCAAATGAAATTACCCTATGTGTGTCTGGGCTATTCAGAATTCATGTTTTAAAGTGGTAGGCAACAGAATGCTTATTCTTACACCTTTTAAACATATTTTGGAGGTCTTAGCCAGTGCAATAAGGCAATAAATAGGTAAAGAAACAAGTAAAATACATAGTATGAAATAAAAGAAAATGCTTCATTCATAGTGAATATGATCTTTGATTTAAAAAAAAATCCTAAGGTATTTACAAAAAAGCCCATAGGATTAATGAGTGAGTGTAGCAAGGTCACAGATTCCAAGACCAATATTCAAAAATCAATTATGTTTCTATACCCTAACTACAAATAACTAGAAAATTAAGTCTAAAAACTAATACCTCTTGCAGTAATTTCAGAAAACCTGGCATATTTTGAGATTACTTAAACACTATACCTAAAACCTGTACACTGAAAACTTCAGTGTAGTATTCTGAGAAATTAATGAGATCTACATAAGACACATGCACTATCTTCATGGACTAGATGAGTTAACATTGGTAAGATGTCAATTTTCCACAAAATGTTCTATAGATCTGAAGCAATGCCAAACTCAATGGGCTTTCTTTTAGAAACTGGCAAGCTGTTTATAAAAATTTTTATGGAAATCCAGGGAGAAAATATATACAGTTGAACAATTCACATTACCTAGTTTTAAGACTTACTGAATAGTAATCAAGGAAATGAGATACTGGCAGAAGTATAAATGTATCAGTGAATAGATAGTAAGCCTAAAAGTTAACCCACAAATACAGGTTCACTTACTTTCAACAAATGTGTCCAAGTAATTCAATAGTGGTAATGAATTATCTTCAGCAAATGGTGTTGAAACAACAGGTTATCCATTTGAAAAAATAAATGGAACTTTACCCTTGTCACACATCATACATGAAAATTCATTCAAAAGATACCTAATATAAAAGCAAAACATTAACCTCAAAGAACAACAACAGGAGGAAACTAACAATCAGACAAAGATTTCTTAGCAAACAAAAGACATGATTTAAAAAAAAGTGATACAATAGGCTTCCTTTGAAAGATACACAAAAATGAAAATGCAAGACACAAATTAGAAGAAGATAACACATAAACATATACACATGTACATATGTATACATATTTGCAATACATATAGACAAGGATATGTATCCAGAATGTATAAAGAACCATTACAAATCAGTAACAAAAAGTCAGAGAAGCCAATTTTTAGGGACTGGAAAAAAATTTGAAAAGATATTTCACTTAGACAAGAGATATGATCAATAAGTACCTGAAAAGATGGATATTTAATATCATCAGTCACCAGTGCATTAGAAATTAAAACCATTATGAGATACCATTAGATACCCACAAGCCTGGCTTAAATTTTAAAAGGCAGTGCTAAGTGTTAGTGAGAATGTAAAACAGCTACAACTCTCATGTGTTGCAATTAGGAACATAAAATGATATCGTCACTTCAGAAAACAATTTGACAATATCTTTAAAAAGTTTAATATCCAGTTACCTTATTACCAATCAATTCCATGACTAGTTATTTCCCTAAGGGGAAGGAATGTAAACTTAAGTCCACAAAGACTTGAACACAAGTTTCTGGTAACTTTATGCCTAATATCCAAAATTCACATAAACATCTCTCAGTAGAAGAATAGATCAACCAAATGTTGTATATCTGGTATAGTGAAATACTTAGTGATAAAAAGAATAATTTACTGATACTTAAAACAACATGGATAAATCTCCAAACCATTGTAGTGAGCTGAAGATGCTAAGACTCTCTATGATTTCATACGTTTGAAACTCTAGAAAGGAGTACTGTGGGCCCAGGGTAAAGACAATTTACTGGAAAGAGATATAAGGAAATATTTTGGGTTGATGGAAATATTCTATATCTTCATTGATATAATAATTACATGTTTATATGTTTGTCACACTTAATGACTGTACATTTAAAATAGATATTGTGTATAAATTATGCTTGAATAAAGATGAGAAGTTAGGTATTGGTAAGTTCTATTTATACTTGATTCTCAAAGGAAAGTAACTCAAAAGATCATGAGCACTCAAGCTTAATCTAAGTCTTGTCTGAAATTACATAAAAATATTTCTGAAAACTAAATTAAGAGCATTTAGGTATAAAATGTTGGCCTTCAGTGAGTTTGTGCAGAAAATGTTAGTTTATGTTATTTGAAATTGACTGTATAAAACAAGATATAATTAAAGGAATCATTAAGTGTAGAAATGAGATTAAACTCAAGAGTGTCACATTAAAAATGATGTTAAGTGATATTTAGAAACTGCATGTATTATTTGTTTTATATTATTTTATTATTTATTTATCTAGAGTAGTTGGAATTGAACCAAGAATACTTTGCCACTGAACTACATCCCCACCCTTTATTTTGAGATAGGGTCTCATTAAGTTGCTAAAGCTGGTGTTAAACTTGGGATCCTCCTGCTTTAGCTTCCCAAATTGGTGGGATTACAATATAATAGTTCTACTTTCCTAAAAATACAGATAATAATATGTTAATTTGCGAAGATGTTCCATTAATATTAATTTGTTGAGCAGAACATATTGAATTGACAAGGATATATCATAAGTGATGTGGCTCACCATAAGTAAATATTTCCTTTAGACTTTTTTTCTAATAAGAATTAATATTAACAGACATTTCCTTTTGTTCCTTTATTTCTTGAACCACACACTTTTCAAATCATCTTTTTCCCCACAGATAGTTTTTCCTTTTAAAAGCAAAATTTTAAATACTTCTATTTCCCCTTCTTGCCACCAAAGTTTTTAGTACCTTAGTAAAAGGTTAGCTGTCTAATTTATGCCATACTTTGAAATATTTTTAAGCTTTTTGTGTTATAAAGAGGACATTTTTATGGGAATGATTCTTAAGTTCAGCGGTACAGGAAATTGTATGTTTTCTTCAAAAATTAATCCAACCTAAATGTGTAAAATACTGCAGAATGGATGATATCTGTTAGGGCTTCTCTCAAAGTGTTAATTTTTAATGGTCCTTCACTATGTCCCTTTCTTTCCTTTATGAGCTGTGTCTGTAGAAGTCAGGTCTGTTGCTCAGCTAAGCTCTCCTCACACCCAGGCACTCCACTTGAAGCATATGGATGATACTATTTTGTTGAGGCTCCATGGGCTCTGCCGAGATCTCAAGCTTATACTTTTCTTCGCCCTCCTGTTTGCTGGAGAGTCACATTAGTCTTCTCTAACCTTTCTGCAGATTCGTTATTGGGCGAGAAAAGCCAGGACAAGTGAGTGAGGTTGCGCAGTTGATAAGCCAGACGCTGGAACAAGAGAGGCGCCAGAGAGAGCTGCTGGAGCAGCACTACGGGCAGTACGATGCTGATGACGATGAGGTAGGTGGGAGCGCTGCCAGTGTTTCCTGTTCCTTCTCATTCCATGCCCACCACGGGCAACCCTCACGCTACTGTGCAACAGCAAGGCAGGCTCTTTGCAGTTTCTTAAGGAGGATACGTCTACAGTGAGCCAAAATTCAACCTCAAGGAAAGGAAATACCGCTTGCATCTGATATTAAGTTGCAAATGGGGTCGTGGTATCCTATTTATGGTCTGAAGGCTATGGAAACAAATCAGTCTTATCTTTTATCCCACTATTATAAAGAAATTCATAGAAACAAAAAGTATAAAAAGACCAAAATGTGAATTATGGCTGTTTTTATTGCTGGAATTAGATAGTTTTCTCTCTCTGGTTTATATTTTTTCAATCTTTTCCAAATGTTCTACAATAGTATGCTTTTTCAAAAAAAAATAGTAAACATTTTAAGTGAAAAAACACATAATATAGAAATACACACACACAAAAAAAAAATTATGAAGATTTTTGAGTGTTTCCAGAGGTTTCTTTCCCCCCAGGAAGAGAAAGTTCTTTGGATCTGCTCACTATGATTTGTGCTAACATAATGCAGAACAAAGCTTTTCCACTAGCACATGTTCCATAGAGTAGATACATATTGGAATAATTTTACATCCTGCTCTCTGTAGAAGATCAAGTAAATGAATAGAAGCTAACCCCCAAGTGAAAACGGCTCTCCGGAACCCTTGTGTGTTGTAATGTAATACAGATGCTGGTCTATTTCCAATGTCAGTGCCAAATGTACATTGATATGATGGGACAACATGCTTTATTATAAACACATTCTAACATGCATATGTTTCATATTGACTTGTCAAAAGATCCATCAACAATTTAGTTGTAGTATTTCATACTTCATCAACTAGTAAATATTCAGATAAAACAAATATTCTTCTTTATGTCAGCTGTTACAATAAGCACAGTGAAATTTTACATGTTTAATCTCTACTCATCTAAAGAAATTACTTTTCCAGAACTTTTTTTGGTGTCTAGCCAGAACATAGAGATTATTAAAAATGGACATTCAAATATTTTTCATGTATTTTTAATCTGGGATATTTTAACTAAAATGTATATAGTTTTCATGTGTTCATAGTATAACAAGGATAAAGTCTCCATTTATTGTAGTAGAAAATTGACAATGGTATATCAATTAACTTTTGATTAAAGAATAGTACATTAGAAAGCCTTTTCATGAATGAATTAGTCTCTTAGAATTCTGTTTATTTGGTGTTTTACTTGCTGAGATGGCTTGAGAAGACAAGTTTTTCTAATTATACTTAAATATTAAGTATGGAACTATGTTATCTCAAATTTTGAAACTAAAAAGTGGTTTTCTCAAATATTTGAACTTGCATTTTACCTAATTTTCAATTCCCTGATCTACTGTTTTGTGTTTTATTGGAGATCTTGATTTGCTTTGGATGCAAGCGTGTTTTAGAGTTGTTGAATCAGTCACTTCAGGCTTGGTTTTTACCTCCTCACTCTGTTAGCTTTTAGATCTGAAGTTGAGGGGAGTACGGTGACATCAAGTGGTGGAACAGCGGGAGCCCATGCTCTGTTGTGTGTGTCTCAGTGTCCTTGGCTTTCAAGTTGGAGAATTGGGCCAAATCTCTTAATTCCTTCTAATTTCTAACGTTCCATAAACACGAAATAAGACATTAGGTTGAGCAAGAAAAAGAGGAAAGTGAGATGGCCTGGTCTTAAGGCTCCTCAAGTAAAACTTTTAGATTACATTCATATGTTTCCTCCAGTTGTTTGGAGGAATTTTTCACATTTATCCCCCAAAGTTTTCAACTCAAGCAGCTAAAGTATGTGTGGAGGCATGGGGGAGGGGTGTGTCTATTCTATGGAGCATGTGCCTATGATTTTCCTCTGTTTGATAATCTGAGTAAATGAAAAAAAAAAGAATATTTTTACTTCACATGTATACTTAGGAACATATCATTTACCAAGTAGAAGACTGCTTATGAGTTTGTTTTCCTGTTTTTGTAAAGAAACTAAAAATCGTGTTCCACGTGAGCAAATATTTTTAGGAGTGAGAGGAGTAAGTCTGATAGTGTGAGGCACTTTTCCAAGGTGCTTCCATACATGTTCTCATTTAATATTTAAAGCATTCAGGAGACGTTTTTTTGTTCTTGTTTTTTCTAGAAATGCAGCAGCTGTGGTTCCTTTGCATCTGGGTATAACTTAGCTGTCAGAGTTAGCATTAGAGTCTTTTTTTTAGTTGTAGATGGACACAATACCTTTATTTTGTTTACTTATTTTTATGTGGCGCTTTGGATCAAACCCAGTGCCTCACACTTGCTAGGCAAGCGCTCTATCACTGAGCCACAACCCCAGCCCCAGAGTAGATTCTTTTGACCCTGAAGCCTACTGGACTCTGCAGTTGCACGGTGCTGTTGTTGAATGGACTGTACAGAACACGTCTGATGGGTCTGTGTTCAGGCACACACAGAATAACTGGTAACGAAGGATGTTAAGAGGATTCTTGTTTAGAGTGATGGAGCTTCTGGTAATACTTCAGTTCTGTAATTCTTTGTTCTGTATTTTTAATAACAGGGAAATGGAAAGCTTGGAGAATATTTTAGACAGCAGTTCATGACTATTGTCTTCATGGAGTTTAAAGGAAAGGATAACAATACTCAAATGTTTTACAAAAAAAAAAAGAGTTGAAGTTTTCATTAAATTTAGAGATCAGAAATTAGAAATCAGAAGCTTCCTACTGTGTTACTTCAAGAGGGTTAAAGAGTGTTTTCCTTTGTAGTTCTCTCTCATCCTTCTCTGACTTGTGTATTACATAGTGTGTTACTAAATAAAACATGTCCAAGTAAAACCAGTTTAATTTTCTGTGCATAGGAGAGGTGAAATCTCTACAGATAATGATAATTCACTCCAGTATTAAGACAGCCAGTGTTATTACTTGATTCAAAAATTTTAACTAATGCTACCAAATATTATTAAACTGATTGGTTTGAAAAAAATTGATTGATTTGAATATTATCTCTCAATTTTCTGTTTACTTTCTTTCTCTGTTAATGGAAAATAAAATGTTCACAAAATAACAGAAATGAGAGGAATGAATATTGGGTATTCAGTGGTTAAATGGTTATTGAATAATTGATTTACTTTCATATATAACTGAGCAATGTATTGATTTACATATCTTTGTTAGAACAGGGCCTGAATTTGTGTAATCAGTCACTTGGCTTTTCATTTTTCTTCTAATTTATAGAATCATCTTTTGATTTCAAAGTTAGAATTACTTTTATTTGGTAATATCCCCTGTGACATTCCCTGGACTCCGCCAGGAAAACCTCTAATTAGATACAGAGCAACTGAGTTCATCCAGCTAATTTTCAGAGCCAGCCCTTACATCAACATTGTCTGCCAAAGGATAGAGAGCTTCTGTTTTTGATCAAACCATCTAAAGTTGATTCTAACTTGGAACTTGTTACATGGACAGAGGGGAGTCGCTTGCCTGAATTAACTACATGGAAAAACATCACAATATAAGAAGTATATCCTAAAATTGTAAAAGTACAGTGGTCCTAAGAAGGAAGACATAGGGGGAATGTTTAGGAATAACACCTTATCATATATTACTTATGCTTACATATGTCTGTATTAATGCTCAAGGAGATTGTAAGTCATGCTCTAGTAGAATTGAAATGTATAGATAATCCTCAAACTATTTAAATTGCTGCTTTTTCTGTTTTGTCTCCAAATATTTAAACTAGAAGAGTTTAAAATAAGCAAACAGCCAATTCCATTTTAATTTGCATTCCTGTTTCTGTTCACTCTCTTTTAAACATTCTGATTTAAGACAACAAAAAAGAAGTAGTAGTAGTACAAAGACTCTGCCTGAAGGCTGAAAAATAAAAGGGAGGCTTCTATAAAGAAAGAGGGATGAAAATCTAAACCACTGAAAAATTTTAATGTACATCTCAGTATATCTGTGATGAGTGATTGCATTTCTGGATTTAATAGAATTACTGTGTATTTGTTTTTCTTTCTTTTTCTTTTGAACAATCTGAAAGGTAACTGTGGAGGATTTCAGTAAACCCCTCAGATAGTCAGCAATATGCCATGAAATTCTGGGGGTATGGTAAATTTTTCAACCAGAATTTAATTTTTAATAACATCTAGTCTTTTGTCATAATGCACAATGATCGTTTTAGCCTTTAGTAGTGAGATAATATAATTCTGGTGTAAATTTTTTCTGGCCTGTTTGTATTTTATGGGTACCTTTCTGTCAAAAAACATACAATTTGAACAGCTGTAGGCTCAGATTGGAATATGGTAAACTGGTGCTGTACCTCTTTTTTGAATTAGATAATGAATATGGTCATGAAATTAAAATGAGTAATTTTATACCTTTTTTGAAATTATGTGATTATTAAGGATTATTTTGAATTACAAAACATCTTTTTAAACATCTTTTTAAAACATCATATTTATTATATTGTAAAGTTAGTGGTTATAAGTGACATTTTAAAAATCTCTTTAGTTCATAGAAAGCTGAATCAACACTGTGGAGACTGAAGCCCCTTCTTTTAAAATACAGCTTGATTGTTTTTTATAATTTGTTTTCATTACTGAAAATTATTATCATTATACCAATATCACAATAGTATTATTTTTAGAATCTTTAGAAGTATTTGATACAATTTAAAGTAGCCACCTACACGGATATGTCTTTGTATTGCTTGTGTTCACATGTAACAATTGAGGTAAAATTATAATAGATGCTGTGATTTGCGTAAGTATTAAAAGGTTCACAAGATTATAATTTTTATGTGAAAAGCATTCATAGGATTACATTAAATTTAACTCACGCTGTTTGCTGTTCCTGGTTGAAAGCAGCTTGTGCTCTGTGAGCAAGAGTTTGTGTTTATTATGGATGGGAATTTAATAATGCGAATGGACCTTATCCTGTGTCCATGATATTGGAAACAGAGTGGGAGCATTTTACCAAGGTATAGCACCATCCTCTTTATACTTGACAGTGTATTACAGCAAGCACCTGAACTTCAGTGTTTTCTCTGTCCTTTTTCTCTCTATTGAGGGGATGGGGAAGCCTTCTTTAATTGTTTTTGTCAACCATTTTAGAACACTGTGGCTGAATTGCAAGGAATATCTGCCAACTGCAATAACAATAACAACTATGTCCTTAAGGTTTGTTTTGTTTTATTTTTTTTGATAGAAAATAATGCTTTTTTTTAACCTTCCTGCTTTGTGTGTGGAATTAAATATTCTGTTTCTTATTAACTATGTTCTGAAGAACTTCTCTAGAACTATGTTTTTTGTGTGTTGAATAATAATTTGAAAATAATGATTTGAAAAAACATTTAATTCTGAAACAGTACATAATTTAGTTCCAGTTTCTGCGGTTTGGACTCACTTCCTAATATTTAACCATGTGTGTTTTTAATTCCTAACATCTCAAATATTTTGTAATTCAAATTAAAGGGGGCAAAAAGATATCTAATATCAGGGCCATATGTTATTTACATAATAACAGTGTATATAGTAATGTATATTGTCCTTAAGTCCAATATTTCTTTATATTTGATACAAAGTTCTTAATTTTGTAACACTAAGTATATATGTTTAAATTATAGCACTATTTTTTTGCATGATTTTGAGGGTTGACATATCAACATCTAAAAAGGTACTGTATTTTAAATAATAAAATTATCTCAGTAGTAGAGATAATGGAGCTTAAAAGGGAGGTCAAGTGTATTCAAATGATAAACTGGTTGGTGGTGATAAAGAGGAGCCTAAAGAATAAGAGAATTATAAAATCTTTTAAACAACTGTTCAGACACTTCAATTTTATTTGATCTTTAAAACTCACTAAATTTTATTCTATCCTTTGGTTTATGATTCTCAAATTTATAATAATGATCATTGTTATTGAAACCCAAAGCTGTAAGGTTCTGGGAAAATGTTCAGTGGAAAACCGTGTCTGTGCTTGATCTAGCCTAAGCAACTATGCGTGCACTTCACACACACATGCGCACACACACACACACACTCACACACACCCTCACATTCTCTGTCCCTGGGAGGTGGACATCCTTTACTTCAAAGGTACCCTCTAGGGATATTATTTGTATTGGTAACACTGAACACAGGGAGATGATGGGATCAAACAAAATAAAATAAATTTTCACCTAAACCAGGTCATCTCTTTATAATTCACTTTCTTTGTATAATTACATTTTGTTTCATTTATTTGTTTGCTTATTAATTAAATTTGTAGCACTGGGTTTGAACCCATGATGCTCTACACTGAGCTACATCCCCAACACCTTTAAAATTTTTTTTATTTGTATTTTTTAAAGATCGAATTTTTTATTGGTTCTTTTTAGTTTTACATGACAATAGGATTCATTTTGACATAATTATAAAAGCATGGAGTATAATTTGCTCTAATTCAGTACCCAGTGTTTCCTCTTTTCCTCCCCTCCTTCCTTTCCCTGTTCCCTACCTTACTCTACTGATCTGTCTACTTAAATTTTTAAAATTTTTCGAGGTGGGTACCAGCGATTGAACTCAGTGGCACTCAACCACTGAACCACATCCACGGCTCTATTTTGTATTTTATTTAGAGACAGGGTCTCTCACTGAGTTGCTTAGTGCCTCACTTTTGCTGAGGCCGACTTTGAACTTGCGATCCTCCTGGCTTTAGCATCCTGAGCTGCTGGCATTATAGATGTGCGCCACCATGTCCAGCCAGTTTTCTTTTCTTTTCTTTTCTTTTTTTTTCAAATTAGTGTTTTGTGGATGTACATCACAGTGATATTCACTGTGGCATATTCATATATACAAATAGGAAAGTTAGATCAGATTTATTCCACTGATTTTTCCTCTCATCCTTCCTCCCTTCCCTTCATTCCCCTTTGTCTATTCCACTGATCTTCTATTCTTTTTTTTTTTTTTTTCTTAATTGTTCCTACCTTATTTTGCATTAGTTTCCACATACTTAGAGAATACATTCAACCTTTGACTTTTTGGGGATTGGCCTGTTTCACTTAGCATGATAGTCACTAGATCCATCTATTTACCAGCAAATGCCATAAAGTTATTCTTCTTTATGGCTAAGTAATACTCCACTGTGTATCTCTCTGTGTGTGTGTATGACATTTTCTTTATCCACTCATCTGTTGAAGGAGTTTGCTGCTATAAACGTTGATATTGCTGTGTCACTGTCATGTGGTGATTTTCAAGCCTTTAGATAAATACTCAGGAGTGGGATAGCTGGGCCATATGGTGGTTCCATTCCTAGTTTTTTGAGGAATCTCCATATTTCTTTCCCGAGTGGTTGCACTAGTTTGTAGTCCCGTCAGCAATGTACGAGTGCACCTTTTCCCCCACATCCTCACCAACATTTATTGTTACTTGTATTCTTGATAATTGCCATTCTGACTGGAGTGTGATGAAATCTCAATGTAGTTTTCATTTGCATTTCTTTAATTGCTAGACCTTGAACATTTTCTCACGTATTTGTTGACCATTCAGATTTCTTCTTTTGAGAAATGTTTTTTTAGTTCCTTAGCCCATTTATTGATTGGGTTATTTGGTTTTGTGGTGTTGAGTTTTTTGAGTTCTTTGTATATCCTGATATTAATGCCCTATCTGAGAAGATGGCGAAGATTTTCTCCTATTCTGTTGACTCTCTCTTCATGATCTTAACTGTTTCCTTTGCTCTGAAGAAGCTTTTTAATTTGATGCCATCCCACTAACTGATCTTTTTATCTAATTTCTTGTACTTTAAGAGTTGTTAAGGAAGTCAGGTTCTAAGCTGACATGTTGGAGAATTGGGCCTACATTTTCATCTAGCAGTTGCAGTGTTTCTGATCAAATTCCTAGGTCTTCGATCCACTTTGAATTGAGTTTTAAGCAGGGTGAGAGATGGGGGTTAAGTTTTATTCTATGTATGGATTTCCAGTTTTCCCAGCACCATTTCTTTAAAACCCTATCTTTTCTCTGACATATGTTTCTGGTACCTTTACCTAGTATTAGATAACTGTATTTATGTGGGTTTGTCTCTGTTTCTTCTATAATATTCCATTGGTAATCTTGCCTGTTTTGGGGCTAGTACCATGCTTTTTTTGTTACTATAGCTCTGTAGTATAATTTGAAGTCCAGTATTGTGATGCCTCCTGCTTTGCTTTCATCACTAAGGATTGCACTGGCATTCTGGGTCTCTTATTTTTCCAAATGAATTTCAAAACTGCTTTTTCTAGTTCTGTGAAGAACGTCATTGGAATGTTGATGGGAATTGCATTGAATTTGTATAGCACTTTTGGTAGTTTTGCCATTTTGATAATATTAATTCTGCCTGTCCGAGAACATGAAAGGTCATTCCATCTTCTAAGGTCTTCTTCCATTTCTTTCTTTAGTATTCATAGTTTTCTTTGTGGCAGTCCTTCACCTCTTTTGTTAGATTGGTTTACAAGTATTTGATTTTTTTTTTTTTAGGCTATTATGAATGGGAAAGTTTTCCTAATTTCTTTTTAATCAGATTTATCTTTGGAGTATAGGAATACAGTTGATTTATGGGTGTTGATCTTGTATCCTGCTCCTTTGCTGAATTCATTTATGAGGTTTAGAAGTCTTCTGGTGGAAGTTTTTTGTTCTCCTAAATATAGGATCATATAATCAGCAAAGAGAGGTAATTTGAGCTCTTCTTTTTCTATTCATATCCCTTTAATTTATTTCTCTTGCCTGATTGCCCTGACTCAAGTTTCAAGGACTATGTTGAATAGGCATGGTGAAAGTGGGTATCCTTCTCTTGTTTCTGTTTTTAGAGGAAATTCTGTTTTTCTTCATTTAAAAACATGTTGGCTTTGGGTTTATCATATATAGCCTGTACAATGTTGAGGTGAGTTCTTTCTATTGCTAGTTTTTGTAGTGTTTTAAACATGAATGGGCGCTGCTCTTTGCCAAATGTTTTTTCTGCCTCTATTGAGATAATAATGTGAGTTTTGTCCTTAAGTCTCTTTAAGTGGTGAATTACATTTATTGATTTCTGTTTGTTGAACTAACCTTGCATCCCTGGGACAAAACCCACTTAATCATGGTCTACTACCTTTATAATGTATTTTTGTATGAAGTTTGTCAATATTTTATTAAGAATTTTTGCATCATTGTTCATCAAGGATATTGGTCTGAAATTTTCTTTCCTTGATGTGTCTTTGTCTGGTTTTGGTTTGAAGGTGATACTGACTTCATAGAATGAGATTGGCAGAGTTCCCTCCTCTTCTATTTCATGGAATAATTTGAGGAGAATTGATATTAGTTCTCTGAAGATCTGATAGAACTTAGCTGAGAATCAGTCTGGTCCTGGGCTTTTTGATGTTAGCAGGTTTTTGATTGCTGCTTCAATTTCATTACTTCCTATTGATCTGTTTAAGTTTTCTATATCCTCCTGGTTCAATTTGAGTAGATTGTATGTCTCTAGGAATTTATCAATATCTTCAAGATTTTCTAGCTTATTAGAATATAAATTTTCAAAATAGTTTCTGATGAGTCTCTGGATTTCAGTAGTATCTGTGGTGATACTGGCTTTTGTATCTTGTATTTTGTTAATTTGAGTTTTTCCTCCCTCCTTCTTTTGGTTAGTTTGACTAAGGGTTTATCAATTTTATCCTTTTGAAAGCCACCTCTTTGTTGTGTTGATTTTTGTATTGTTTTTTAATCTCAATTTCATTAATTTTGGCTCTAATTTTAATTATTTCCTGTCTTCAACTGATTTTACTATTGGTTTCTTGTTCTTTTTCTGAGACCTTGAGGTGTAATGTTAGATTATTTATTTGGTATCTTTCTGTTCTTTTGATGTCAGAGCTCAGTGGTATTAATTTTCCTGTTAGAACTGCTGTAATACTCTTCCAGAGATTTTGATATGGTGCATTACTAATCTCATTTTCTTCTAAGATTTTTTTATTTCTCCCCTGATTTCTTCTGCTATCCATTCATCATTCACAAGTATTTTTTAAAATTTCCATGTGTTAGAGTGGTTTCTGTTTTTGATCTTATCATTGCTTTCTAATTTAATTCCATTATGATATGATAGAATGTAAGGTATTATCTCTTATTTTTTTGTATTTGCTAAGATTTTGTTTGTGACCTAAAATATAGTCTATTTTAGAAAATGTTAAAGTGCTGCTAAGAAGAAAGTGAATTTAGTCATTGATGGGTGAAATATTCTGTAGATGCCCGTTACGTCCATATTATTAATTGTATTTTTTAGTTGTATAGAATCTTTGCTTAGATTTTGTTTGGATTATCTATTCCGTGGTGAGAGAGCCATGTTAATGTCACCCAGTATTATTGTATTGTGGTCTGATTCTTAATGTCGAGAAGGGCTTATTTGATGTACATAGATGTTCTGTTGTTTGGGGCATAAATATTTATGATCATTATATCTTGTTGATTTATGATTACCTTAAGCAATATGAAGTGACTTTGTCTCTTATGATTAATCTGGCTTAAAGTCCACTTTATCTGATATGAGAATAGCTACTCCTGTTTGTTTACAAGTACCATTTGAGTGAATGTCTTTTCCTGTCTTTTCACCTTCAGTCTGTGAATGTCTTTGTTTGTAAGTTAAGTCTCTTGCAGACAGCATATTGGGTATTGTTTTTTAATCCAATCTGCTAACCTGTCTTTTGTTTGTTCGAAGAGTTTATATCATTTACATTCAATGTTATTTTTGAGAGATGATTTTTATTTCCTGCCATTTTGATTTATTTCTAATGTTTCAATTGGACTTGATTCTCATTTAATTGACTATTCTTCTAGTGTAATTTCTCCTTATGCTGGTTTTCATTTTTATTTTTCAGTTTTTTATGAAACATTTTATTGAGTATGTTTTGTAGTGCAGGCTTTGTAGTTATAAATTCTTTTAGCTTTCATTTCTCATAGAAGGTTTTTATTTCTTCTTCAGTTCTGAAGCTTAATTTTTCTTGGTTGGCATCCATTTTCTTTCAGAGCCCAGTATATATTATTCCAAGACCTCCTGGCTTTTAATGTGCTTAACCTCCTAGGTTGAGTAATTAGTTGAAACGCAGATTGATTTACCTGTAAATGTGACATTTATTTTTCTCTTGCAGCTTTTAAAATTCTATTCTTATTCTGTATGTTAGGTGTTTTCATGACAATGTGTCTTGGAGTGGATCTGTTGTGATTTTGTATATTTAGAGTCCTATGTATCTTTTGTATTTGAATATCCATTTCATTCTTAAGGTTGGAATTTTTCCAATATTATTTCATTGAAAAGATTGTGCATTTCTTTAGTTTGTATTTCAGAGCCTTCATGTTTCCCAATGAATCTTAAATTTGGCCTTTTGATGTTGTCCTAGATATCTTGCATTTTCTGTTCATGATCTTTTAACATCTTTTAAGAGCAACTTTATTTTTGGAATTATATAGTTTGTCTTCAAGGCCTGAAAATCTCTCTTTGAAGTGATATGATCTATTGGTGATGCTTTCCATTGAGTTTCAAAAATTTTTTTAAATTTATTTATTCTAATTGGATATGCATGACAGCAGAATGCATTTTGATTCATTGTACACAAATGGAGCACGACTTTTTTTTCTCTAGTTGTACGTAATATAGAGTTACACCATATGTGCAGTCATACATGTACCTAGGACATTGTTGTCCATCTCATTCCACCGTGTTTCCTGTCCCCATGTCCCATCCCCTTCCTTCCCTCCCCTTTGACCAAAGTTTCTCTATTCTTCCCATGCCCTCTCCCCCATTAGCTTTCCGTCATTGTTGTTGTTGTTTTTGGTACTGGAGATTGAACTCAGTGCTACTTGACCACTGAGCCACATCCTCAGCCTTATGTTGTGTTTTATGTAGAGACAGGGTCTCTCTGAGTTGTTTAATGCTTCACTGTTGCTAAGGCTGGCTTTGAATTCCTGATTCTCCTGTCTTAGCCTCCCAAAGTGCTGGGATTATAGGCGTGCACCACAGCCTGGCCCCATTGATTTTTTAATTTGGTTTATCAATTCTTTGATTTCAGATATTTCTCTTTATTTCTTTTTCAGAATCTCCATCTCTCTATTGAACTGATCTTTTATTTCCTGTATTTTCTCTCTGATTTCATTTCTTATATCTTTTAGCTCATAGAACACTTTAACTAAGAACTTTATCTAAAGTCCTTCTTGACACTTCCTCCACTGTAGTGTCAGTGAAGTCTGTTGTTGAAGCATTATGGGCTGTTTGGGATGGTTTGCTCCTTTGTTTTTTCATATTGTTTGTATATCTGCCCATCTCTTGGTATAGTTCTGATTGCTTATTAAGCAAAGGACTACTTTTTGAGCTTTTTTTCTTTTAGGAGCCCTGGGTTGGGTAAATATCCCAATAATGATATTTGACCTCCAATCCCAATCTCAGCACCACTTTAAGGGATGCCGTTGAGCCCTATTTATAATCATTTCAGGGCCAAGTCTCATTCTGTTTACCCTTATAAGAAACAAAGACTTGTTGGAATTGTTCTCTAATGTTTCTCAAATTCAATTATAAACCTATAATAAACTTCTGGCTTGTGGATCTTTAGTACATACAGGGATGAGCATAGCACCAGGCAAATTAGAGGAAGCCATGAAGTTGAACTGAATTGAAATCCAATTCATGGTATAGAATACAAGAGTAAAATCAGTGTCAAACCTAGTAAGATAGAGATTGGAGGCAGGGAAGGGACTAAAGGAATAATCTGCATTTAGCTGTTTCTGAAACCTTTTGTTTGCCATACTATTATGAATGTCTTCAGAGACCAGGAATTTGGAAGAAAACCCTATCTCTCTCCTTTTTTTTTTTTTTTTTTTTAATTTTTTTGTAGATGGACACAATGTCTTTATTTTATTGCTCTGTATGTGGTGCTGAGGATCGAACCCAGGGCCTCATGCATGCAAGGCAAGCGCTCTACCGCTGAGCCACAATCCCAGCCCCGAAAACCCTATCTCTGTCACACTATCTTGAAATCTTTGGCATGTAAAATCAGAAAAATAAATGGATATGAGCATTTCATCCATTGAAAACTTTGGAACTTTGAAAATACCAACTTAGTGACTCAGATTGCCGTAACTTCTTTTTAATCATAACTGAATAAACCCAGCATAGAAACAGAACAGTGAAAATAGACTAAATTATGTCAAGATCAATAATGCCTAAGTGGCCTTCTTCTCCTTCCTAGTATATTAACTTAGAAATAGTCTTTAATCATAGAAATACATTTTCATGAGCAATAAAGACTGAATGGCAACTTGACCAAGGATTCATGTGTTAAAGCTGTCTTATCATGGGGATTTGTCAGGCTTGATAATGGCTCACTCATTTTAAATTGATATTGGTGCTAGTAAGTATGTTAAAAACTCTAATTGAGTTCTGGAGTTCCAGGTCCTTAAGGGATTTTAAAAGGAATCATTAAAATAAAATTGACATAGAGTGCAGAAATCTTTTTTTTTTTTGGTACTGGGGATTGAACTTAGGGTACTCGACCACTGAGCCACATCCTCAGCCCTATTTTGTGTTTTACATAGAGACAAGGTCTCACTGAGTTACTTGGTGCCTTACTGTTGCTGAGGCTGGCTTTGAGCTCAAGATTCTCCTGTCTCAGCCTCCCAAAGGTGCACAGATCTTAAACGTGTAATTCGATATTTTTCATTATACATCTCAATTTAAAATAATATTTAATGAGAAATAATTTATATACAATAAAATACACCAATTTAAGTGGATTGAAGTTAACAGTTTGGTAAATAACCACTACCACAGCTAAGATATAGAGCATTTCTTTTATACCAAATAGTGACCTCATGTGACTTTGTAGTCACTCTAAGCCTGAAGCAACCATTCAGTCTGCATTCTGACACATATATTAATTTTGCCAATTCTGAAATGTCATTTGAATGAAATTGCTCTTTTTAATGTCTGACTTCTTTTAATCATTCTACCTTATTTATACTTAATTATTATGATGCTTCTCTAATTGCTATTGCTTTGAGTTATGGTAGACAACTCAAGGCCTACCCAAAATGGGATGTCCATTTGAAGAACCCCATCATAAAGCTGGAATGTCATGGGCCATAATTCACTATAGACAGAAATATATCATGCAAGCTCTACATGGAAAATCACCAATTATCAAATCTTATTGTTGAGTTGGAGAGAAGAAAAATTTACTCTGAGAAATCATTACCACAAGGAGCCTGAATGTATTCTGTATTTCAGGAGGGAAAAAAAAACAACAACATATCTTTCCTTGGGGCATTCACATTTATCAAAACCTAAAAACTGAAGTTTCAAGAATATGAGTTTATATTTTCAAAGTACAAAATTCACAGAAATAAAACACCATAAGTAACAAACAGCATAAGAAAGAAAGAAGGGTGATAGGAAGGAGAGGGGAAGGAATAAGAGAGAGAAAAGGAAATAAAGAGAAAAAAGAAGGGAAAGGTATTATTTCAAAATTATTTTACCATCATTATATCAAAGTGGAATAAATATCTCCATTTATGTATAATAGATTCAGAGGACATACAAATAAGACTAGTATAGCTTTAATGTCAAAATACAGTGAAACCTTGAGTGTGTAATATGTATGAGGTAATAAGGTATAACCTTGGTACCAGAACCTGATAATGATGAGAAAGAAGATTGTAAGTCCATTCCATTCATAAAAATAATGCAAAAAAATCTTAAACTTTTATCAAACGAAATCTAACAACATATAAAAATGATGTCATAGCCAGATTGGGTTTACCCAGGAATGCAGATATGGATTAACATTTCAAAATTCATCACTTCTTGTATTTAACATTGTACGAGAAGGCAAGAAGAAGTTGTTAAAGAAATTAACAAATTAGAAAGGAAGGAGAAAAGTTGTTACATTCATATATAATCTTATACTCAGGCATAAGATTGTTTTTTTAATAGGTGATGAAAATGTTCATTTAGAAAACTTTGAAACCACCTAAACTATTAGAAATAAGATATCAGCAAGTTTTCATGATACAAATTAATAGAAAATGTAATATCTAGTTTAATGTATCTATAACTAGGAAATATAATTTATAACATACCATTTATAAGGTTGTCATAAGAAATAAAAAATGACCAATATTGTTATGGGGAAAAATAAACTTTTGAAGCATTTTCAAAAGCTTGTATGAAAGGACAGTGAAATCTTGTTATGGATTGGACAATTCAGTAGCTTAATTGAGTCAGTTTTCTCCAAGTTGATTATATATTCAGTGCAATTCTACCAAAAATAATCCCAAAAGATATTTAAGTGGACTTTAGTAAGTTTGTGCTTAAATATATGAAAAAACAATGCACTCAAAATAACCCACAAAATTTCTCATACCTTAAAAGACAGAATGATCATTAAACTATGGTAATTTAGACCATAAGGCAAAGGAATGAACAAATTAATCAAGGAATCCACAAGCAACCTCTCACATATAGGAAAATTTGATTTGTGACATAGGTAACACTCAGTATAATTAAAGAAATGTTAGGCTTTTCGATTAAGAAAAAAAAATTTGTGAAATTGAGCCCCAGTCTCAATCTATACCAAAATTCCATTCTAGGTAGATTGACTATTCAAATATGGAAAGCCAAACTGAAATTCAGAAGACAATATTGAGTATCTTTTTGATCTCAGTGCAAGAAATAGTTCCTTAAATGAGACGCTTATGGAAACAAAAACATCAAGGGAAGGATTAAGAAAATTGACTACATTAGAATTATGAGCTTCCATTTATCACAAGACTACCTTTAAGAAAGTGAAAAGGTATAGCAGAAGCTGGAAGGAAATGTCTGAAAAATAAGTAATTGAAAGAGCATATTCATGAGCCATAGGCTCTAACAAGCATGTCACAGAATATACCTTAGTGGCAGATGATGCCCAATATCAATCAGGAAGTGGAAATTAAAAACCAAGATGAAATACTATTTTATACCTACTGAGTTGACTTAAATCAAGTGTTTTCAGTTTCAGGAAGGTGGTGAGCTAAGGGAAAAATTCTTATTTTCTGCACATGGGAAAATAAGTTGGCTCAACCACTTTGAAAAATTATTTGGCACTATCTAGAAAAGCTGATTCAATTATTCTCTTTCTTGGTAAACACCTTAGTAAAACTGATATGCATGAATCATAACACTCATGTATAAGATTGTCTTCTGACTTTATCAACAAGAGGATATGTTGTGTGTGTACAGTGGAATGATACACACAAGGTGTTTCAGCAGTATGCAGTGACTGGTGCAAGCCAAGGAGCATCCTGTTAAAAACAGAGGGCACAGAAGAATATATACAATGTGGTTCCATTTACATAAAACCATGCGAAAGTACTGACACACTGTTATATAAAGTGTAGTAAATTTTTTTTTAAAAAAAACTGAGAATGAAATCATTGAGCAGAATTTCTTCAGAAGGGTCAGTGAGTGAAATGGAGTCAAGGAGGCTCAGATGGGGGACTGCAGTGGAGTGATATACTCCTCTTTCTTGAATTAAGCTGTTCATTGGTAGTGTGACAATCTTTATGCATTATATTTCTTTATTTAATAAATAGTCTTTGTGTCAACTCAATTCTTAATAAATGTAAAATCCACCATGTATAGTGTTCTATATTTAGCAGTCTTTACTATAAAGTGAATAGGACAGGCATCCTGAAGACTTTAAAAAATGGCTTAAAACTCTTTAAAATTAACCTCAGTGTGAGAATCTCATGGTACTTCTTCAAAAGTTCAAATTTCTCCACCTAGCCTCAGACCTACTGACTCAGTATATATGTCGTAGAAAGCTTAGAGCTATGGGTTTTGTTGGAAGAGGTTCAATGCAGTCAGAGCTGGGGTTATTCAATTTAAAGATGCCAAGAACACCAAGGTAAAAACTTCCGAGTCTTGAATTTGTAGACACTGTCAAGAAGGAATTGCTGTTTCAAAGCACAAGGTAGTCATGTAAGGGAAGGATTAGTGTTCACTGTGGAAGAATATAATATCGAGATTATGTTTATATTAATCTATTTATTATGCATAAAAACACTATCATGACATTTTTGTTAACTTCATTTGTGTGTGTGTGCGCTTTAAATCCTACAGGTAATTTCTGGTTCTTTTTGATGATCTACTGTCATTTTTGCAATCATATGAATTGATTTTTATACAAATACACCATATGTTCTAAGATTCTATTAGTTGTATAATTATAGGATTATTAAAATAACAACATGTGTTGCTTTGGTAACTGTAGTTGTCCTCTTCTGCAGATTAAAAATTCAGGGAATACAAATCTCTCAGTTTCTTCCCACAGTTCGATTGGCATCAGAATAAGTACTTCATTGTTTCCTTGGCAAGTAAAATGAAACTCAAGGAAGACTGCCAGTTTGAAATTGCAGTGTGACATTTGAATTATAGAGGTCTACTTTGGTCTGTTGACTATTTAGTTCAGGATCTCAGTGGGAGAAAGAGGGATCACTGGTTCCCGTTTCATGTAAAGTGTATCTATTAGAAACTTAAAGACAATGTCATTTATCTCTTTGTTAATAGGTGACATTTATTAAAAGGAATTAGAATGTTGAGTCAAGGAAAAATTATATTTTATAATCACAAGAAACTTTGCTATTTTGCTATGGAAACAATAAATATGATATAGAATTTAAATGATTTAAAAGGTAACCTGTCAAAGGGGCCAATAGCCATAGTATGAAAGAATTGTTTATAACTAAGGACACACAAAATAAAAGCATGAATTTGAGGTTTCTGATTTTAGTTTTTGTTGGCAAATTGGTTTTTTGTTGTATTTGTTTGTTTTACTGTAGTACATGAAGCTGGGGCAATATAGGTACGTTCAAGAAACAGAAAGACAAGTTTACCTGTAGAACAGAGTATACAGAAAGCAGTAATGGTAAGAAAGGTTTTGTAAAGGTAAATTGAACAATATTGTTTAGACTTTCTAAACTAAGTTGAATTTTTAGACATTTTTTCCATTAGATAATCATTGGGAAATCTTTTTCTGCAGGTCCCTTACATTTCTGAGGCACTGGCTGCCCTTTGTTCTTGGCTGTCTTTTCAAGTGTTTGTGTAGTACACTGGCTGGGAAGACAGAGTCTGCCCCTCCAGATCAAAAGATGGTCATGCTTTGTATATAAAAGACTCACTTTACCTAAACTCTGACTTTCTCCCCTAAGAAATTCCTTTGCAGGACTCATCAGGCCCTCTTGTCATCACTCTTAGAAAATTGTGGCTCGAGGAACCAGCACAAAAATGGTGGTGGTTTGTTTCAACTTGTATGAAGACACGTCCTGGCTTAGAGGAAAATTCTGACCCAGTTGTTCTAACAATATTTACAGAAACACACACCTACACTGAGCATGAAGGAAGTAATTTCGATCACTGTGGTTAGATGCCTCGAGACTCCTTTGACTGACTGACTCACTGGGGAGATGATAAGGCGGGTGCCTGGTGTTGGTTAAGGAGTGACAGCAGTTGGGCTTTCTGTGGACTCAGCCCCTCCTCCATTCTTCTGTGTCTGTCATGTCAACTTTAGATTCATCCAGATAGTAAAAGGTCTCGAAGTTCTTTGTGGTGGGTCCTGACTGCTATACAGGAATGTTGGCCCTGTCAGGGAGATTTCTCTAAGATAGACACACCCCTGTGGAAACCCTAGGTAAATATTTGTGCCCTCATTGCCTTGGATTGCATCTGTACTGCTGATAAAGGTAATGCACTGGAGAATGAAAAACGGTCAGCCTCATCACCCTGGAAAACTCCTCTATCCCTTATGTTAAAATCAGGCTTAAAGAGATCCTGTCATGATAACAGGGCAGCAAATGCCCCAGATTAAGATAGCTTCCATAACAGTTTCTGCTGTGAAAGTCAAGCTTAGGATTGCTGAGTCAAAGACTCCCCAAAGCTAAATAGGTGGTGCCAGTGATTGTGACCCACCCTAAAATGTGCTTTAGGTGCTTGTTGGTGTTGGAGTTAGGTTAAAACATGAGTGATCACTGCATTGCTCAGAACTAAAAGCATATGTGCCCATGACTGGCAGAGAGCTGCTTTCTGCCTCCACATCCCTGATGCCTCCTCTTCCCTCTACCCTGAACTCAGTTGCTCTAAAATGAAAGATAACTCAGGGTGGAGCTGAGATCTCTATCTTCCAGGGAGACAAGTTACTATGTAATCCCTTGGGACTTTTATGGAGGGTTGGCATTTAAAGTTCATAGTTCTTTGGATACTGGCTCACAACTCACCTGGTGCCATGGTGAGAACATGTCCAGATTCAGTTTATATGATGAAGCTCATAGGAAGAAGGAAAGGAAAATGGCTTTGTGGAAGGGACCCTTGGACAAATACGATGTACTATTGTGGGTGTCCGTGAAATGTGTAATGGAGCTGATGTGTTCTGTGCCTGCTTTTCTTTGTCCCGTTAGTGTCAGTGGGGTTTCTCACCATCAGAGATTGCCACATGTAGAGCAATGATACTGGAACATGTAGATCACTCTGTGTTCTCTCTCTGGTAGTCGAACAGAATTCATGTAGAATTCCAGGAGAGAGGGAACTCATAGCTTATTCAGTTAGTGGCTGCCAGAATACTCAGAGAATTCTCCAACACAATACTGCTTGCCCTATCAGCCACCAGACACAACTTCTTTAAAAAAAAAACAAAAACAAAAAAAGCACTTATTAATCTGCAAAGTATTCTCTGAAACGGAGTGTCTGGCCCTTGGAGGCTTTGCAGTTCTCTTTCCCAGGTTCTCAGTTTGAGATGGATCAACTTGAACTCATGACCAAAAGCTTGGAAGAGCCCAACACATTTTTTCAAATAGAAATGACAGATTCAAGAAAACTGCTGAACTAGGCGTATTTGCTCAAAGGTGGAACACTTGCCTAGCATGTGCAAGGCCCTGGGTTCAATCCCCAATACCAAAGAAAGGAGAAAAAAAGAAGAAAACTGTTAGCTTTGCCCAACGGTGCCTCAGATTTACATGAACAGGTGGCTATTTTCTGTTTGGGAGATTTTGTCTGCTATCTTTTTTCTGAAGCAGAACCTGACACTGAGTGGTGCCTTCAATTCACAGGATTTTTTTTAAATGGCTGGGCTTGGTTCCTTGGTGTTCATTCATTCAAGTTGTCTGGTGCTATCTACTGGGCTTTTCAGCCTCTGCACCAGCTATTCACACCCACAAATGGACATGGTCACTTGCTGCATAGGCAGGACACAAGGCCATACTTACAGCTCTGGCCAATAGTCCCTTTGATAATTCTTGTATTTTTCCTGGGTCTTTGGACTATTGCCAGTGACCTACTTGGTCTGTCATTTGGAAAATTATATACTAACAGATTAAAGTTTGAAGATTCAAACTGTAGAAACAAATTATGGAAACCAATCAAATTCTTTGGTCCTACTCCTGGCTATACCTCAAATATTTTTAGGAAAGACTTTTTTTTTTCATGGTACTGAGGATTGAAACCAGGGCCTTGCACACGCTAGGCAAGCACTCTACCACTGAGCTATAGCCCCATCCGAAAGAAAGACTTTTAAAAGAAATCTTTAAGAATCTGTTGTAGAATCTTCAAAAATGTTTTGTGTATTTAAAGTAAGCCCACCATTTGATCATGTAGCAGTCAGCTGATTGTAGTGATCCCTCTGAAATAAGGCTATCCATGACTACTTGGAGCAGCTTTCCTAAAGGAAAACTGATAACAATGATCTTTATGATTGGAGTAATTTAACTAGATAAGGTGGTATGGAATTTATTTCTGACTGAGGAAATGTGTTCAGCTGCACTGCCTAGGTCCTAGAAGGCACATGGTCCAGCCTCAACTTGCTGACCAGAGTTTTTCTAGAAAACAAAACTGCTCTAGACCCAACACTTCTTCCTTGTGCCCCAAAGCTAAGTCTGTGTGTTCACTGAAACATCCTGCTACACTTAGAATAATACCTTAGGCCAAGTGGAAAGGTCAGTACAGAAGCTTATGGAGAGAGCCACTGGTTTTCTAAGCTAGACTCTCATGGTTTGTGGGGTCTCTTTAGCCAGTTGGTTCTGGGAGGCTAAAGAATGTAGTTGATCCCAGTACTAGAAGTTGTACTAATTCTGCTAGTTGGAGTCCTATTCATGGTAGTCTTAATTATGTGCTGTAAAATAGTCTGAATGGATTTAGTTCTGGATACCTTTGGTCACATTGATCAGTGTGGCCATAGGAGTATCAAACTCATGAGAAAATTTACCACAAGCCATAAACAGTGTAGATATGAGGGTGGATAATGTTGAGAGACCATTCCCCATGAGTCTCTCTCTGCATTTCTTAGGAGCAAAGGTATGGATGGCCTTTGTTTCAGATTATCTTTTCACTGATATTTGTATAATGAATAGCTTTGGAAGATAGAGATGGTGTCTCTCTTTAGGGCAATGAGGGACTTCCTTACTCCCCATTATATAAAATTGGGGTTTCCTAAGTTCAGAATTCTTAGTATTTTATGATTATACCCTCTGCTTTTAGACTTTGTTCTCCTAGCAGTATCCTGGACTTGAATTTTGTTTGAAAGCCAATTTCTTAATTTTAGACTTACATTTTTAAAACTTTCAAAACCATCAAATCTTGGTTCCTTTCTGTTTGATAGTATGCTCATTCTGTCTATATGTCTCACACTTTACTATAAGCATTGAGAAAAGAAATCAGGCAACACCTTCAACATTTTGGAAATTCACTTAGTGAGATCAGCAGTTCACTAGGAACATTTCGTGCTTTCTGATAATATTGCTTAGCCTTCTACTACTATATAATAAGGACCTCACCTTTCAGATTTCCACTACAATCTGTTCAAGGCAGTTTAGGCTTGCTGTAATATACTCTTCACAATCCTTCTAGCCTTTGTTCACTGCCTGTTTCCAGAGTCACTTCTCTGGTTCTTTGTGTGTATGTATTTGTTATGACAGCACCCCCTTCTATTGCTGTATAACAAATTACCACAAAACATAGTAACTTAAGGAATATTTATACCTTACATTATCTATGAGTCAGTTTAACTGATGCCTCTGATTCAAAATCTCTCCCAGGGCTACAAATAAAGTGTTAGCCAGAGTTGCGGTCATCTAAATGTTCAATTGGGAGAAGATCTGCTTCCAAGTTTGCTCACAGCTGTCGGCAAAACTCAAAAGATTCACTTCCAAGCTCCTTTATGTGACTGTTGGCAGGCCTCAGGTTCCTCCTGGCTATTGGCCAGAAACCTCAGTTCCCTGTAGTATGTAATGTGGGCCTCTTCATCCTCACAATATGGCAGTTTGCTTTCCAATAGTGAGGGCTCAGAGAGAGCAAGAGGACTGAAGAAATAAATGAAAGTCTCCATCTTTGTATACACTCATCTCAGAGGTACTTTTGTTGTATTCTGGTTGTTATAAGTGAGTTTCTAGGTCCAGCCTACACTCAAGGAGAAGGAATTTACAAGAGGAGCATGGACGCACAAGAAGCAGGAATCATTGGCGATTGTTTTAGCAGCTACCCACCATCGCAGGAAATATTGTCCTTGCTCTTGGAGTGTGTTTTCTAAAAGGAAGAGTATTAAAAACTAAAGTAAGCTATAAAATACTGGAAAATGCTTATTTATGAACTGTCTAACACAACTGCTAGAAAAAAAATTTAAGAAGAAAAACATGAGTTTGGATAGTTGGAAAAATGTATTAGCAGGTCTAACCTCTAGAATTTTAGAAAGAATAATTTGTCAGCAGCATTACCACTGACCTGAGTTGCTAAGAGCCTGAAGGAAGGAAACAGAGGGCCATATGCATAATCTAGACATGGAGTTTAGCTGTTTCTTTACTTGGAAACTAGATAGTAAGAATGGAGTGAAAATCCAGATACATTCTGAGAACAAAAGATTGACAAGAAATTTTGAATGACTTAATAAATAGAAGTGAAATGAATGTATATGAAAAGGTAGACATCATGTTAAATATTTTGTATATTTATTTCTTTGAAACCTTTCAATATTCTATGAGATTGCTATCTTTTATACTATTTTATGGAAGCAGAACCATAAAAAAATACAAACTAAGTGTCATGCTCACTAAAATGCCTCTGTAACATTAAGTCTTTTCTCTTTTGGGGACCTAATCTCTCCAGCCTCAAAGCCTATGCTCTTATTTGTTGCACTATTTTATGCCGTGTCTTGAAGGGATGGTGAAAATAATCATAGTCCTCAAGTAATACAGTTATTTAGCATGTTCTAGGTACCCTGATGAACTCTTTGAATGTATCACTACTGTAAATTCTCATAACAACCTCATGAATAAAGTGCTATTATTTCCATTTTATAGGTGAACAGACAGCATTCAAAGAGATTCCATGGCCAAACATTACAGAATTAGGGCACATACAAAAAGTCACTGACAAAAAGTAGAAAAAAGATTTCTTTTAGAGAATGGGATGCTTTTGTCAAAACCCATCTGGATGGTTGTTGCAGACTAAAGAATTTTAAACCTTAACATCTTAGTTTGTGATCTTTCTCCTCCAGAGAAGAAGTAAGTCTCTCTATTCTCTCTCAGAACTGAGTCTGGAAATATATATAACCATATTCATATTCAGTAAACAAATTCCCATAAAAACTGCACAATTAAGGCTATTTTTATGATTAGCACCATTTGGTTTCCCTGAATTTACCAGAGCAAACATTGCTGCAGCAAAAATTACTGCTAATGGTTGAACCTAACAACAAGAGAAAATCCCCCAAAGGGTCATTTAGGTCCCAGCTGCAGCTGTGCTTCACTATATTTCATACTGAAAGTCTGAGATTAACAGGAAAATCAGGCTGTGCCGTGCTGTGCAGATGTGGCTGCAACTGTCTTAATTTATTCAGTAAACATTTGTTTAGCACCCACTTCATGCCAAACGGTGTCCTAGCCATGCTGGGATTGCAGGGATACATTGTACCTGCTGCCCTCAAGGAGCTCTTAGATGAAAGAAGTTGATGGGAAAAAGCAGAGATAAAAACTTCCAAGTGTTATTAGTGATGTAAGGCATACAGTGGAAGCATAAAGGAGCAGATTCAGAAAGTCTTAAGGGTAGGAGCTTCATAGGATTTTCTGATGAAGAGGGATATTCACTTTGGACCACTGTGGTGGGTGGGGCCTGGGCAATGAGGAGCATGGATGCATGGAGGTTTCTAGGGGGAGCTGATAGAAGCTAGTGTCTGCTGAAGAGCTAGGAATATAAGAGGAGCACCTTCAGTGAAAGGAAAGTTTTACTTTAGAATGACCAATTACTTTAAAAAGATGTATGTATCAAGACCTTCTACAGAATTATACTTATGAGAACAAAGCTTAGCAAACATCCAGTTACAAGGTAGGGATTGAAGAGGTTCTTGTGGATCACCATTGCAGCAACAACAGCAGTGAAGTATTTTGGGCCCCTACCAAGTTCCAGGTCTTGTGCTAAAGCACTTTATAGGCACTATCTAATTTAATTTCATGACAACTTTGTTATGCTTGATAGTTTCTTACTCTATAGATGAAGAAATCAAAGCTTCAGTCCAGAATGTCTAGACTAGAATGTCAGTTCTAATATCTCATAGCTGGAATTTGAACTTAGATTTAAGTGACCACAAAACCAAGGTTCTTTCATTGGCCCCCACTTTGTTAACCCACTAATACAGCTGATACTTTCTGCTCCTTCCGTAAAGCCTAAACCAATACCTACAATGCTCGTAATTTGGGCCCTGGTGTATCTATCCACTTTTGCTCCCACCAGTCAAAAGTTTTGTGTTTACCAAGAGGTGGAATCTGTCAGCACAATTATTATTGTAATAATGTTATTTAGTAAAATATTAAGTGCTCTGATGTGATGTGAATATAAAGAAAGTTGTTTTATCTATAAAAACTAGATATATTACTAAAAAAATAACTAAGCAAAACTAGGTTTGGGGAAGAAATGTAAAAGATAAGCATACACCATAAAAATCTAGAGGAATTTAATACCCAATTTTTCTTGCTAGAATCATTTTTATCCATTTTAAGGACACTGCAATAATTTTAATAGATTATATGTTATGGTTGTAGTTTTTATAAGAGAATGTGTGAAACATCAGTCAGCAGACTCTCATAAGCCAAAAGGAAAACTTGGCCCTGCAATTAAAAGGCAAATGAATGAATAGCTCTGTGATTTAGGATAAGTTTTAGGATATGTTTGGTTTTCAGTGATTCTTCTCTTTATTTTGGAATTAACTCGCCCATTAGTGCTCCCTGTCCTTTCAAAGGCCTTTCAAAGGGGACTTCTATGAACTTGCCCCAGGGTCATGATAGAATAAAAGAGGACAGTAAACACAGGTGCAAGTCTTCAAAATGAATTGAATGGTAATGTTCAAAATTGTGAAAGGTGACTCTCAGCACATTATGCACCAGGCTTTTGGGTTCAGAATATATGAAAGGAATATATTCTTGACATTGTTTTTCTGCAGAGCTTTAGTTTCTGTAAACTGGAAGCAGCATAACATAGAATAAAGAATACAGACTTTGAAATGTACTAGCTATAGCTTCCACACCTTGACTAATTGTCCTTGGTAAAGTCTCTTGAGTTTCAGTTTCCTTAAATTACCATAACACATTTACATCCATATCAAGTAGTTGTTAGGGAATATACAGTGTTGGGCATGTAGTAAATTATATAAGGATTGTTCTTCATTTTCCCCTTTTTATCGGACTCTTCAAAAGTGAAAGATGTTAATCAAAAAAGTAGATAGGACATGAAACATTTACTATCTGTATTTTTGACCCTAAGAACTATTCTTGCCACATTTGAAGTAGATTTGCAGGTTGAGACAAACAATGTCAAGAGTCTCTGGTATTTGAAAGTTTTTTCCTTTCTTCTTTTATTGGTGAATTATAATTGTACATAGTAGTTGGCTTCATTTTGATGTAATTATGTGTGCATGAAATTAAATTTACTCCATTGGTACCTAATGCCCACCCCTGCCCCCACCCTCCTCTTTCCCCATATTTCCCTTCTACTCTACTGGTCTACCTTCCAATCATTTATATATTTTAAATTGATATTTTATAAATATATATAAAGGTGGAATTCACTGTAGTATATTTATATGTGCAAATTACTTGATATAAATATATCATATAAATATTTATATGATATAAGTATATAAATCATTTATATGATATATTTATATCAAGTAATTTTGTCAAATTTATTCTGCACTTCCTGCCCCTTCTACTCCACTGATATTCCTTCTGTCTTTAAAAAACTTTTAATTTGGCCAAAAGTAGAACAAGTTGGCTATCAATGGAAACACTTCCATGTAACAATTTTTTTTGTACAACATTGTCCATCTTCCCCTACAAATAACAGACTCAATCCAATTTAATTTTGAGATTTATTAACTTACCATTCCATGCCATAAAAAATTTTATTTTCAGTAAATATAATAGAATCAGAAGAACTTATTATTCTTAGTCCACTAAATATAAGTCTTGTTTTCAGATGTTTACAAGCATCTATAATAAGTGCCTTCTTTATTCCAAAATCTGTTCAGGGTGGGAATGGTAACAAAGTTTTTGAACACTCTATCCATAGCCTATAATAACTAATAAGTAGACTCACAGCAATAAAAGGTATATTTTGCCCTTAGGATACTTATAAAGGCTAGTTAGAAAGAGAAAATATTAGTAAATGGAAAGATGAAATGAATGATAAGAATTTTGGCACAGTTGCATGTAATTTGGGAACTAGGAAGGAGAAGAAACTGGCAAAGTCAAAAATAGAAGCAGCAAGAAGAATTCTTGATAACTTAAATTTTCAAGATAATGTAGATAAATTATATATGGATGACAAAGCCAAAACTGTACTTAGATGTAAGAATTGCCTATGTTATATATACCCTAATCCTGTGTTTAAAAAAAATGTGTGACAGAACATTACCTTTTTAACAAATGACTGCTGTTTGTTTTCTTGATATTACTGAAAACTTCCTTAGGAAGTTCTAGAAGTTACCAAGTAAATGCAATTGTACTTTTTAAAAAATATTTGTTGAGATCTTGTTATATGTCAGGTCGCATCCCAGGCACATATTTATATTAATTCACTCACACTTAGTGAAGAACTGTTCATTTCAAGCTGGCAAAAGAAAATCAAATCATTCTTTTCAGCTCATGTTTAGAATGTACCATATTGTTATGGTTTAGTCAGACTTTAAATTTCAGCTTAAGATTTTAGTGAGTCATTCATGCTACTCACCAAATTGATTATATAGAACTAAATTTTATATATGGGTTTAAGCCTTAAAACTAAAGGCTTAGCTTTGCTGCTAGTTGTGATTATAGGGCTAGAATCTTTTTACATTTTTATACTTCCACAAGAAAACTTTTAGCAAGGTATCTTGAGATTGTTTACTTACCAACCTTGCTCCATTCCCGTTAGTTAACATCACTGGTATTTACAAAGTACCTGTTGGTTCTAAAAATATGTAAATAGGAAATAGATCAATTTACAGAATATCATAAGAACCATACCAAATCTAAAAATTAAAGCCTTTTTAAAATTTGTAAAATGTAACTGTACTGACAAACAGAAGCTATGTGGAACCAACCAGACCCTTTCTTCAGCTACCTTACCCTGCCAAGTGCCAGAGACACTTGAAATCATATTTGTAGTTTAGAAATTTTCAGACTGGTTTCTAAAGAGTCCTAAATTTCTAGGTAGTGAGCATCTGTATGGCTTCAAAATGTTTGGAACACCCAGTCCCAAACTTTGTTTCCCCCTTTCAGTCAAAGCATCTCTGATTTTTTGGGGGCGGGGAGCAGGAAGATGAGGAGTTCTAACTAGTCTATGACCAGTTTGGAAAAATCACTGCTCAATGTGAAAGATCCTGAGCTTGCTTCTCTACACAAATGCCTCCAAAGTCAAGGTGTTCATGATAATATTCTCTGTGGGCAAGTAGAGACTGAGGGATACTGAGGCAATATATTTATTGTGGTCAGCGGCCCCCCAATTCCTTTGTAGAAATCGTGTCTGCTTCCAGCTTTACAACTTGGAGAGAAGTCAGAGGACAACTACAAAGACAGTTACAGAGATTCTGACCTATTGAGAAAACAAAAATAATTTCATTGAAAAAAGAAATCTGGCTGGGCGTGGTGGTACACGCATGAAATCCCAGCACTTTGGGAGGCTGAGACAGGAGAATCGCGAGTTCAAAGCCAGCCTCAGCAACGGTGACGCACTAAGCAACTCAGTGAGACCCTGTCTCTACATAAAACACAAAATAGGGCTGGCAGTGTGGCTAAATGGTCAAGTACCCCTGAGTTCAATCCCTGGCACCAAAAAAAAGAAGCCTGAGGCAATTAAATAATGGTCTTCCAAACACTAAGGTTAATAATCATATTTCTTTCATGTGCAAACAGTTTTAAAAAGGGATATACAGAAAGGGAAGAAAAAACATTTTCATAAATAATGGCTGAATACTTCCCAATTTGAGGACATTATTATACACTCAGGAAGCTTAATGAACAAAGAAATCCACATGGAGGCACATTACAGTTAAATTGTTGAAACTCAAAGGGAATTTTGAAAGCAAGAAAATGCGAGTTATCCCCATTACAAAGGCTCCACCATAAGATTAACAGCTGATTGCTCTTCAGAAACCATAGACGCCAAAGGGCTGTAGGATCACATGAAGTCCTGAACGAAAAAGACACCAATAATGACAAAACCATCTTTTAAGAATGAAGGAGAAATTATTAGTAAAAGCTGAGAGAGTCCGTCACCAGTAGTCCTACTCCACAAGAAATGTCCAAGGGGGTTAGTTCTTCAGTCTGAGATGCAAAGACAGTAGGCAGTGAATTGAAGCCACAAGGAAAAATAAAGACCACTGGGTAGGGGGAACCATACAGGTAAATGTAAAATCCAGTATCATCGTACTTTTGGTTTGGTTTGTAACTTAGCTCTTTCCTATATAATTTAATAGGCAAATGTGCAAAATAATGATTCTGTCTGTGCAAATGGGAATACAATGTATAAAAAGGTATAATCTATGACAATAACTATATAAAAGGGGAAGAAAAGGGGGAAAAGGAGAGTGTGCAGCTTTAGCAGAGAGAATGAAGTGTAGAACAAAAAGAAAAAGCAGCAAATGCTGAGCCCAGTTAATCAAAGGAACACATCATTCAGTGTTCTGTTTATGAAGGTTTACTTGAAGACAGAATGAATTCCTGTCTTTGTTTTATATATTAAACTACTACCTGAAGGAACAGGGATGAATTAAATGAACTTGGTCTCTTTAACCCTGTGAATCAGTGAATTATCTTTAAGTTTCGTCATAAGATACAGATTTCAAGCACTTATTTTGAATTATATCCTCATAGCCTGATGCTTCCAGGAGAGGAGCTACCTTCTAATAATGTTCAGGAAGTTAGTAGAAAAGAGGAACATCTATTCCAGGGGTCATGTACTCAGATACCCACAGGGACCCACAGATGTTATAAAGGAATGAAGCCAACAGCAGAATGATGTGGAGTTTGGGAAGTCTGGTGTATTAAAAAGTGAGTGACTGCCTACAAGGGGCACTGACTGCAATATTTGGCCAGTTGTTATGTTATCATGTCATAATGTGTCTAAATTGACAGATCTTTGGCTTTCTCAAAAAAGCTGGAAATCCAGAATTTTATATGAAAAAAATTTTTAGATTGACAAAATACTCGGTTTTATTAAAGTACTATGAAAGCAGAACTATATACATTGCACTCTGTGAGTTGAAAACTTCAGTTTATCCTTTAGTTCATCAGTTAATCGCCACAGTAATTAACAAACAAAACAGAACTGATTCAATTCTAAAGGTTAGGAGAGTTAATTTACTAAACATTTGTAAGGTTTAATTAGGTCCCTTCAAACTCTATGAATCTTCGATCTGTTTCCTTCTTATATTGGGTAGCTTGCTCCCAGTACTGGGTGACTTATTCACACAGGAGGTGGGCATTTAAGGGAATTACTTATTTCCCTTAGCTATGTAATTTTATTTAGTAAAATCATCAATGCTTATATCAAAAAAAGACAACTTGTTGCTATACTAGAGAGGCTACCGATTCTGTTACATATTTAGAAATGCACATATGTGTGTCATCGACTTGTTCCTTTGGATCTTTGAACTAACATTTGTGTATAACATTGGCTGCATGAGGCATGCATAATTTAAAAACTGACTTACACACTTTTAGCATTTGGTGACATCTTTTATGGCTTTTATAAAATGTTTTTCAATAACTTACCTCCACCTGGGGTAAGGACAGCTGGATTTCTGAAATCCCCTTCCTTCCAGACAGGAGAATATGCCACAGATGAAGAAGAGGATGAGGTAGGGCCTGTTCTTCCTGGTGGTGACATGGCCATTGAAGTCTTTGAGCTCCCTGAGAATGAGGACATGTTTTCTCCATCAGACCTGGACACGAGCAAGCTCAGTCACAAGTTCAAAGAGGTAAGCTATGATCAGCAAAATATTTATAGCTGTTCATTTCATTAGTAAGTGTATGTTTTGTTCAAATAAAGTGTTAAGAATAATCAATCTTCAAATGAAAACTTTTTAATAGAAGATTATCTTAAGTCTCAAATTTCAAAGTAAAATTTAAGTAGATCTCATTTTATTACCACTGATTTAAATGCTTGATATTTGTCATAGTGGCAGTTTGCAACGTATCTAGTCCATAATTTCAAACTAGAATGGCAAATTCATGATAAATTCTAATTGTGGGTTTTTTCAGTTGTACAGAACTTTTTTTTCCTAGTGATGAGCGTTCCTCTAAGGTAGTGCTTCTAAAAAGGCTCTTTTTTCTTTCTTTTCCTAAAATAGAGTCCTAATAAGAGTCAGTTGGCATACCCAAAGGGTTTAATTGAAGAATTTAATGAACAGACTTTGAACAGAGTTGATAGAACTAACAAGGGATGGTGACATGCATAGGGACTGGAAACAGCAGGAAGCTGTCACCATGTTTTGGCTTAATGGGTAAAGAGAAGGAAAGAGATTCTCTTTTTGAAAGAGGGCCATTGAACACCTGCAGCTTTTTAAGATGCAGCCACTACTAAAAACTGCATTCCTGGGGTAAGGATGATATATACCCATTTCCCAATGCTGTTCTCTTCCTGGTGGGGTGCACCCTCACACCCCTGCAGTCAAACTCCAGCAGTGGGAATCTGGGTAAAACAAAGTCTGCAGAGGTCAGCTTCTGAGGAAAGGAGTGGTCAGACAAGGACCAGGAAAAGATCCTGAGTGGGCAAATATGTTCATAACCACATAAACTCTTCTTCTAAATTAACTACTCAGAACCCCTGCATGTAAAACAGAAACCAGGATAAATAGGTCCTCAAGCAATTGATCTTTTATTGTTTGAGGGGAGCATCCTTCATTATTGAAAATGAAGGTGTCATTATTTTTTCTTAACTATTTTTAGTTGTTGATAGACCTTTATTTTACTCATTTATTTATATGCGTTGCTAAGACTCGAACCCAGTGCCTCACACATGGTAGGCAAGCACTCTACCACTGAGCCACCAACCCAGCCCGAAGGTGACATTATTTATCACCTCTTCATTTCTTTTTTGTTTGTTTATTTTTTCTTGTGGTGCTAAGGATCGAACTCAGGGCCTCATGCCTGCTAGCAAATGCTTTCCCACTGAACCACATTCCCAGCCCACCTCCTCATTTCTTATAAAGACCTTCTGTATTAACTGATATCTTCAAGTCAGAAAGCAATGGAGAAAAAGAAAAATTCTGTAGGTAGTAGCTGAGTGAAGAATTATTAACTAGATACCTGTTTTTTTCTGTAGCTCTGATTTAGTCTAAGAATATTAGTTATCTAATAGAGTATTAGAGTGAGTGTTCTTTAAGAAATCTCCCTTGAATGTTTTGACTATCTATCCAATTTTGACAAGTATTGGAGGCAGTCAGGTCAAGGTAGTGTGCCCTGGCAAATGCCTTTAACAGGGCTCTTCCATATGTTGGGTATGACCTTTAGTCGCTAGTAGAAAATGGAGCTAGAGGAATGTTTCACATTCTAATATAGGAGATATGGAGCCTAAAAATCAGAGATAGGATATGGAAAATTAATACTCTGCATTTTCTGAATTAAGCCAAGGAATCAATGCTTCAAAAATATTGTTTTAAGTGTGCACCATTATATGGACAACTGTCTCATCCAGACCAGATAGAGTTTAGCAAACTGTGCAACATTAGCCAAATCTGGTTTATTGCCTGTTTTTGTTTTTGTATTTGGTTTTGCTTTTTTGTAGATAAAGTTTTATTTGAACACAATCTTGCCCATCTCTTTAATATTTGTTTGTGTCCAAGTTCATGCTTCAACAGTCAAGTTGAATATTGAAGACTGTGTGTCCTATGAATCCTAAATTATTTGCTCTCTGCCCCTCAACAGAAAATTTTGATGACCTTGGTGTAGACAGCTGCATGATCAGGATCCATTCTAAATATTATGACTGATTTATTTTTATCCTGCTTAGCCAAACTTATAGTTCACTATTAATTTTGGAGTGTAAGAATTAGAGGTTTGTCTCAACCTGAAGAACAGGCAAATATTACATCATTTCACTTGTAATCCTTTTATCCTTTCTTGTTTTATATTTAACATTGATATTTTAGTTTCTTCAGGAGATCAGTTTCAGAAACAACTGTATTGCACTCTTTTTGATAACATTTTTATCTTGTTTACTGCCACAGTCTTAGAAGTTTATTTATGTGATTCACAGACATCCAAATACTGTATATAGCACTAGGCATTTTTCAGAGGATTATGCATAGAAGAGTCATGTTGTATTGCAGTCTTTGCAAAGTCTCATGTTACAGGGTTCTCTTAATTTTGTTTAAGCAAAAATTACCTGTTGTATTTCTTAGGCAAAGCTCATTAGGCTGACATTTTCCCTATCAGTCCTACTTTGGGCCTGTTACATATCTTCCTACTAGACCCTGCAGTGCTCTGTTTTTGCTCATGATTGTATCTTTACTCAGTTCTTGGCATATAATTCATGGTTAAATATTTTATGAATGAATGGTATCAGGAATGTACTGATGATTCATGGTACAATGTAAGATAGGTACCTAATTTAATTTTTCCAAGTAGTTGACAGATTACTACCTAAATGCTCATTTGCCTGTTCCCTTCTGGTCAGAAAGCTGCATTATTATCTATAGAATTTTTGCCTGTAACTTTGGATTGCTTTGGGCCTTCGTACTCTTCCATTTTTTCACTTTAGTGCAACATTTTTAGAGCATTGATGGTATAAATTCAATACATCTAATTTTCTCTTTTAAAATTCCTTTACTTTTAGCTTATTCAAGAAAACATTTGAATCCCTTCTTTAATCCCCTTATAATGATTTTCTTTGCCTTTTTATTATAATTAGATTAAACTAGTAAATTTGTGGAGAACTGACACTTTATCATATTTAATAAAAACTTTAATCCAAGTTTATGGATTTTATCTATTTACTTTAAGCTGCCTTTTTTTTTCCTGGTCCTTTCTTAAATTTTATGGCACCCTCTATTAGTTACCTAAGTGTCCTATGCTAAGTAACAGAAAATCTGACTAGAGTGAGTTAATCAAAAGCTGCTACAAAGATTATATTAGCTTCAATATAGATTAGTAAATTTTCCCTATTTTGCTATTTTCATAAATGACTTTTGTTTTGAAAATGTAATGATTTGTATAAGAGAAATCTCTGTTCTCAGAAGTTTTTTACTACTCAAATACAAACCATCTGTGCATTTGTGGAGGAAGGTTTTAGATACTTTTTATAATAGCTACTACTTTGTTAAAGTTTTTCAATTTTGGAATACCAATGGTGGTATTTTGCTTTTTTTCAAGAAATTTATTAAGATTTTTACATTTACGAACTTGTTTATATAAAATAATTTTAAAATATTATAATATTTTACATTCCAGTTACCCTTTCTTTCCTTATTTGAATATTTTTGCTTCTTTCTTAGTTGTTTTCCAGAATTTAATCTGTCAGGATTTGATATAACTAGTAGTTTCTTTTTAAATTAAAAAGTAATTAAATTATTGTTTCCTTTTAATATCTTCATTTTTCTACCTTTCTTTTTTTGTTGTTTTGATCAGTTGTAGCAAGTACATTAATTTTTTTTTTTTTTTGTACTAGAGATTGAACCTAGGGGAGCTACCACTGAGCCATGTCACTAGGCCTTTTTTAATATTTTATTTAGAGGCAGTGTCTCGCTAAGTTGCTGAGGCTCTTTGAACTCTCAATCCTCCTGCCTCTGCCTCCTGAGCCACTTGGATTATAGGTATGCACCACCACTCCTGACACTTTTTTAATAGGTTGTATATTCTGACAAGTGTGTTTAAAGCTATAATTTTTTTCTGAATATTGCTTTCTCTACATGTCAGTTTTTACATGTAGAATACCATTGTCATTTATGTCATGTCTTATTTCCTCTTTAACACAAAAATTATTCTGTGGTTATGTTTTTTTAATTTCCCAGACATGTAGAACTATATTTTGTCATGTTTTCTTATTGGGCTCATAACTTTATTGCACATTATTCAGAAAATATATTTTCTATGTAACAGCTATTGTTTAGAATTTTTGAGACTTTTGTAACTTGATTCATAAACAATTTTAATATTCCTTGTATATACAAATGGCACACATAGTCTGTGTCTGGGTGCAAAGCTTGTATATTTTTCATTTATAAAAATAAGATTAATAATGCAAACATACACAAATCTTTTATAATATGGGTTAGACTTTGTCTGCTTGATCTACCAATTCAGAAAAGCATATGTTAAAGTCACCAGTTACCATTGTTATTTCTTCCTATAATTCTATTGATTGTACTTTTATATGTTTTGAATCTTTGTTGTTAGCTGAATGTATGTCCAGGATTATTACAGCTTCTTGATTTATTTTAACATCTCCCTGTCCCTTATGATGCATTTTGCACCAACTTCTATTTCATTTGGTAGTAGGAATTCAGCACTGGCTTGCTTTTGCTTTATATCTGCTTCACAGCATCTGTGTTTTCCATCTCTTTAATTTCATTCTTTTCATATCCTTTGGTTCAAATATGTTTCCTTTAGGCAACCTGTTCCTGAATCTGACTTTTATTCTACTCTGGGAGTCTTTGTCAATTAATTGGAGTATAATACATTTACATTACTCTAATCCTCTTAGTGTTAAGCTTATGCCTATTTATTTCATGTTTTCCACTTTACAAGTTTTCTTCTGATTTTTAAAATATTTCTCTTTTTTCATTATATATGTCAAATTTCCATTTCTTGCTTCAAAGTTAATATTTTTATTTTATTACCCTGTCTTATGTTCACCTAATCTTATGTCATCTAGCAATATATAAAGCTGATCAATGTCTATGTTTTTATCATTTAAAAAAATAATAACCATAGCCTACCCTACCTCCTCTTCTCTATTTTTTTATATTTCAGGAGTTTTAGTTAAATATACTTATAGATGCACCTTTGACAAAATGATAATTTCAGCTCACCTATGCTGCTTTCTATCCTATTCTAATGAGATTGCAGTGATGTTCTGGTGTTAATTCGCTAATGTCTCTGGCACTACTATTTTTCTCTTACCTGGCACCAAAGGTTCCTACTGCATGACACCAAAGGTTAAGTTAGTGGCTGGGAGGTCACAGCTTCAGGAATGGAATAGATAATTCCTGATTTACCTCCAGATGCACACTTCCCAGGTTATATGAGAAAATTAAAGTGTAACTAAATTGCTGTTCCCCATTCCTGGTTGCTGACATTGTCCTGCCCCATATCCTGTTTTCCAGACATCTGGATGCACCTATATTCTGTCTGAAGTACCTCTGTTAACTGATGCTTGAGAACCTGAAGCTCATATATGTTCCTTTATTCTCTTTTGGCGTCTCCAAAGTTGAATTCAAGAGGGGCAGGAAATGCTTTTGTTAGTTTGCAACAAAATTGAAAATAAATTGGAAATTTTCCCCTGCCTAACTCAGCCATTTCTGCCTTTATCTATTTTTAAATTAATTATTATTATCCTGCTTTCTTTGGACCTGTTTGATGTTCATATTCCAATCTCTTGCAGGCAGTGCTTAATTTGTCATATTTTATTGTTTAAATAGACAAGTAGTTAAAATTGTGAAATTGTCTCTTATTATGCCTTTTGCCACATCTTTTATATTCAGTGTGCATTCATCTTATTGTCATCACTTTGTAAATGGTCTATAATTTTCATTTTTGTTACTTCATTTTCTCTTTGACTTGAATCATTGGGGAAAGTTTTTAATTTATTACACTTTTATTAAATGTTTTATTACATTGTGGTGAAAGTCTTTCAAGTTTTTTTTAATGATATTTTTGTTATAGATTACTATGGATATTTGTGACAAAAGTGATTCTGAGTATATTTTTAAGTACTTTTGTTAGGTATTTGTGGAAGATCTAGTTTCATGAGCTTCCTATACCAAGAATGACATTCTAATTATCATGACATGGAAATGACCTGTGTTCTAGATTCTGAATCCTTTTTCATTTTTTCCTTATTTAACCTACCAAACTGAGAATATGAATAAAATTATACTTCACTATTATTGTTTGTGTCCTCTGGCTGTGGTTATCTATTTTGATGTTATGTTGAAAGTACATCAAGTATGACTTGAAGTTGTTGGGGTTTGGGGCTTTTTTTTTTTTTTTTTTGCCTTTAAATATACTTCATCTGATGTTAACATTCTGACTGTCACTTTCGTTTGGGTTGCTGGGTAAACACACAAGCATGTGAATGTATTCCTACCTTTAACATAAACCTGGTCACAGCATTTTGTTTTATTGTAACTTTACAAAATGTAATCTTGGAATTTATATCTTTTACTAAGAAAATTTAGCCAATTTAAACGTATTGAATATATTCAATATATTATATACATAACATTGAATTATTCAAGGTCTAATAGCTCTCTCATTGTGTTGTCTGCTGTATGTTTCTTTTCTGTTTTTTTGGTTTTTACTATAGGTAATCTTCAAGTTTTTAAGAAGTATTCTCCATTTCTATAATTTTAAAAGTTAAGAACAAAACAATACCATTCCATATGAAAGCTTTTGATTCAATATTAGGTTCCAGGACAGATGTTATTACATTTTAATTGTTACTCTTTTTAAAATTTGTTTTTAGATAGCTTTACAATACATTCATAACTAATAGTTATACTCTCAGGTTAATCAATTTCCACTGTTATACCTTTACAGCACCACTTCCTAATTCTTAAATTCTGAGTTTTTCCTAATTTCTCAGAGTATATCCTTAAGTAATTTATTAGGTATTTGTGGAAGATATGGTTTTCAAGAGCTTCCCCTACCAAGAATGGCATTCTAATTATCATGACACAGAAATGATATTTAGCTGGATTTAATATTTTGATTGAAAAGCTTTTTTTCCTGAAAATATAGGGCAAGCATCGTTGTTTTAAGCATATCTTAAAGGGAAAGTCTAATGTCAAGCTGGCATTTGGATGCTTTTATCTATTTCAGACTTATGCTTTATATTTTTTTTATCACAAATTCTTAAAGTAGACCTTTTTTCATTGATCTTCCCCCTTCTAATAGTCTTTTTGTTTTGTGTTTGTTTTTGTTGTTTTGTTTTCATTTTAGGCCATTAACATTTGCATCAGTTTGCTTTTTTTTTCTACTCTGTTTCTTTTTTAGAAATGCTGTCAGTTAATATTTATTTTATGGCTCTATTTCTTTGTGCACATTTTTCATGTCTGGGGTTATTTCTCAAATTCACCTTATCGTATCAATATGATTCTATTTTCTATGTCATTAAACATGCTTTTAACTTCGAATTCCTTTTTTTAAGTACTTACAACATGACTTAGTTCTTTTATTAAATATTTAATTTTCATCCTCTTCATTCTTTATTCATGCTTCTTTACTTTCATCTTAAGATATCTTTTTAACTCATGAGGAACATCATTTTCACTATTTCTTTACCTTGAAGTAGGTCTACACATGATATTCACAATGAAAAAAATGAATAATTATTAATACCAAATACAAAGCTCATTGTCTCATTCCAAGATAAATAAAGGAAAAAGAGAGAACCTTGAGCCTGTTAACAAACTCTGCAGGTCACCGCTGTCTATTTCACTATTTTGGGGAGTCTGTAGCTCAAAGGATGCAATGTGCTGTGTGAGGAGGGCTTTGGCTGCCTTCCTACATTCTTTCCCTGTTCCAATAGTTGCTGTTTGACAAATGTGGAATAGTGAGAAGTGACAGACTTAGTTTAAGGTTCCATTCCTGGCAAGACAGTAGAAGTTGTCCACCTTTCTCAGCTGGACAAACTAGATTTCAAGCAGTCAGTGAGGATGATACAAAGTACCCAGCTCTCATCAGAGTGAATCTTAGATGATAGTTTTTTGGGTGTAGTGTTTTGTTTTGTGTTGCTATATGGTTAGGTTTTAGAGCCCAATTTTGAGCATTCGATGAGGTCTGGATAGATTTTTCTTAATTTTTTTATGATACTAGAGATTGAACTTGAGGCTCTCAACCACTGAGCAATCTCCCCAGACCTTATTTTTTATTTTAATACAGGGTCACACTAAGTTGCAGAGGCTGGCTTTGACCCAGTGATCTTAATTCAATTTCATACCTTTTTCATATCCTGGGAACGTTATTTTTAGTTTTAGTGACTTTTTGTGAGTTTTTCTTAATGTTATATCACTGATAGTTTAGTGGGGTGCAGAGAGACTCTGCACCAGGAACGGCTTGACAGGTACCTCCTGACTGACTGCCCATTGTTTGGCGCTCACCACTACTCCTCAGGAGTCAGGCTGCTGGCACTAGTAAAAGCCAGTCTACATTCCTCTTGAAAGAAAAACAAAGTAAAAAGTTGTATTATTTTATCTAAGTCTATAAAAAAAGAAGCCAGAAAAGTCATAAATGCATTGGAGAATGAATAAAGTAAGTTATTCTTATAGAACTTTCTGTTAACAAATAGAGAAGCTATACAGTGTTACCTACTTTGTAGTAAACATGTATTTATTTTTAAAGGAGCTATAATTATAGGCTGTCAGTTACATCCAGCATCTTCACCATTAATACCAATTCCTAAGTTGATTTACAGGGCCTTCCTTGTTAGAGGAAGCATCTCATCCTATGCTATATATCCTACAGTTGGTATTGTCATTCAGGCCAGGTGATGCTATTGCTCAGTAAGCCTATCTCAGCTCATTTTGCCTACACCATTCCTTGAGAAAAGAAAGATGCCATATATAAAGCTATGAGTGGAAAGGGGAAAAAAAATAATCAGTCCTATGTTTTCATTTCAGCAACACCAAAATGTCAGCAAAACTAGCTTCAGTTCCTTCTTTTGTGGTACTTACACTATTGTGGGTAAACAGACCAGTACTCACAAAAATAATTGTAAAAATTCTGATTCCAATGGTGAACCATCTTATAAACTTACATTCAAATACCAGTTATTGTTGCTCTTGTAATGTCAGAGCAGAGAGTGTTGCTCTTACCTGATTATAAAACTTCTGGTACTAGAACTCTCTAGATTTTTCCTACTAAAATAATATTTTTTACTTAAAAATGTTTTTGATCCTTGTACAGAATAAGTCAAGAGAGTACAAAAGTTCAATCTGATTATTTATGTTTCTGTATAAGGGTGTTTCTATTTCTAGTGGTTACATTGGGATTATATTAATTCAGTCATATATATACATGCTCCATATTTATCTTTTTAAGAGCAATAAATAGAAAATATACACAGCAAGTATACCTACAGACTGTTAAGTGAGGGCTTCTGTTCTTTGTAAGAATTTTGTATTTATTTGGGTTGATATCCTGGGGTGAGTATCTATGGCATTCATGTTAAAGATGACGGAAGAGATGAAAGAGATTGGTATTGTAAGTTCAAAGACACTGACCTGCAATCTTGTTTTTATTTATATTCTCCAATCCCAAGCCTTCTCTCCAAACCTACATCTCTGAAGCCCAGAAGTTCCAACAGGCATTTCAGGTTCTGATTCTATTCTTTTCTCCCTACTGTCAGTCAGCTTGACCTTCTCACACACACTTTGACCCTTTGGGAAACTTACTGGTTCCTGGCATAAATCTCTTAAGCAGTGGCAGAGAGAAGTGCTCTAGAGTAAGAAAATGTAACCTTTTACCAATTATGCTTCTCCTGTCAAGTTTCTTTACCCTTTGAGAAGCAGTTTTCTCTTTCTCAGGAAATGGAGGTATGTGAGGCCTATTTAATCCACTTTGCCTCAAAGGTGGGATCCACTATTGGATTTGAGCTGTGACAAAAGACACCAAAGCCAGAGACCATCTGAGCGGGTTCTATGAGAAAAAGATTAATCAAGCCTTCCAGAGGCAGGTTTCCACTGCGCTTTCTGTCAGCATCATCCACAGAACTTCTTTCAGGAAGAATCTATTAATGTCCCTAAATTTATTAATCAGGAAGAATTTATTAATCTCTCTGATATTTCAGAGGTAGATTCTATACCATGTTCATGTATTCTCAGACTAGCACATACTGAGTACTGGCTGAATAATGAGAAAGATGGTCTAAGTTCTGCTCATAACAACAGCAGCTATTGAGCACCATTTTACATTCTGTTAGAATACTCAGAGATTACTCAAAGTAACCTATGGTTTCCAGATTAATAATTTCTCATCTGAGTGTGACAATGATGACATGCCTCAGGGTTTTCATGAGGATTAAATGAGAAACGTCCCAAAGCAACTGATTCCATTAGACACATGGTGAAGGTAAGAAGCAGAGATAGGGAGACCTGGGACAGGTCTACATTCCTCTTGATCAGACCTGGGACAGTTTCCTCTTCACCTCCTCCTTGGAGTGGAAACTTGAAGAAGCTATGTGCCTTCTCTGGAAACACGTTTTCTTGTAAGTTTGTGGCAAACTAATTTGGTGGTACACTTGACAGGATGCTATTTATGGTCTTTATATACTTCACTTAGTGGGACTATTTATATGCTTGGTGGCAGAAATATTCATGTGTTTGGTTGCAGATCCTCCTTTGGGTAATATGGAGTTTATGGAAGATGCATTGTATTACCTTTCTGAAATTAGAAAATTGCTGAATTCCAAAAACATCCAGCTCCACGAATTTCAGAGAAGAAATTCTGAACCCATACGTTGTTTACATTAAATTTGGGGGTGTTCATTTATCCCTCAAGGAAATGAATGATTCATTGATTCTTCCTCCTTCACAAAGAAAACAGTTGGGGGAGGGGAGAAACAAAACATATAAATGGTGACTCTTTTGCTAATATGTTGTAGTAGAACTTTTGAGGTCTGAATCTTCAATATGAGGGAGTCTTTTGGAGAACAGATATCTAAATTAGTACCTCTCCTGAAATTAAAAAAGAAAAAAAAAATCGGAGATTTCTCTGTGAAACTGCAATCTCCTTTTTCCCTTTGCAGCTGAGCTGCTTGATCAGAATGTGCAAGCGACTCACGGAACCATAGCGCCACCTTTCTTCCAAATATGGAATCTAATCTTCACGTTGCTCCTGATCCATAGACTTGCGGGCTTAAACCTTTCCATTGGCCCGACTAAGCAAGGAAACATTGCTTTGACAGTCAAATCATAAAGGAAGATCTGCAAAGAGAGCAAAAAATGTGTTTTCTTCTCTTTGGTCCCTGAGCAGTTAAACTGGTAACCTAATCTGATGTTAGGGAATGTAAGCCATAAACCCCGTGTTTAATTAGTTTGCACCCAGTGAGTCATTTTACACACTAGACATTTTAATTTACAACCTTCTGCATTGCAGCACTTTTCTAGGCTTTTTACTATGTGATAAGGTATTCTCGTAGCTGGTGAGACTTTAAAAATACAGATACACTCTCTTAGTTCAGATATTTTCTTTTCAATTTTCAGTTGCAAATCAAACATGCAGTTACAGAAGCAGAGATTCAAAAATTGAAGACCAAGGTAAGCACCAGTACATGGTGTTTGAATTATACTCTTTAAACTTCACATACTATAGGTAAATTCGACCCTAGGACTAAAGGATTTGTTCCTGTGCTTTTGAAAGAATAAAAATGTGAGAGATTCATTTCCACCATTAGATGAATAGACAAACATTCTGGTGAGAACAAGCATTCATGTACTCTTCAGGGAAAACAGAATGATATTTTAAATGTATATATTTATGTGTTTGCACACATGTAGCCAATTTCCTGGGAGAGTTCCTCAAAAAGTAATATTTTTAATAGTTCAGGTGTCTGAAGTATGTTTAATTAATGTTAACCACTAATTTTTTCATTTACCTTATTGTAGATTTAATTATTTATTTATTTTTAGTTTATTCACCAGAAACAATGTATTGTTTTAATACAGCACATTATTTTTGATAAAAACAACTTCTAATTTCTAAGAATGAAGTATTATAAACTTAATACATGTATAATTGATTTTAGGCGCTGGGTACTACTGGAAATTTTTAGGCAAGTTCACATTTTTAAAAATATATAAGAGAGGAAAAGTCTTAATAAAAAGTAATAGGTATTTTTAGTATATACATGAAATAATGCAGGATTCAAAAGGGCATTTTTAATTGGTAAATTATAAAGTACTTTTGTATGAGCTACAATTCTAGCAATTGTGATTAGTCTTAACAAATATGTAATTTCACAAATTTAAAAATACCTTTTGAATTACTTGAAAACAATATTCCTTATTGTTCCTATGACCTTTTTAAAATTAAGACATAATTACTCCCCCACCACTAATGATCCGTTTTCTCATTCACACTGAACACGTTTGGTTTTTCCATGTGTTTTAAATGGAGATGAATTAGCAAGGCTATTTTGGTTAAATAGTATTCTCGCTCTGGAGCTCTTTAGTCAAAACACGTCTATATATCATTCATGGTGTCAACCCAGAACTGTGAATAGTAATTTTTACATTAGTAGTGGTTGGTAAATAAACAACTTGATACAAAATGTTTCTTAATAAAAGATGTGGTAAAAAAAAAAAAAAGAGAGAGAGAGAGAGAAAACTAGTCCTGTTTTAAATTGTGATTGTTTCTTGACATAGAAAGAAAAAGTAGATTTTTTAAAAACTGATTACAGTTAAGAAAAAGATTCCCCTGTGATTATAAATGCTTCAGTGGAGCTTAGGTGTTAGACTGTGAACATTTAATTTAGAAAATACTATGAATTAGTATTTATATTTCTCTTATTATTACATTGGCTTATTATATTCACAGATAAATATCATGATTATTCATGTTAGTAATAGAATTCCTAATTTTAAAGTGTTTTGGGGTACTTTTTAGCTTTGTAATGTGTTTTACAAATGTATTTAGTTAAAAAATTATAGTCAGGTGTGGTGGCACATACCTGTAATCCCAGCAACTCAGAGTCTGAAGCAGGAGAATCACAGGTTTGTGGTCAGCCTCAGCAACTTAGTGAGGCTCTAAGCAACTTAGTGAGACCTGTCTCAAAATAAAAATAGAAAAGGCTAGGGACTGGCTCAGTGGTTAAGCGCCCTTGAGTTCAATCCCTGGTACCAAAAACAAAAAATACACAAAAACATACCTCTGTGTATTATATATAAAACACACACACACATCATACATGCACACATATATGTGAACATGTTTTCCATTTGCTGAATGATAAGTGATTTTAGAATATCTTGAGTTTGAGCATTTATAATTTATGATTCCACAATCTGTTTGAACTTTAACGAAGGCATAGATAAAGCACTGATCGGAAGGCCACATAGTTATTGTGAATAAGTGACTTTTAAGCCCTTACCTAAATGATTAGTCTTAAATTTCTATAGAAATGAAAGTGTTAGAGAGGTATATTGTCAATTCCTAAGAGTATCTAGAAGCAGAGGCTACAAAAACCTGCCTTTCTGTTCACTGGAGGGATTAAAATTAAGCAAACAACATTTACATTTTTACTTATCTACCTTATACTTTTATGTGAATTGAGGTTTATAAAGATCTGGAAATTCATAATGCTGCCTGTAATATAATGAGCTACAGACTATGTTCATGCCATTGAAATAAAGAACCTAATAATATCATCAAAAAGGGTTAAAAGAAAAGTAATAAATAACTAACATTTATCAGATGATTATTGTCCCCAAGGAGCTATTCCAAGCATGTCAATGTGTTATATCACCATTCTGTCATAGAGACAGTATCATTGGCTCTTGGGAAAATTTAATTACTTTCCGAAAGTTTAAGAGTCAGTAATGGCAGAAGTAGGATTCAAATCTAAGCTGAATGACTCCACAGCCCCGCTCTTAACCATTGCACCATCCTGTGATTTTGCCATTCTCTCTCTGCTTCTCCTTACTCCCTTTTTAGTTAAATTTTTGCATACTGTTTTACATTTTAAAAAAATACTCTCAAAGAAAACACTTTGACATTCACTGGTAATCATTCAAACTCTAAAATGTCATTTCCTGCTTATAGAATTTCAGACCACAGGGTATAAAGGAAAATTCATGGGATTTGGAATCAAATCCATGTGTTTTATCAGATGTGCCACTTTGGGCAAATAATCTCTCTCTCAAGGCTTTTGTTATCCTTTGTGGAATTATGGAAATAATACTTGCTTTCTCATCTCAGGTGTTTTGATGATTGAGTATATGTAACAATGGAATTTAATTTAAAACATGCTGTAAAAATATGAGAGATTTTTTTGCTGCAGACATACCCAAATTATTCTTGCCTTGATATTTGCATTGTCTAGTTGCAGGCAGCAGAAAATGAGAAAGTGAGGTGGGAACTAGAAAAAACCCAACTCCAACAGAACATAGAAGAAAATAAAGAAAGAATGCTGAAGTTAGAGAGCTACTGGATTGAGGCTCAGACATTATGCCACACGGTGAATGAACATCTCAAAGAGACTCAAAGCCAGTATCAGGCCTTGGAAAAGAAGTACAACAAGGCAAAGAAACTGATCAAGGATTTTCAACAAAAGTAAGCAGCTTCTCATCACTAAAGAGTAGTTATCTGTGTCCAAAAAAAGATGACCCAAGCTTTTCCCTTTCGGCAGTATAGTGACCACCATAGTAGTTATTATGTTCTGGAAACCACTTCCATCATTTTTTCATGTGAGAATGTATTTTGTATCTTTTGCCATTTATTCACAATCATTTGCCTCCTGGTTTTTCTTTTTCTTTTTTCTGTCCTTTTTTTGATGGTTAATCATTGATAGTAACTATTAAAGCATTTGAATTTCTTTTTTCTTTGGAAACATTCCTGATTTAAAAACAAGAAACCTAGCTTAAGTCAGGCAGAATGACTACCTATGGTACTTGCTAAGGAGCATTTGGAGCTTAGATCAGGCTGCTTTGTTCTGAATCAGTGACTGTAGAATTTCCCCACGACAGACAGTGTAAATATTGACTGAACCGACCCCCATCCTGCCACTCTGCATTTCTCAGCTGTTGAAAGAATCACAGGGGCCCCAGTTCACTACAGTGAGAGAGACCATCACTACACTCTGCTTTTGAATTCCAGCTGCTCTTTCTGAGCTGCTGCTGCTTTGCTCCCACCTCTTGAATTTTGGTATAATGTCGGAGGGAAGGACCAGGGAAATTGTTATTACATTTTTTTTCATCAGTTACTTCCTGTTATCTTAAACAAAAAAGTAGTAATTCCAGTACCTTTTCTGGTGTTCATGTCAAGCCTTAGAAGTTAAGTATATGTGTTAGATTCCACATATCTCTATCTCCTATCTTGGAAATAATTTTGAATATTTAAAAGAGATTGCTATAAAAATTTAGGTAAAAAGAAGGGTAATTGCTCTTTGTTACTGTGAATTTAATACATCACTGTTTTAATTTTTTTGCCAAAAATATCATACCTAATTCTTTCATGTAATGATTTTATAATAAAGTTTGCCAAATTTGCATATCCCATTCTAGCCTCTCAAAATAGAAGTAATTCTCTTTCTTCCCATATTATCCTAGGTGTGAGAGAGTGCTTTTCACTCACCCATCCCCTTCTCCATGATTATTTATAGGAAGAAATCTTATAATAATCTTTTGAAACTCTTACCATCTCTTTGCATCAGTTTACCTACATATATGACATTGAAAATAGGGAATCATTTCTACCTCACACACAAATTCTCCAGCAAGTTACCCTAGACATATATAGGGGTGCTCTAGAATCAGGAGATACAAATGAAAAATCATAATAAATAGAATCAAAATGCTATTCTTTATTTTGTGACCCATTAAAGATGTTTTCTTTTCATTGCTATAAACATTTCCTCTAACTATAGTTGATTTTCATTTATTTAAATAGTTCTTTGTTTATCCCATTGTGAGGTTTATCGTTCAAATAAGAACTCGTATTACCTCACCTATTAAGTGTTTGATACAATCATATGTATTATTTTCTTCTTAAGAGAGCTTGATTTCATCAAAAGGCAAGAAGTAGAAAGAAAGAAAATAGAAGATTTAGAAAAAGCTCATCTAGTGGAAGTTCAAGGCCTACAAGTACGGGTGAGTTATATTCTCAAAGCTTCAAAACATGAGATAGTTTTACCTGGCACTTGAAGAAGAGTGCTGGTTTAGAGTTTTATGGATGGATTTTTTTTTTCTTTTTCTAGATTAGAGATTTGGAAGCTGAGGTGTTCAGACTACTGAAGCAAAATGGGACTCAAGTTAACAACAACAACAACATCTTTGAGAGAAGAACATCTCTCGGTGAAGTCTCCAAAGGAGATACCATGGAGAACTTGGATGTCAAGCAAACATCTTGTCAGGATGGCTTAAGTCAAGGTTTGTGTAGCCTAACCTTGAAAATCACTTTCAATGACTATACAGTTTGGACTCACATTCTTCTTTTTCCGATTCAGTGAATCCAGAGTTGTAAATGTCTTCCTACTTTGGGAAAGTGGAAAAGGCTTGTCAAAGTAGGACTCTTTGATTTTACCTCTAACCTTATCAAAATAAATGCCTTAATGTAAACAATTAACAAAATCCCAACTAAGATGAACCAAATATTATTTTTAAACCATAATATTGACATACTTAATAATCTGTCTTAAGAATGATAGCCCATCCTCAAGAATAAGCTATAATACTTTGTACTGATGAATAAGACTTAGAATTTTTCAGTCCTTAGAATAAAGATTATTTTCATAATATCAGAAGGCCAACTGCCTGCTTCTGGCACTTGGAATTCATTTACTTAAGATGATTAAGATACTCTGTACAGTTTTGTGCTTTTACCTTGGTGTCCCATGTGTGTCCCATCTTTCCTATCAAAGACCAACTAAGACCAAAACACTGGATACAACCATGAATAAATCACTTATGTTCTTGCCCCCACACACCATACATACATTGTGCATATATGAATACCAGTGAATGTTTAATATCTATAGCACATTTATAAATTAGAAATTATGTGAGAATTTGTATATACAGAACACGTTTGATTTCATCTTCTTTAAACACACACAGAAGGAAGTCCTTGGAAAGTGGAAATAAAAGAATATTGTGCAGCAGAATTGTCACGATTAGACTAACAACTCACGGACAGCAATTTGACATGTAGTAAAACCATGCTAATAATGAGCTGTTTAGTTTTTGATGATCATTCTCACATATTAAAATGTCTCCAGTGAGATTTTTCTTATAAATAAGTGTTTATATCCTGTCATTAACTTAGAACTGACCTTAGACATAAAAATGAAAAGTATTGAAAATATTCATTTAAAATTAAAGTGATTTCTGAAGATATGCATTCATTCACTAGGTTTACGTCTTTCTGAGGGATTTTCCCTAAATCAGGTGTAATTAATAAATGATGTATTTCAGGCAGCCTTTTGAAAGAGGAGGATTTAGCTCCGGCATTACCACCAACCCAGGAACTGTGTGACTGCAGGAAGATCACTTGGCTTCTCTGGGCTGATTTTACTTTGTATCATAGAAAAATATTGACAGTTCTTTCTGTACCACTTTATCCTAGGATGTTATGAGGCCACCTGACTTAGTCTATGAGCCCAGAAAAGTTATTTTATTAGAGTTTATGGAATTATAATTTTTATACCTGAAACGCCATATGATTGATATTTAAAGAAAACCATCAGAAACCAAACCAATGTGGTTTTTATTTGCCTTTTTGAATGTTTGAAATTAATTTTATTTTATTATAAATACATGTTCCTGCTGTGGTGTATACATAAAATATGACCAGTAACCTGTAGCTTTTTATTATCATTTGTTTATTTTAGTTTAGAAATCTGTATCTTGTCAAACATATAATTAATGGTATTTATTAAATTATATGACTACAGAAGATCAACAAACTATACTATTAACATGCTGATTTGGATCAAAACCTTACATTTCTTCTGAACCCTTTTTCTATTCTACACCCTCCATTTTGCCACATAATTATCAGTTTCCCTAGCAACACTGTTGGTTCACAGTGAGATGCAGAGACTACTAATTCTTACTGAAACCAATCCATGCTTGTGCAGTAGAGGCAGAATCAGTCATCTCAGACATTAGTAGCATACATTATCAAGCACTGCTCTTCCAGTTTTGTTGCCGAGGACAGTCGGTGATAAATCTCCTTGAATTTCAATTGCTTGATCACATAAACTAAAATGGCTTGGTCAGTAGCTACATAGAATGCTCTGGAAAGCACTTTTCTAAATTGATCCTTTCCTTCTGTTGCTAGGGAACACTGAAGTACTCAAGTTTAGAAAGGAAAGCGGCCGATCTAACACGGGCCATTCAGCCTTTAAGGATCCCCTGCCACCTTTTAGCAAGGGCGCAGTACAAGGCTTGCAGCCAGTTCCCTGGTTGTGCCCTTTAGGTGGCGCGTCATCCTCCCCATGCCTTGTGACCATCTAGTTCTGATTGGCTTTCTGAGCACTGGAGTGTTAAATGAGTGGCCTAGCATGTTCTGGGACCTTGAGGCAGCTCATGAGGCAGAAGGATTTATCAATTATAGGTCAATGAAAACCTGTATCAGAATGAAATAGTCAAAGAGCAGGAAAGGCAAGGCAAATAGAGGAGGCAGAGAGGAAAGAGGAGGAAAGGAAGAGCCTGTAAGCACCCATTTCTTCACAGGGACTTGTGCTCTTCTAGACCAGAGTTTTCTGACTGGGACTGGATGGTTACGTGACTCTCAATGTTGACTCATCATTCATTTTTGAAGAACAAAATCATTTTTCAAACTATGCAAAAATTGATCACAGTTAAAATTATATCTGAGCACTATTTTGTATGTTTCTCTGTATAAACTAAGCCAATTTAGATATGTCATTGAAATTTTGAAAAAGATAATACATACAGGGTTGGGGCTATAGCTCAGTGGTAGAGCGCTAGCTTCACATGCATGAGGCACTGGCTTCGATCCTCAGCTCCACATAAAATAAATAAAATAAGGGCATTTTGTCCATCTACAACTAAAAATTTTTTAAAAAATAATACATACAATGCATTGCTTACTACATCCTAATACTTTTTTCTTATCATAATGATATGAAATAAACATAACAATTTTTTCTCACATGGAAGTATTCTAGACCCTAGATCCTTTCTAGTTTGCACCAGTTGTTCTAGTCACATTTTTTTCCATGTGTGCAAGGGTAGGAGAAAGGATCATTTTGCTGCATTGCCATGTTTCCAGTTTGTCCTTGCTTAATTCGTGAGCACTGCTGGTCTCTGTGAGAGTTCTCTGTCTTATATCCAAGGGCCCTAAAATGACTCAACATGTATGGCTGCCCAGCTATTAAAGCCAGGCTTAGAACAGATGCAGAGAATAAGAAAGTTTGAGAAGTCCTTGTAGTTTAAACGGTTGCAAGCGTAGTTTGATACAATTTTATAGAAAAATTGCTAAACTATAATACATTTTTCCTGTACTTTTAGATATTTCAGGAAACTTATGATGATACATTTCAGCTTTAAATATTATACAGACTGTTTTGTTAGAGAAAGATTATACATATTCAATAGAAATGTTGAAAGAAAGACTACTAAGAGTGGAAATTACATATGTAGGCAGATTATTATTACCCTACTTTGAGAGGTGTGGAATAACTAGGATATCAGTTAAAAAGTTATTTTTGAACACTAAATACCTGCTTCCAGGCATTCTTCAGGTGGCACACCAACTTGCAAGAGCAAGGGTTGCTTCTAGGTAGAAGTGGCTGGGATTAAGCAGGAGAAGAGGAAGGGTTTGACAGGAGACAAATAAATAGAACCTGTGGTACTATTCAGGCATCTTAAGATATGAGAAGGCATTCAAAAAAGGAAAAATTGAATAATAATGATTTTTTTTCCTGATTTGTAGACTTTGTGTTAAAGATATGGCCACCTGAAGTGGCGTAGAGTGTCCTTGAAGTGCAGGTGGAAGTCCAATGTCTGAGGAAAAGTTGACACATGATTTTGTAACTGTTGTATTCCATTAACAGTTAAGAGTTATAAGAGGAACTGAGTCACCTATAGGTTTGTGAAGTCATCCAAAGACCTCTGTGAAGCTTGAGTATTGCTCTAGTTTCTCACAGTCACCAACTCAGCCAGACAGACCCCAAGTTGGATAATACTGCAGGTTACTTTCCTGAAAGTGTGAACATGGAAGATTATATAAAGTACTTTATAGTTCCTTTAGTTACTGTATTTAAATACCATCTCTTCTACCTATTAATTGTGTGACTGTAAAATGTTATTTAATTTCTCTGGTTTTGGAAAAGTGAAATAATTATAAAACTGTAAAATTTATAGAGCCTAGTGTGAAGATTAGATGTGACCATATTAGTTAGGTACTTTGTGTAGAACCTAGCACATAGAAAGAGCTTAAAGTCACCATCACAGTAGCACTGATAACAAAGGCTGCCTTGAGCATTTTAGCTATCCCTCTATAGTGATTTATACATACTCCAGAAGCCCAAAGACAACTTTAACTTCTTTATTCAACTTAAATTTTCTACAAGCTCCATGAAGTAATGAAATGTGGCACAGACCTACCCAGAACAAGTCGTGACCTGGTGCCTTCTCTGAATAAGTGACCCACTTTAATAATGCCAATTTTAGAGAGAAAAGATTCTCAACCATTTACTAAATAAAGTTATTCCTTTCTCCAAACAAAATTTGAAAAGGGCCAGGTTTTTCCCACAACCTGAGAGTTGGCTTATGATCAGATAGGATGAGCATTTCCAGTCTCAGGCAGGATGGGACTATATTGAGTTCACTCAACATAGAGCAGAGTGTTTTGGGCAACTATGCCACAGAGTTTTCTCTTTAAAAAGAAAAAAAAAAAAAGCAGACTTACCTACTTTTTAATGTTTTATTGTAGCTGTTTTGTTTGTAATATCCTATAAATTGTGTAGAATCCCAAATGGCCACTTCCAATTTCTCTAATGGCATCAAGTATAATCTTATTAAACCAAATACCAAATGGCTAAGGAGGTGGATAAGATCCATGTATGACTGTCAACTTTTATAATTAGCATTGATCTTAAGTTATTTATAATTTCCTTGTGAAAACAGGGAAGCCTCGGTCTATAAGTTAAGAAAGCTAGAGTTTTGGGCTTGGGTTGTGGCTCAGTGGTAGAGCACTTGCCTAGCATGTATGAGGCACTGGGTTCAATTCTCAGTACCACATATACATAAATAAAGAAAATAAAGGTCCATCAACAACTTTTTAAAAAAGGAATATATATATATATATACACGTATATATATATGAAAGCTAGAGTTTTTATTGATTTCAACTAATACTATGTTACCATTTATACATAGTGCTACCATGAACTGCTATATGCATGCATATGTCATTTTGTTTACCTGCTATATTTTGCAACTAGATTTCTGTAAGTGGGATTGCTGAGTTAAAGAGAAAATGACTTAAAAACCTGAATAATCCCAAGTGAAATAAATAAAAAGTGGCATAGTCTCAGCAGTTGAAAAGAAAACCAGTACAGCAGAACAGTCCAGAAGCAGACTGGCACATTTGTGTCAATGTGAGAATAATACAGAACTGCTCTGTGGACCTGTAGGGTAAGGAGGGACTAATAAATTATGCCAGGAAAATTGACCTTCCCATATGGAAACAAATGAAAGTGGACGATCTCACCTCACATCATCATGAAATAAGTTCCAAATGGATTAAAATCTCCATTTTAATTTAAAGGCAAGATTTAATACTTGTGATAGAAAATGTATAATACTTAGATGATTACGTAAACAAAATATAAAAATTTCAAATCATAAGGAAATTTTGATAACTGTAGCCACAGTAATATTAAAAAATCAAATCAACAAAATACACTATAAAATACATGGAGCAAGAAGCCAAAAATTGTCAGAAGATATTTATAGTAGAACACACAACAAAGTATCTATATAGATTGATAGACAGTTACCTGGAATATGTTAAGATCTCACACCAGTCATAAGATACAACTAACATAACAGAAAAATGGACAAAACATATAAACAGTTCACAAAAAGGAAAGTTCAAACATTAGTAAATCACATAAGTAGACATTCAAACTTCACTAGCAAAACTGAAATGAGTGGGGAAATAAAGGAAAACTCATACAAACTTTTTGTTAAAACAATATGGTACTCTCCAATGAAATGGATATACAAATTCTGTAGCCCAGTAAATTCACTTTAATATGTATGTTTGCCTTCAGAAGCTCTTGCCAATGAGTACCCAAAGACATGTTTGAAAATGTTCACCACTAGAACTGGGAGTGTAGCTCAGTGGTATATGGAGTGCTTGCATGCCCAAGGCCCTGGGTTCAATCCTCAACAAGGCCAAAAAAAAAAAGTTTACAACATTGTTCATAAAAGCTGCAGTTAAACATTAGTCCTAGTCACATCTTTCAACATAGAGTTGAACAAACAAAAATACAATTTGCAGACTATTTTGTACCATATATTACTATGTTTATAAATATCAAAAGGAAGTAAAACTAATCAATATATTCTTAAGGGACACATTTATAGAATAACTAGGAGACAAAGCAGGGGCTACAAAAGGAAATGGGCATAGAAAAGGTTTCAGAATCACTAGTTTTATTGTTGAGACTTGATGGAAGTTGTGTGAGTATCTTTTTTGTTTTCCATATGACATATATGTTTGTGTGTACATTTTTGTCTAAATAAAATTTTTAAATATTTTTAGTTATAGATGGGCACAATACCTTTATTATATTTATTTATTTTTAATGTGGTGCTGAGGATGGGACTCGGCGCCTAACATGTCCTAGGCAAGTGCTCTACCACTGAGCTACAACCCCAGCCCCCTAAATATTTTAAAATAGAATTTTTAAGTAAAATAATTGAAAGGTGAAGAATGAGAAAAAGCACATGCATGTACCCACACAAACTCTCTCTCTCTCTCTCTCTCTCACACACACACACACACACACATACACACACACACATTAGGCTTAAGATCATCAGTTTAAGATTTAGTAAGAAAAGCCAGCATCAGCCAGAAATATGCATTGATACAGAGATTCCTGAGGTCACTGGGGTCCTCTAAGGAATCATTTCCATTGTTCTTTTTTTCCTTTTTCCTGAGCCAAGTGTTGATGACTCTTCTCAGATACCTGTGGATTTGAGGCCAGGCCAGACCCTTACTACCATGTCTGATTTATTTACTGATTGAGTTTGAGAGTACATTAAACATTCACTTTGAACATTAGACCCAGAATTTTAGAACAGGGTTAAAGTCATGATTCAAGCCAGAATTCATTAAACGGAAAGTCATTAAAAGAAGAGTGAATGCTTGCACTATTTTATCAGGAGTGTCACACACAAGAGCATTAGATACAGGATGGTGAAGTAATTATTCCAACCTGTCACATTGTTTAGTTCAAAACTGAAGTGAGAGGAATTCTGGAGTAGATTCAAGCTTAACTCATGCATACAGAGATAATTTCTTGATAAACTCCATAATTTTCATTTTTCTGCCACAAATTCTTTTCAATTCTTTTCAATCCCTAAGTGATAATTTTGACAGTTAAATGTTACTGAATTTTCCACTAATTAAACAGTGAACATTCCTTACAAATCACTATGGAAAATTTTAATGAACAAGTGAAATGAATGAGAAATCAAGTTATTGATTACTTGGGGGCATATCATAAAACCAGAATCTGTCTACTTACTTAAAAGGCAAAGTACCTAACTTGCCTGTCTAGTACCATGCAAGTTTTGAATTTGTCTACCTGAAAACCATTAAAACTTTGGTTGCCAAATCCATGAGACATTCAAAAAGATGTATTCAGTTATAAAAGAATGACTCCCATTGGCCCCCATTTCTCACTGCACCTCCATAAGTTCATAGCAGTCACCAGAGCCTCCGGTTGTTCTGTGGTATACATTAGTATCAGAAGATACCTAAAGTTGTTTTAGTAGGAAACGTGAAATTATTTTGTCAGAATGAGCTTTAACTTGGTAAAAAGCTCATTTTCTGTTCATTTTAGGAAAAGTGGACTACTTTATCATTTGTCTTGATGTTTGAATTTTATTTGCTTTTAATAGAACTCTAAGGTAGATTATGATGTAGAAGCAAGGATAATTTTAACTCAATGGGTAATTCCAAGGAAATGTCACAAAACAGATATATTCCAAAGTTTTTCTTAATATTTAGCTATATGGTCCAGTTCCTCATGGAATTATAGTTACATAGGTTGGAAGCTAATTCTTAATTATGTTAAGGTGAAATTGACTAAAAGAACAGGCTGGGAAATCAGGGTAGAGGGATCTAAAAATAGAAAGATGTTTTGTATATGAAGTGTTGCCCAGCACTCCACATGTTTCACTTAAGATACCTAATAGCCAAGAGGGAAGCATGCGCAGTCACAGAGGTTGAAGCATTTGTAAAATTAAAATGAGAACAGATGAGTTACTATTTCTGGAGTCAGGACCAGAAAATTCTCCTGTGTATATAGTTCTGAAAAATGTGCCAATATTGGTTCTGTAATTATAGTATAAAGATCCTTGGGGCTTTTTCTATTAATGCAGTGACTAACATCAAATTATGACTGAGTTCTTTTAGGTGGACATGAAGTGATTTGCTTAAGTAGTGTGCAATAATTATGCCAAGATCTATAGGAAATAAATCCTTGCAAGGAAATTTAAGAAACATTACAATGTAGGTACACTGAGAACTATGTTGCTTGTGAATTTTTTCATGATACCAAGGTGCTTTTGAAATTCATTCAGATATTTCCTTTGGTTTAAAATTAATGTTTGATTTATTCAAGTTACAGTATCAAACCTAGTTTTTAAATTTTTTAAATTTGGCTTGTAAGTCATTGTTAAGGGATTTTAAATCATATTTAGTTCCTATTTACAAACTTAGCTAATCATCTATAGGCAATTTATGAATTGATTATATTTGATTTCCAATTTAAGTACTATTATTGGCAGACTGAGTCTTCTGAAGTACTTAAGAAATTCTTATGCATTGATTCTAAGTATATTTTATAGGCATTGTGAACCCTAAGTTTTCTTCTCTCTCTCTTTTTTTTTTTTTTTGTTGAGGTGGGTTACAGTACTAGGAATTGAGCCCCTAAGACACTCTTCCATTGAGCCACATCTCCAGCCTCTTTATTTTTTTATTTTGAGACAGGGTCTTGCTAAGCTTCTAAGATTGATCTCCAATTTACAATCTTCCTGCCTCAGCCTCCCATGTTGCTGGGATTACAGGTGTACAACCACCATGCCCAGCTGTGAATCTTAAATTTTCTTAAATTTCAAATGCTATTCATAACCCGATCTTTTCATGGTCGAAAGATAACTTTCCTATTTAGCAAAACAACTCTCATCTCAGGCAACAGTTTACTTTCTCCTAAAGCCACAAAATCAGATTTTCTCCTGGACTGATCAAGTAAGTGATTATGTCATACTATGTAATTGTGGGGTTACCTACTTAATTAACATGCTTAGGGTCACTGATTTACACAGGTTTTGACTAAGAAGCTGATTTGAGTCCTGAAGGAAACTGTAAATGAAAACACAGATGCATGCTTACTAGTGTTGTGTCACAGATATTGCAGGGTAAAGAAAAGGACTTTCATGTGTCCTTCCTCCCCAGACCCAGCTCATACCCATGACCTTATGGTTCTACTCACAAAAATCTGTGTCTATATCCAGTTTGTCATTTGAGTAGATATTACACTTCCTTAGCTTTTAGGCTATGCAGATTTCTTCTGTCAGATTCCACAGACAGCCGACAGTGAAAGAATCCTGAGATATTTAAATGCCTTTCCCTTTCATCTGAATCCAGATTCTGCATCTTTCAGATTCTCAGTGTCAACTCTTCCTAGAGTTTTAAAAGACATTTGATTGAATTGAGGACATCTCATGTATTCTCTTATGGCTGGCAACTACTACCTCCCTGGTAGTCTAGTGGCATTAGTGAAAAGCCATTCCTGGAATATAAACAGCAGAATTTGGACTTTGTACATTGAGTACAGGAGTGCAGAATGATCTTAACCTAAAGAAGGCTTAGTTAGCTGGTTGGCTATATCAGGAAAGCACTACACTAAAACAAATAACCAAGTTATATTTCAGAGGCCATATTGATAGTTTCAAGATTATATATACACACAAGTAAAAGAGTCACTTAATATTCTTTCAGTGATTAGCAAATGACATGTAGTTCATACAACAATAAATTCAAACTTAATTAAGAGATTAGAAAAAAGCCATAATCTTCTATTGGTTCTGAAATGGCAAGAAATCAGTTTCCTAGAAATTTTCATAAATACTACTTGGGGCACAAAATTTATCAGCTCTTCAGTGATCATGAAGAAGCCAACTATTAATAGAATTCAAGGTGAACCCCGTGGGCAGATTCCTAACAAAAATGCTATCATGAGTGGAAGTTATGTAACTTGGTCTCAAATTATCATATTGATTCAGCGCATCTTCCCCATACAATGCTAAAACAAAGTAGTAACTGGAAGGCAAGCCATTGGGCCTTATTTAGGCCAGATCATCTGGCAGTCAGTAAGGCAGGCAAACAATCACCACAGATGTAACATAGGAGCAGCCTTTGTGTGGGGAGGACTGATAGTCACATGGATTTCTACAAAGTTCCCTGGGATCAAATGAACATCTGGAAATCTTAAGTCCTGAAACAGCACAGCTAATCAAATTAAAATGGAATTAAGATGTCTCTAAAAAAATATATCAAATATGTGGGGGTTTTTCTCTTTTTAAATTAATTCTAACTATAAAATTAACATAAAATGCATAAAATTACATAAAATACATAATACAAAAAATTTCACATTATACATAAGATTAAAGTACCCTTTGACCAACATCCCCTAATCTAATAGTCTAGTAGGAAGTGTGTCTTTACAGTTTTTCTATGTAATTACATGTATCTATTTACTATTAGGAAATGTATAACGTTTAATGTTACTGTTTTCTGAATATTTTAAATGAATGTACATGTTGTTGTTTTACAACTTGCTTTACTCAGTGACTCGCTAATCTCTTCATGTCAGAAAATAAAGACATTTGAGTGCTTATTATGTAGTAGTCACTCTTCTAAGCACTCAGATCTATTAATGCATTTAATCTTCATAACAATGTGGTGATTATGTTATGCTATTATCATTCGGGTTTGCAGTTGAGGATCCTGAGGGACCTCTGAGAAGTTGGGTAAATTGCCCAATTTTGTGATAGAGATGCTTGTTTTGGATTCTGTTCCAGGAAGACTAACTCCAGGTCTACTCTCAGGGTAACCATTTTACACTGTCTCTGTGAGTTTCATAAACCTACCTCCTGAATGCAGTACGCATCAACCCAAATCCCAGTGGGCCCATCTTTTATGAACTTGCAGTGACTGAATAATATGCAGATACTGTTCAAGTTTTAAAATGGCACCGAGTGCCTCATTATGCTCTGCTTTTCAGTTGACAGTAGCATAAGTGAGGTATGACTGTTTTTGAGGGGAATAAAGCACATATGAATGCGGAGCAGACCCCATTGTTATGCTGCTCCAGTCCCCTGGTTCCCTAGCTGCCTGTATCTGATCCTTGGGCAACATTCCATTTACGTCAAAAATAACGTCAATCCAGTGAAAAAAACTGAATGACTCACAGCATTACTGTAGGGAACTGGTCTCTGTGTAATATGATATATAACATCCTAATTTCATAGAGCATTTCTCCTAACAGCTGCTAAAATCGTAATTGAATCCATTAAATTCTTTTAAAGGATCCAATTTGAAGCAGTATTGAAACTAGTCTAAAAAATGCAGGTAAGTGAGGTCCCGCCCACACAAACCACTCCATCATTAACTCCTGCATGTTTCCTCAGAATGTGTCTGCCTGTACCTATTGATCATTTGAGTCTGCTCCTCTTTTGTATTTCTAGCTGCATTTGAGTCAAAGGCAGGTTATTTCACAGACTAGAGGATCTGAAAGAAAGAATAAACAAGAAAGCAGAGGAGGAAAAGGAAATTTTCCTCTGACCCTCGTGGACAACAGAGCAAGGAAGGGAAGAACTGAGGTCTTGCATTTGGGGAAACAATGTTGTATTATTGATTAAGATCTTTCCTAGGGAATGAGCGACAGTGAGGAACATGGCTACCTAAGCCCTTACATCTAGCAGCACTTAACTTAAAAATATTGAGCCAGTTGTATTTCTCTTGTCACATTGTCATCCCCAAAAGTGACAGATAATGTTTTTTATAACAATTTTATTCCTTTCATAAATACAAAGCCAGATAAAATTCCTGTTTTTTTCTTTCCTGTTGATATATAATTCTTCTGTGAGTTTGCAAAGTTAGCCCCTGACAAGTAGTTTTCTTTAGAACATAAAACCAAAAAGAGAGTTAAAGGAAGGCAGAAGACAGTAAAGTTTCTTTCCATATGTAAGAATGACCCTTCAGAAGGAGCATAGGCTTTGAGGCATGAGCACTTTCCAGTCTCTTCCATAGACAACTTGTGGTACAAGTTAGTACACAAATTAGTAGCCTTCTCTGAGCCTCAGTTTTCTTATATGAAGAATAAGCTTGGACCAGAATCCCAATGTTCTCTTGAGCTGTAACATTCTGGTTCTTATATTTCATGGTGGCAAAAGATAGAATAGTCAGACAGATCACACTCTGGTTACCCAGCAGCATAAGTCTTGTGCATTTTCCACCAGTGTACACACATCTCCTCTAATACTCATTAGAATGTTACTTGCAGTCTTTGGCATATGCATCTTATGGGCAATGCTCTTTTCAGCTTCCTTCTGATATAAGTGCTGTCAAAATGAAAGTTCTCAGCACCATTTCATTTTTCTGGTTCTCAAAAAAAAATCAGAATGGAATATAAATTACTGGCTTGTAATCCACAATCATTGCTCTAAAGTGGCTCTGATATTTGCTTTTAGACTCTGAAAAACTGGTAAGTGCATGCAATATGTTGTAGACTGCTTGGGTAATGGATTTAAGGCCCTGCTTTTCAGACTCCAGCTAAATACATCATTAATAGACATAATTTCATGAGTGCGCTCAAGCAGTTTGCACCTAGTCAACTGATGTTAAAGCAAATACACCATACTGCCATTTTGAGTTGTCTAACAGCAGTCCCAGAGAAATTACTGAATATTAGTAGAACTCGGAATCTCAGAGTAGATTCTCTGCACTCTTAAGCCCTGCTAATAAGACATTTTCATTTCTCCGTTTGGTACCCAGTGATGAAGCAGCTCCTGCAGTCCTGGATGTGGGTGTCCTCTAAGGTCAGAAATCTATTGCAAAAGGAACCATGTTTATAAAAGTGAGACAGACTTCTTCCTCGGGTCTGGCTATCACTGAGTAACCAGTTATCAAACCAACCAGACATGAAATCATCTGAGAAGTAATTTGTTCTTTAGTACTCAACATATCTTTCTTTTTTCCTAATAAGTATGTGAAAGATAAATGACAAGATTTATATGTAGACTGTGAGAGATCTGAGTTTCCTAGATTAGTCACATCTTATATGATTTTAAAACTTAAAATACTGGACTCTGGTGGCATTAAAATCTTAGAGTAGTAACATTTCCACATTAGCTAAATCAGAGTAGGTAGCCAGTAGCCTGGGAGTCAAGAAACCATAATCATCATGGCTGCTCAGAAAGCTTTGTAGAGAAGGGCAAGCTACTCAGGTTTTCTCAGCTTCCGGAGTGGAAAATATCCACTTGCATTGTATCTCACAAAGTTGTAATGAGAAACAAATGAGGTGAAGAATGTGACAGTATTTTGTATTGTAGATTATACAATTCAAATATGAGACAGAAAAGATGTAAAACGTGCATGTACTACAGCATTTCTAATTATATTATTGCTTTCATCTATGTGATGTTCTGCATTTTATATAAACAGCTTGCAAGGTTGACTTTCTCCCAATTATCACAACTAATGAACTCTTAATGGGCAGCTGCAAATATAGATTTTATTGGAAGGAGGAAATTAAAGTGATCAAGGAGATTATTTTTTCTCCATTGGCATGTAAAAAGTAAAGAGAATACTAATTAGAAAATATCTAGTTGTTCTTTATGTATACTTGAATGTTCTGACTTTTCTGATTACTCTTTTTTTATTCAAGTATAGGAAATGAAAAGTCAAAACCTTGTGTAAATGTTGTCATTCAGTGGATATGTCTTCTGGGAAAAAATATATTTAATTGTATTTGTTAGAACCATATGCCAAATACTCCATTTCATGAATAAGAGACATACTGTGAGGTGCTTCCATGTTTTTTAGTTTTCTCATGTACTGAGAATACATCTTTAGCATAATGCTGTAAAAGGAATTATCTGAGCTAATGATAGTGGAAGAAATTGTTTTGTTCTGTTAATACCATGACATATACATTTTCTAGACCTTAGTTTTTTTTTCTTATTTTTTTAATAACTTAAATCCAGAAGCACTTAGTTATTAATTCCTTGAACCTGGTTTCATTTAATGACTGCCATCCTGAAAAGATAAAATAATATTAATGATCAAACTACTTTTTTTGAGTGATTCCATTCCATATGCAGATATGAGAAATAGTAACATTCCAAATAAATGCAAGCAAAATATACTTTCTGCAACCAATACTTAGGTATGTTCATGGGTAAACTTTCCTTGTCCCCTTTAGAATGTTAATTTCCATGTCCTAATTAAAATCTAGGTGGCAAAATTGAAGGTGGTAAGAGACACACTAATGACAACCACATTGGATTCTTCCCTTTATTGCTTCATTTGCTTTCTGTTCCACTTTCTGTCTCCCTCACTTCCTCTTCCTTTTTCTCCTCCTCCTCCTCCTCTTCCTCCTCCTCCTCTTCCTCCTCCTCCTCTTTCTCCTCTCCTTTTCCTCCCTCTCCTCTTGGAGTATTTTTATTTAAAGACTTAAACATTCTCCTGGAAAACTAGTTTAGTTTCTGTTGAAGAGAGAAAATATTCAGAAAAAGAAATGAGACAGAGGCACAAATAACAGAATATAAACTTAGAAGTTAATGAAAGAAAGGAAAATGTTTTTCCTACTGCATCCATAGTACTAGTACTTATGGTTATTTAATTTTTTATTTATGTGGCCAGGTCTGGTTTTATTTCCTCAACTACCTTAAATTTTCTGGTTAAATCAGTTCTGTTCTGATCTTTCTACAGCATTCAAAGAGAAACAAGTTAGATTATCAGAAACTAGGATAGAAATATATATTAAGACCAAAGTGGTACAGTCTATCAGAAATCTGGTATAGAAAATTCATGCTCATAGTTACCTGCTGTTGCCCACACATGATCTTTGCAACCTGACTTTTTTATGTTTAGGATTTCTAAGATCTACCCACTTTGATACAACTTCCCCCTGACTTTTTTATGTTTGGGATTTCTAAGATCTACCCACTTTGATACAACTGCCCCCTGTGGCTACCAAACATTCCAACATGCATACATGTAAACAAATGCAAATCAGTGCTTTTAATAATTATGTTGTAGGAAAGTTTTCTGCTCTTTGGATATTTGATTTTCATTATTTCGTTAGTCACCTTTAGTGTTGGTTTCTCAGTTTCTCCTAAACCCGACTGATTTCTTTGTTATCTGTGGGCTGTTGGGCTATAATAGTTATCACCTCTTTCCTGGTGTTACTGATAACCTTGAGATTTTATTTTCAGTGCCCATGGTCTGTCTTCTCCAAAGGTTTCTCTCCCTAATTATTTTGCATTGTTCTTTTCTTAGACTTGAATGAAGCAGTCCCAGAAACAGAACGCTTGGATTCAAAGGCCCTGAAAACTCGAGCCCAGCTTTCTGTGAAGAACAGGCGGCAGAGGCCCACCAGGACAAGACTCTATGATAGTGTCAGTTCAACAGATGGGGAGGACAGTCTAGAGCGAAAGGTGGGTGCCCTTGACAGTTTTCAGACTTGTGCTGGGCTCTTTCATTTTTCCTATAGCTTATTGAAGATAATCGTTCTTTTGTGACCAGAATCTATGCCCTACCTGGAAACAACTGGAATAGCTCCTGTCTTTGTCTAATGAATTTACAAAACCTTCTATATTGTTATGATTCAAACTCTTTTCTCTACTCATTCAGCAAACTAAGCATGAATATTATCCATATTGTCATATTTCATTATGGTGCTTTTGATATTCAGCTATTAGTTCAACCTAGTAGGAAATAATGAATGTACAAGTAATTATTTCTGTATGTTTTAGGTATTTGTGTAGATTCAGCATTAATATGGTGATCATTTTTATGAATGATGCCTTCTTATTGGTAAACCCACAAACAAAAATTCCTTTTCATGGGTATTCACTAAAAAAGGTTGGTCTTATTTCAAATAAGTATTGCATAGAACTGATACACAGTGGCATAACCTCCTGTATAATCTCTTATACCAACAGCCTTCAAACAGTCTCTATAACCTCATGCATATTACCAAATCAGTTCCGCCCAAGGGTCTGAGAACTTCTTCTCCAGAATCAGATTCTGGGGTTCCACCCCTCACCCCAGTGGCTAGCCATGTGCCCTTCTCACCTGACCACATAGCGGAGTTTCAAGAAGAACCGCTGCACCCAGAAAGGGGACCTTTCCCCTCTATTTGGGGAGACACTTCGCTTTCCTCTCCTTCAAAATCTGATCATGATATGGAAGAACGTCCTTGCCCCCATCAAGCCACCAGAAAGAAAATATTACGAGAAAAAGGTATTGTTAATTTTGTTATTGTTGTTGTTCTGCTTTTGCTTTGTGTGACTTAGCTAATGCTCCAGTTTATGCAGTTTAAAAATGACTTTTCTCATAGTCATAAGTCCTTTGTCGTCTCACAGCTAATAATATTACTTTCCTTTCACCTTATGGGATAAGAGAGACCTCCACTCCCATGTATTTCGTATTATTTGTTTTAATCTTTTCCTGTTCATTCAGTGTTTTTGGCTCTCTACAAGTTTATTATTGAAGGAAATTCTTTGGGTGACCTTCTAAAGATTATGTAGAATAGCAGCTCATAGTTTCAATAAACACTAACATAGTCATAGAGGAAAAATTATATATATTGAAGATCAAAGTGATGTAGGTCACAACCCACTGATTGATTTTTATTCCAAATACTTTTTTCATAATAACAATTTATATTACAATGAGTGTAATAGAATAGCTGTGATAAAGATAACACAAGGAGGCTGGTCAATAAATCAAATTTTAAAATAGGCTCCTAGAATTACACCAGAATTTTATGGCAGCATTAGTAGACTTTCGTCTTTTTAATTATATATTTTAGTTTATAGAAACCATAAATTATCGATTAAACAAGTTAAACAGAGAGGTATAAGGCATAGGTTTATTCTCTTTCCTTGTCTGATGTGTTCCTTTAAAGTAAACCAAGTAAATTTGGTTTTATCATCTTTCACATCTGAAATGAAATCTACACACACACACACTCGAATACTTTTTGGTGCATGTAAATGAATAAAATATTCTGAAATGTAACAATAGGGATGAATCTCTGGAATAAGACAGCAACTAAAAAACAAGTTACAGAATATATATAGTTTTATTTACATATAGTTAAACAAAATTCTTTAGGTCATTTAGTGGTACAAACAAAATTTTGAGGATCCAAATGGGAATGGCGAAATCAGTTACTTGGGGAAAGGCCCAAGAGTGGCATTTGGGAGGGATGTGCCAGTACCCTCATTCTTGTCTACCACAGTCCATCAGGGTGGGTGACAAATGGGTGTTTTGTTTTATTGATGTTTGCTTATACGCTATGCCTATTTTACAAGTATTCTCAACTTCTGCAGTGAATAAACAAAAAAAACCCTCCACGTACAAAGCTAATGGTTGGACTTTTTCTTTAATATACAAGTAGTTCCAAAGAACTGATTCTTTTTAAAATGCCAAAAATAAGCTAAGGAAATAAAACGGTAAATCCTTGAAGATAAAATGCACATAATTTATAAGATATGAAAACATGATCGACCTCACTAATGATCAAGACATGATCATTTAAATTACATATCTGATTGCAAAAATTTGGCAGAATGCCAAAATCTTCAGACTGGAATTTGAAAATATTTCATCAGTCAGTGCTGGTAACAGGGTGAGACACTCAAACACTACAGGTATGATTGTGCATCACCACAATTTTTAAAACTGTACTAATTTTTCTCCACCAGATCAGAAATTATAATCTTTCTGCAAGCACCTTGCAAACATAGAAATACAGGTGCCTATAGGGCTTGCACTGTTTGGTAACTCTTGGTCAGTATCCAAGTGTTATTCCTGATTTTGTCTTCTTGATTCCCTTTCCTGAACCTGTGGCCTGCTACAGTTTTCTTTCACGCACTGTTCCTAACTTCAGCTCTTCTTGAATCAGGCAGTATTTGTGTACTTAGGGAGTACAGAATATATGACAAGCCTGTTAAAGCAGTTGTCAGATTGGGGAACAGTTTGACTATGATGCAAGTCTACTTTCAAAAGAATTAAAGGCTTCAGAAACTTTTATTAATTAACCTAAAAGTGCTTTGATAGCACTTTTATAGAAATACAGTTGTAGCAAATTCACTATCATCTCTTTAGAAAAGATATGTATAGGCTCTGGTCCATAAGAAGGCAAAATAGCAGATGCACATGCTTTAGAGGTAATAGTTAATAATTTGTGTTCCACTGTGTGAGTTTATAAGACGTGGCTTGCTGAGGGAAATCACGTCATAGTCATGCATAAAATCTCATCCAAAGATTTTTATAAGCAGCTAAATCTTGTCTAGATTATTTATCTCTGCCTTTTACTTCTAAGTTATTTATGATTCTTTGAGGTTAGTAGATGTTTCCTCTCAGATTGGACAAGTAGTCCATAGATATGATTTGTGCTTCATGGTCATTTAGCAGTAGCATAGCAGTAAAATATGAGAATTTCACTGTAACTCTGATGCCTCCCTTGTTTGCTACTTTTTTCCTTTGGAATTTAGCGGGAAGAAAAACAAGAGGTGGGAAGTTTCTTTTCCAGAGACCAAGTACTTGGGCTTTTTCTCATTTTCAGTTCTGCTGGGCTGATCAGAGTTCTGTGTAACAAAGCAGGAGCAGTTAATTGAGCTTTTATAAAATACTAACTTTATAAATAGTCAGTAACTGGTAAGGAAGGTAACCATTGCTAGGTACTAACTGCGACTAGATGAAAGCAGTGTCAAAGCCTAACATTCTCTCATTACCTTGATACAAGTTTCCAGCCTCTAAGAATTTCCTCTGTCGTCCATGTTCATTTGCCATTAATCCAGTTTTTCAAGTGTTCACTTAACAGTTGCTGAGCGCCTGCTGTGTCAGGCTTCATGGTAAAGTGGAATATACAGTGATAAACAGGATTCTGTCCTTTACCTCAAGGAGTGTGCCTACTATAGACAGTCTGCTGTCATCTCCCCCTGCTCCTCCTCCCACTTCCATTTCCCCTCCCCACCCTCTCTAGTCTCAAATCTCCTGCTAACTTGCTCCTTTGGTGACCTTGCTTCTATGACACCCACTGACCACCACTGTCAACAACTAGAAGACACTATGCTTTTTGTCCTTCCACTCTTTTGCACTTGAACTATGTCAAAGAGGGAAACCTTTCAGCTGCTGACTCAGACATGGTTCTGTTGCCAGACAGTTCCTTGGGGAGTTAAGGGTCTGGCCTCAGTTTTCTAAATCCAGAATCCCAATAATATACCCAGCGTCACTCAAACTCAGGGTGACTGATTCCCAGACCAGAAGGCCAATTTACTCTGGGAGGATCAGGTGACATATTAACCAATATCCTTCATATGTTCCATTTTGTCTTGCCTGGTTGGTTGGGTCAGAAAGTTGCTCAGTGAGCATAAAATTAGGGTCAAGTTTACTGGATGTGGACACAGATCGTGGCCATTGGGCTGTGGGTGCGCGGGTGTGCTGCTTGTTTCACAGCAGCACCTCCAGCCTGCAGCTCTCCCACGGCCTTCCCACCCAGTTTCCAAAAAATAGACTTCAGCATTATTCAGACTTTAGGGAAACCCTGTGCTCCCTTTGTAAGAATATTGCAGAGGCTGAGGCAGCCTTGATTAACAGAGTGGGATAATGATCCGTAAAACCATGTGCTCCACGCTGTGCGAGACTTGTCTGCTATTCTGATTTGGACTCAAGAAAGGTATGATTAACCTACGGTTTCCCTCTATGTGTAAGTTTATGTGTGTGGTTCTAAACAAGCAACTCATTAGTTCATCAGTGAGGAAACTAAAAATGGACTTAGTGGTGCTCACAGAGACAAACTAGACTTCATGCCTACAATCTCATCTAATGCCACACTCCAGGAAAATCCTGATTCTTCTTCAAATCCCTGTTTAATTCTCACCTCATTAATGAAGTCTTAGGCCCACTCGTTCGATTCCCAGGCAGAGTACATCATTCTTTTCTCTCTGATTTCAGAGAATTTTGCACTACTACTTCTGCCTCCATCACCTTATGTATAAGAAGTGAGCTAGCAATCAATGTGAGCCAGAATTCTCTCACATATTAATCCTTGTATTCTTAGTCCCTAACAGAGAGTATGACCTGTAATTGATGTTTGGTAATTTTCTGGATGAAGCACTGTCATTCTCCAGACCACTAATGTGGTTGTGTAGGAGAAGGGCCATCAACCAAGCCCTGCCACCACCTGGTTTATTGGATGAAGCCTTATTATAATGCAGCCACATTCTTCCAGTTATATATGCTTACTTCCAGGCCACAGTGGCAGAGTTGAGTGGTTATGACAGAGACTGTATCTTAGCAACATAAAATACTTATTGCTTGTCCTATTACAAAAATCTTCCTGATTCCTACTCTAGAAGTATATTTCTTTCCATTCCACATTGCTGCATAAACTCTGAAGATGATTTAGTCATTGGTTGCCATTTATCTTGATCTTTTTGGGGGGGATGGCGCATACCAGGGATTGAACTCAGGGGCACTCGACCACTGAGCCATATCCCCAATCCATTTTTGTATTTTATGCAGAGACAGGATCTCACTGAGTTGCTTAGGCGTGCGCCATCACACCCAGCTTAGAATTTTTAAATAATACTCTATTAACTCTAACTGGAATTGAGTTTTTTCTAAATTGTACCAGTACCTCAGTGGCATGTCATCATTTTTCCTCAAATTTGAAGGCCCACAGAAGAAACTGGGATAGAAGGAGTATCATTATAACTAACTCAATGATAAGTCTCTAACAGAATGTCAGTTAAATTAGAGGAAGATTTCTTTTCTAGAGGTCTGTATAACAGTATTTTATGGCAGTAGGAGCCATAAAAATACTTTACTTATTCTATTATATAAGCACCCTAATAATAAAATTTTTTTCTCTATGCTTACATAGCAGTGGGCCTTTGATCAGTCAAACTTAATTAAACACTACCAGTTTTCTACTTTCAACTAGTAGATATTATTAGTCTAAGCTTATATGTATGGTTAGTAGCACATTTCCTGACAGAGCATACCTTTAAAATTGAATTAATGCATGGTAAATAGTATCTGGCTTTCTAAAAGCTTTTCAGGATTCACTTCTTATTAAAATATTGCACTAGGCCTCTGTAACTATAAATATGGTAAAACTATGTCGTCACTCAGAGTAGAGAGAGGTGGTGGCATCCAGCTGAGGTTGGTAAATAAAACTTGACAAAGGAAACACAACTAAAGTAACCATCAGAAGACTTTAAAAAAACGAAGAAAGGAAGGAAGGATAGGTAAGGAGGGCATGAAAGGCAGAGAGGACATTCACAGAGACAGACACAATGACATAACCTGCATGTGAAGGATGGTGCTGTCCCAGCTGGCTGAAGCAGTTTGTTTATGCAGGGGAGTGGTTGAACATCAGAGTGAACAGGTGGTAGGTTAAGTCCATAGCTCTAGAATTTAAATATCAGAGATACCTTCAGATTATTAGGAAACCATAAGATGGTTTTGAGCAAAGGAAAGGGTACTAGGTATGGGAAAGCTGAATGAGAGACACTGGGAGGTGATAAGCTATAAAGAAGGGCCGTGGACAATGACAGGAAAGAATGGTACAAGAACCCTTGAAGAATAAACTGACTAGATAATACAGGGGAAGAAAGTAAGTTATAACCAGTATAGGGTTTCTAGCCTCAGAGCATGGGGTTTGTCATTTACAGAAAAGAGGAAAAGAGACTTTACAAGGGAAACATGGTTCACTTTTTTTTAAAACACTGGAGGTCATGAGCTCAGGAAAGAAGCCAGGGCAGGAGGGTAGATTTAGGAGTCCCCATCATAAAAGAAGGGACAGTCAAGAATCTTTTTGCAGTGAAATGAGAAGAATGCAGTCCAAGAAAAGGCCTCTGGATTTAGCTATAGATAATTTATTAACTTTGAAAATGAAAGTCAGGTTACCAAAGCTTAAAGCCAATACACTCAGTTTGGGGACTCAGCCTTCTAAAGAAGTATCAGAAATTTCTAAAGCCTAATGGAAGCCTTAATAAATAAATAAATAACAAGAATGTGGGCTGGGGTTGTGGCTCAGTGGTAGAGTGCTTGCCTAGCATGTGTGAGGCACTGGGTTCGATTCTCAGCACCACATATAAATAAGTAAAATAAAGGTCCATTGACAACTAAAAAATGTTTTTAAAAAATAAATTAAATAAATAAATAAATAGCAAAAATGTGACAATTATCTTTTCCTGAAACTAGACCAACCCAGTATTGGTTTTTATATGGACTAAAAGTTCTTATGTGCACTAAAGATGGATTTGATTGATTTAACCCTACCTCTTCAGTGTTCCTTGGAACACTTTGGCAAATGTGTGAGATAGTGATGTTTGATTGCCTAATAGCAGGTTCTGTGATGGCCAGAATTAGGCTTTTAGTCCCAAGATGTCCAAATAATTGTAACACTAATAAGTGCAGAGCATTTCCATGTACATTGTCTCAACTGGCCTTCTCTCCACTCATTAAAATATCTCCCAGCTACCTCTAATTCAGAAAATAATCGAGCAATATTCTTTTAATTTTGCACAGTCCTAGCCATTAAGAGTTGCTTTAGGATTGATCTGGAAGAATTCAGCACTTTATTTTCTTCAGCTTCTATTAAGAAAATTGAAATTCTGCTTTTTTAAATGTCCATTAGCAAAAGCACCTTAGAAGGCATTTGTGCCATGTCTGCGGATATTTTTGTGTGTGTGTGTGTGTCACATCAGTGGCTATTTAATTCAGTTACTAAAAGAGTAATGATGCAAATATCCATAATAAATATTTGAAGCTAGAAGTAGATTTTGACACAGACATATTTCTAACTCTTGTATTTCATTATGTACAGTTTCAAGGAATTGATTATTGTAATCTGAGTACCATTAACTAAAAATATGAAATGCTCATTGCTAAAAATCCTTGGAGTATTTGTCAGTGTCCTGTGCTGCTTAAGAGCTTTGAAGCTAGACTCCTAAATGAGAACTGTGTGCGCACTTCATATTTTTTTAAGGATACATGTTGGTGTCAATTTAAAATTTCTCCCGAAGTGTACAAAACTTAAGCAAAATTAACCTGCAAAGTTAATTGAACACTGTCTTAAGAGGCCTGTTCTATCTATGCTTCATGCCAGAAAGTTCCTAAAATTTAAGAATTTAAAAGTTAGAAACCAAAAGGCAATTAGGAAGGAATAGTATCACACACAAAAGGACATCAAATTTGAAATACTGTTTGCTCATCATCCTGGATAGTGGCATATGCTGAAATGTGACCTCCAAAGCTGGCCTGGGCTGAATAGTTTAAGATGGAGCCTCAGGAGTGGTCTCTCTTGTTGAAGGTGGAATTACGCCACTGGTAGAATCTGGTTCTCACAGTTGACATGGAACACCGTTTGCAGAGCCTCTCTTCTGATTGGTTTTTGGAGTCTTTTAGAGTGTCTCCATCCCCCAGCAGCTGCTGGTCTTTAGAGTGTCCATGTAACTCAAAGAGATAAAGATCAGGCAGCTCCAGGCACTGAGATTTGGGTGTCTTCCACATCATGGGAGGCCAGCCAAGTTGTGTTCCTGCCCAGTTGTTAAGGAGGACCTTTCAAAGATATACATGTTTTATAGCTGAGCTCTTGTCTAAGATGTCTTCCCCATGTTCTGCCCCCACCTGTCCCAGGCCATTAGCAAGGGAAAACTTTATCTCCGCTGTCTCTGTAAGCGTCTTAGACGCTCAGTTGATGTTTTCTTCTGGTCTCTGAGGACACAGAGAAAGTGGGCTGAGTTTCTTCAGAGACTACAAAACCAAAGGTTAGGTATGGAAAACAGAGCCCAGGCATTTAGACCAAGAGTTGGAGCCAGAGAAAGGACAAAAGGAAGATCATCTTGATCCCTGCTTTGAAGCAGAGGACAGTGTAATAGTGGGTTTTTTTTGTTTTTTTTTTGCTTCTCTCATTCATTCAGTGGGACTGACACTAATACTCCTTGGTGAGTATTGGGCCTCTGTCCAACAAGACCTCTCCTGCTTAAGTGACTATTCCTCAACATGACATGTGCCTATGTCTTATGTAAAGGGCATCCATTATCTTCTTCCACAGTTAGGAATTTAGGCAAATCCCTTAGATTCAAATATGCACTGACTTTTGATTTGTAGCTTTAAAAATAATAATAATTTATCCTTTTCATATATGTCTATATCCTAGATGATGCCAAATGTCCCAAATCACTAAGGGCATCCAGTTCGTTGGTGATACAAGGAGGAAAAATTAGGCGGAAGTTTGTGGATCTGGGGTAAGCACCTTATGATGTAAAAAGCAAGCCCTCTGTGAAAGGAATATTAAAGAGGAAATTGTCACTCCCCCTTTCTGACTGCATGCTATTATTATAGGGCACCTTTGCGGAGGAATTCCAACAAAGGAAAAAAATGGAAAGAAAAAGAAAAAGAAGCCAGTAGGTTTTCTGCAGGTAGCAGGTACGAGTGGGTGATCAAGAACATGCATTTATTTCTATACCTGAACTGTCTGGCTCCCTCTTCCATTGCTAACCAAAATCAGCAGTCAGCATCTCTGAGCCAAAGTGATATTCCTGGAGTTGAAAGAAAAATTGTACAATCAGTTTATATTTGTCTTACTTTAAATATAGCCTTGGGCATATCCATTGGTTCATAACTGAAGAATTATGTTCACATGAAGAGTTTCATTAAATGTTTTTTCTAAATGCAGTATAAATATATCTATGTAATTCTGCAGATGTATTTCAGATTCTTTGCCTAGCTGCCCACAATGCCTGTGCCTTCTTTTGTTAACTCTGAAAGAACACACTTTCACTTAAGTACATTGCACTTCAATAACTTGTTGGGATCAGACGGTCCTCTACACATACTTGTAAGAGTGGCCACTATTTCTTGCTGGACTTGGGTATTTAATTGATTTGCAGGTACTGTTGACTGTCCTTACTTTTCAATGAAGACTTTCCTATAGAAGTGAGTTTTGAACAGCGTGTCATCAAAATTTACCAATTTTATTCTGAGAGTACATGATTTTAAATGTAGGTTTATATAGGAAAAGAGTAAAGCATTGAGCTCTGAAATCCAATTGCCTGGGTTTGAATTGTAGCTCATAGACCTTTTAAACATTGGACAAGTCATTTAGCCCTCCTTACCTCTGTTTTCTCTGTTTACCTCTGTTTTCTGTAGGGTAATGAGAGTACCTACATATAAAGTATAAGTATAAAGATTAAATGAGTTTTAATGTACAGCATTGAAAATGGTACTTGGCACACAGTAGGTATTTAAAAATAATAGTAATGATAATACTTTGCTGCTATTATTATTTGCAAGTTACAAAGTAGTTTTACATTTACCATTTCATTTGATCCTTATAATGAGATTGGGAGGTTAGATAGTAGTACCATAATTTATTGATAAAGAACTGCACCTTCATAAAATTTAATTAGTTTGCCCAGGGTTATGCAGCAGGCAGTTAATGCCAAGCTAGGGCTGTGCCTCCTGTCTAGATGTCATTCCAACCCACCATGCCACCTCCAGTTAGCGATGCATCTATTGATGCTTAAATGTTTCTGCAAATTTGGGGAATCATCTCTGTATTATAGACTATGGAAGAAACAGACAAAATGTAAAAAGATGTAAAATCATTTGGGGATCACTTATCCACTTCATAATTTTTCTCTGCTATTTCTTTTCCTTTCTTTCCCTCTTTTTTCTGACACCTTCCCCCCTTTTCTTGGTAAGAGATTGTACAGTCTCCTTGGTATTAGAACAAAATGGGTAGAGGGTGAAAAAAAAATTTTCCCAAATTAATTACTTTGTTTGGCTGGTTTTCCTTTATGCTATACAATGGAGAAAGGGTAGAACACCTTTATTACATTGAGGACAACAATCTCAGGAAAAAAATGAAGTAAATTTGAGGTAATATGCAACTCAAAAACAATTTTTAACTTGTGAGGCCATGCAGTGAGAAATAGAAAAGAGTGTACCTTGTGCTTTAAAAATAAGAACAACAACAACAACAAAAATACTCAGGAAAAAAAATATAAGAAGGCCATTTAAAGAAGATAGAGGGAGATGTGCAAAACCCAAAGGAAGGAAACTCTGATGCTTCTGGAATGACTGTCCTTCCGTTAGTCCCTGGGCATTGTAGGCAGTCCTTTGAGGTTCCAACCAAGAGGGGTGTGAACACAACAGGCTGCATGGGAGCAGTGTTTGGATGCCAGGTGAAAATTAAGCAGATCTTGATGGTATTGGTAAGTGCTTGCTGTACCATAAGCAAAGCCACAGACAGTGCAGGGTGAGTGGTCACTGATCACCACAGCTAGTGCAGCTCTTGAACCTGCAACAGGCTGCTGCCTCTGCTGCCTGGCCACTAGTATCCTTGTAGAACATTAATTCTGGATTCCCCCTACTTCTGTAGTCGCAAATAAGTCCTCACATACCAATACTACAAAAGACTTTTCAATTAGATCGTAATTTTATAATTATTCATAATAGAATTTTGGCAGGATGGAAAGGAGTTCATATAATTGAAATAGGATGAGAACAGAAGAATTTTTTCTGTTGCAAAAAAATTATTTTTGCACAAAAAGAGTAATTGGGTAACACTAATCAAATCTAATGACAGCCTCTGTTCTCCTAATATGGATTGATAATAGGCTCAGAACTTTAGAAAATGTATTCCAGGAAGAACAGAATCACTGCCCAGTAGGAGCTTAATGCAATGAGTTGGCTTCACAGGGCCTATGCAGGTAGGTGGGCCTAAGTATAATCAGCTGCAGGGTCACACTGCAATTACAGAGAAGAGCCTGGAATAGACTCCTCACCCCGTGCCACTTTCTCAGATACAGGAGGGAAGGATTCACAGATTAAGTTAGTAATCTCATCTTTTAGGGTTTTTATCCAATTCTTATTAGGTTTTTAAAATCTGTTGAGGTCATCAGCCAGTTATAACCTGTGGCTGTTTGATTTTAAGAAGGATAGACATTTGCTAAATTTGGTTTTAATTTTATATTTTTCCTCCCCATGGAGTAGGGTTCACACTGTTGTATTCCTCATGGAAAGATAATGAGTCAGATACATGACCAGCATGAGACAAATTGAAAAAATAGCTGAGAATAATAATCATAATAAATAAACCCACCAAAGAAATATTTGGTTCTATAACTTTTCAAATAAGTGCTCAATTAATATTCCAATTTAAACAGGAAGTGTAGAAGATAACAAAAGTAGGAAGCATTTAGTCATCAGAACTTATTCATCCCTTAAAGGACACACCCAAGGGTCAGATCAAATCTTGCCCTCAACTCCAGAACAGGTGACCACTGCTACCAGTGGAACATCTCCTTTGAGCTCTGTGGAGAAGCTCTCAGTTTAGTCCCTGACTGGAAAGCCGTGTGAGCAAAGGTGTGTATTTCTGAGGGAGATTGCATGCCTCTGCGGAAGTGAATTTGCATTCACTTGAATGTGTGAACAGTGGAAAGAACACTGAGCTGGAATCTAAGGTGGTACTCCTGACTTTTCCATAGGTAATTCACCTTGGTTTCCTACCAAAAAATTAATGGGCTGGACTAAAAGTGCATGGCCCCTGCTCCCTTGTCCACCTTGATATGCTTCATCCAGTGTGGTCACCTCTAGTCAGATATAGCTCCTGAGCTAGTCTGTGCTGAGATATGCTATGGGAAGAAATGCATGCTGCATTCAGACAGTATGAAAAGAAAGAATGTGAAATATCTTATTAATTTTATAATATTGATTACATGTTGATAGAACATTTTGTATTGGGGATTAGATAAAATGTATTAGTATTAAAATTAATTTTACCTCTTTTTTTCATGTGGCTCTTAGAAAATATACATGAGATTCATATTTCTATTGAATAGTGTTGATCTATGTAATTCAATGAAAAATCCTCTTTTGATTTCTAACTCATTACCCAGCTGGTCTATAAATTATCACATATTCATGTGTTTATTCCTTTATTTATTTACAGTCTACTCCCCTTTGCTCCAAAAATGATTTGTTCATATACAAAAGTACATGCTCTATACAACATTCTTTTTTTAAATAAGTGGAATAGGAAAAATAAAACAAAAAGTAAAGTTGGTCCTTATCTACATCATCTTCAACATTACCTTCATAGTAAGTGTAGAAGTAGTGGCCTTTCAGTGAAAGCCAAGAGCATAATATCAAATGGTCAAGAACTTGAGTTCAAATCCTGGCTGTGCTACTTACCTTAGACAAGCTATTTAACCTCTCTGTGCCCCAGTTTCTTCATTTATAAAATGAAGACACCCTTACACATACACACACACACACATTCACACCCATCATGCAGTCCTCTTTGAGTGTTGGGAACATTGAAGAGATCACATTTAAGCACACTTTAAGTCCTTAATAAACATAAATGGCTATCATTATCATTTATACTTGAAGCAAGTTTGCTGGGAGGGATTTAAAAGTATTCTCCATCCATATTTTGCTGGCAGTCTTGTTCATCCAAGAAAGACTTTTGTCATCTTTGAAGAATGAGTGGGCTATAGGGATTATACTTCAGGCAATCCTTCAAGATGATTTTTCTCTCAGAGGCATCAGATAAATCAAGGCATGACAGTGAATTTTAGATTATATCCTATGACAAGTACCTGGAGGGCAGCTCTACCCTGTTGCTGAGTAAGACAGGGCCCCACTTATCAGTCATTGGGGCGGGGTGGAAACACACCTTTTAGCAGAGTTGAAGATTAAAATATGCACAGGTGTGTGAATAGAAAAGCACCTCACCTTTACCTGTGCCTGGCCAGCAAAAGCACTTGCTTTCATGCAATCTTTGGGTAATGTCAGCTCAGCCCTATAGAGCAGATTTATTCACCCTAGAACGGGCCCACTTTTAGCTGCACTTAATTTTCAGTTTTCATTTTAAGTACTTTAAATGCCTGAAATCTTAACAGATTTATCTCCCTAACAAGCAAACACTTTTCCATGTTTACAAAAACTCTCAAAAATCTAAGGATAGAATTATAACTGTGGTGACTCTAAATATCCCATTACTTTTATCAATGTGGTCAACTAATTTTATACATTAAAAACACAAATCTGAAATGAGTTTTAGAACATTCCAGGTGAGTTTTAATGAGTTTAAAAATCTTCAGATAGAGGACTTGTGTATAGCTCAGTGGTAGAGTACATGATTAGCTTGCCTGAGGCCCTGGGTTCAGTCCCCAGCACCAAAAATCACAATAAAATAAAATAAAACTTTAAGACATTTCAATAGTCAAATTTCTCTTGCAGATTTCTAATGGGACAAATTTGCTTCAATGCCTAACTAATATATTTATTAGTCCTAAAATTAACACTTACGTTTGGAGAGTATGGTTTTTATTTACATGATTCTTTTGCTATTTTGTTTAAACCTTCCCACTTAAAGCCCCTTTTATTTTAAATATTTTATTTCCCATTTTAAAGCCCCTTTTATTATTTTTTAATGATACAATGTGGGTTTTGTTGTTCATGTTGGTGGTGGTGTTTGACCCAACACATTTATTTATTTATGTATTTATTTACTCATTTATTTTTATGTGGTGCTGAAGATCTAACCCAGTGCCTCACCATGTGCTAGGCAAGCACTTTACCACTGAGCTACAACCCCAGCATCCCTTTTATTTTCTTATTTTGAGACAGGTTCTCACTAAGTTAGGGCCTTACCAAGTTGCTGAAGCTGGTTTGAACTTGTGATCCTCTGCCTCAGCCTCCCAAGTTACTGGGATTATAGGCGTGAGCCACCTGTGCCCAACTCTAAATGATGTTTTGATAACCACCTGTTAGATTCTGAATACTTCTCATACCTTGTATTCAAAGTTAAAACTACAACAACAAAAAATCACTGTGGGATGTTTAACTGAGCAATTTAATTTTGGGATGCCAGCCCCAGGATAAATTGTTTCAAAATTATATAAATGAGTTAATTGCTCTAGTTTTTAGCCATAAACCATTTAAATGCCAGGGAGTGCTACACCCTACATGACACCTTTGGATTGGGAAGACTGAATTTGAAGCCATTCTTTCTTCTGGCTCCTAACAATAAAATAATCAAGCCGGGCGCAGTGGCACACGCCTGTAATCCCAGCACTTTGGGAGGCTGAGACAGGAGGATCGCCAGTTCAAACCCAGCCTCAGCAACCGGGAGGCGCTAAGCAACTCAGTGAGACCCTGTCTCTACATAAAACACAAAATACGGCTGGAGATGTGGCTCAGTGGTCAAGTACCCCAGGAGGCGCTAAGCAACTCAGTGAGACCCTGTCTCTACATAAAACACAAAATAGGGCTGGAGATGTGGCTCAGTGGTCAAGTACCCCTGAGTTCAATCCCTGGTACCAAAAATAAATAAATAAATAAATAAATAAATAAATAAATAAATAAATAAATAATCAGGGATAAATAAATAAATAAATAATCAGGGATATAGCAGTGACTTGTGGATCACTTGTTTCCAAAAATGATCATAAGCCATTAATGTACAGCTTAAAGAAAAGTGTAGGGAAGTACAGAACACATTTCTGTTTTGATCCTATGGAAATTATTTTTAGGTCCATCAAGAATTCATTCTATCAGTCTTGATTTTTAGGGAGAGAGGGGAAGGAAAGAAAGGGAAGGAAGTATTAAGGAAGGAAGGAAGGGTAGAAGCAAAAAAGAAGGGAAAGAAGGATTTTGTATTATTCCTAACATTTTCTCCACAGAGTGAAACAGATGGAGTGGTCAAAATAAAACACCTGCTGCCGAATTTTTTCTGCTCCTTTGTAGGCCTAGTAGTTCAATTTATCCAAGAAGAAATTGGTACTCATTCTCAAAAGTATGTCTGGTAGACTGATAGGTTTCTAATTATAAAGTGATATAGTGATTCCTAGTTTTAAAGTAGTACGATGTTTGTTTTTTATTTGTTGGTACTGGGGATGGAACCCAGGGGTGATTTACCACGGAGCTACATTTCCAGTCCTATTTTTTATTTTAAGATAGGGTCTCACTAAGTTCCTGAGGGTCTTGCTAAATTGCCAGGCTGACCTAAAACTTGCAGTTCTCCTGCCTCAGCCTTCTGAGTTGTTGGGATTACAGCATACGCCACCATACCCAACTGTTACTCTTTTTAAATGAGAATTCTATTTCTGTAGGTCCAAGCAAATGGAAGTATGCCTCTGTTCAATTCATTTGGGATGCCAGGAAACACACAGGGCTCCATCAGTCATGGAGTTTTAAAGTCACAGATGAAAAATGAAGGAGACAGGAGATAGCCCCTACAGGGACACAGCCAAGTCTCATGTAAAACACTCTTCAGAGTATCCCATATCTGGTGGTGAACAGTTATGGGGACAGTGGTTGACTCCTTGGAAGTGGTCTTTCATTGATTTCTGCTTGCTTGTCTTCCATCTGTCCATTACCTTGGTGTATAATGTGGCAAAAAGAAAGCATCTGTGTATCATCAGAGGCTGGGGTTCCATGACCTTGCTCACCACAGGGTGTAAGAACAACATGGCCTCAGGCCCTGTCCTAATTGCTGGATATACAGGTCCACATGGCATTATTCATCTTAAATATTTTCCTGGCAGAGCAAATTTTATGGGAGTGTTTAATTAGATGTAGCCTTCAGATTTTTTCCCCTCTCCTAATGTTGTCTGGCCAGGATTTGTACCACCAAAAGTCCTTTTCAAATAAAGCAAGAGAATGACACTTGAGGAAATAATATTCTTATTTCCTGCCCAATTTTTTAAAAAAGATAATAGTGCTGGCCTAAATGCATCGTTGCAAAGGCAGTTCACTTGGAAGCAGGGTAAGATTGTCCTGCTGCCGCTAATTGTGGCCTCTTTATAAACTTTAAAACAATAGCCATTTATTTGAGCACTACCAGACTTTATTGGAATTATGGATGAAACTCTTCTAAAAATTCCTTTGATTCAGAAACTGACAGCCAAAGATGATTGTGATCTTCAGGTCCAGTTTTCCTCAGATATGCCCAATTATAAGAGTGGGACTTCAGAGAGCATGTTTTTAGATATGTACACAGAGTGTTTTCAACACTTTTATTGGAATGTGGGATCAAAGTTAAAAGACAACCATAGACGTTAAATTATGACTGGATAGATAGAGCTGCAGAGAGATTTACCTCCCCAGAAGTATGTGGTAACATCTTAAGGAGATGAGGGAGCAGGAGGAATGAGATGATGGGACCCCATGCAGGCACTCCCAGGACTATAAATTTGGAGTCACTAGTCTTAACTTCACCCTAGAAGTGAGTGTTTACATTGCAAAGGCTAAGAACCCGAGGTCCTTCCCCAAATGAATTCGTAGATATTAAGGAAATGAGTTTTTCCCCGCTCTCTTAGAAGGACTGGGGAGAGAGCTGTCCCTTTCCTTTGTAACCTTCTATATTTAAAAGTTCCCCAACAGCAGTGAAAACCACGGGTGGGATGGCATGTAATAATCATGATGTCACCTGGAAGGGGGAAATTCGGGTATGGGGAACAGTACAACAATTTTCTATCAGAAAAAATAATCTTCTTTTCTCCTTCCAAAAATTATATTTGCATTCTGGATAATATGCATAAAGTATTCAAAACTGAATCAGATCAGACCTGTGTTAAAATACAAATTCCAGATTGACTCCTGTGCTGTCCTCCTCCGATGCTAATTCATTGTCTGGGTGTCCAAGATCTGAATGGAAACAGCTGCACCAAATGGTTCTTATCAGATTTGTCCATGGCTGAGGGATTAAAAAATGCTTCTTACAGACCAGTCTGCCTCTGCTAGAATACTTTCTGGAGTCCACTCCTCCTCCTATCTTGTGACTTAAGTATTCAGATTTAAGGATTCTTTTTTTAAAGTTTAGACTTTAGGGTGAATTTGATGGTGGACACATCTCTGGTTGATGTATATCTATTATCCTTGAAGACTACCCCCCTCATTTTTTTAATACTGTGTTAAAAATCATCAGATCTTTTGAAATCTTTAATGTGACCAACAATTTTACTCACCCACCTACTAATCTCAATGTTCTCCCAAAACCACACTGACTTCTCCATCCACTTTAGTTGTCATTCTTATAATCACTTTATATTTGTATACTGCATCCCAGTTTATAAGATGCTGTTTCAGTTACTGTCCCATTTGATTCTCACAGTATTTGGAAATAAGCTGGAATTTTTAGGAGTTATGCTATTTATATCAATTTGAAATATATTTCAAAATATATTTGAAATGACATGTGAAAAGACATAAAATTCAGAGTACATTTGGGACAGAAGTTATCTAGCTATGGTGTTCAGGCTCTTTTAATTAAAAGGGACTCTGTTGTGATATTAACAGCTATCAAATAATAGACATTCCATCAAGTAACATTTGGAAATATTGAGGCAGACTCTTCCAAGGTGCATGTAAACTACTATCTGTTCCTACTTTGGCTCCTGATAATTATCTTTCTCTTAACCAAAAGATAAATAAAAGCATGAAAGTACCTGCATATTAAGGGTTCTGTTTTCATACTGTGTTCTTTAAATGCCTTTGAATCCTTTAAGTGTTAAACAGTAAACATAAAATTTAATACTTTAATAGTTTTCAAAGCACTTTCACATATGCTATTAAATTCTTTTTTTAAAATTTTTTATTAATTTATTTAAATGCATTTCAAGTCATAGTACATAAACAGAGCTCAATTTTTCCATTTCTCTGGTTGCCAACCAGATAGAGTCACACCATTTGTGTCATCATACATGCACCAAGGGTAGTGATGACCATCTCAATCAACCATCTTTACTACACCCATTTCCCTTTCCCTTCCCCCACCTCCCCCTGTCCCATCGAGAGTTCCTCCATTTCTCCTATGTTTTGCATTCCCACTCCCCTTATGAATCAGCATCCACTAACCAGTTGGTTTTTTGGGATTGGCTTACTTCACTTAGCATAATGTTCTCCAATTCCATCCATTTACCTGCAAATGTCATAATTTTATTCTCTTTTATTGCTGAATAATATTCCATTGTGATATGTACCACAGTTTCTTTATCCATTCATCTAGGGGCATCTGGGTTGCTTCCACAGTTTTGCAATTGTGAATTGTGCTGCTATAAACATTGAGGTGGCTGCATTACTGTGGTATCCTATTTTTAAGTCTTTAGGGTATAGGCCAAGGAGTGGAACAGCTGGATCAAATGGTGGTTCCATTCCAAGTTTTTTAGGAAATCTCCACACTGCTTTCCAGATTGGTTGCACCAGTTTGCAGTCCCACCAGCAATGTTTGAGTGTGCCTTTTTCACCACATCCTCGTCAGCACTTATTGTTGCTGGTATTTTGGATAGCTGCCATTCTGACTGGGGTGAGATGAAATCTGAGAGTAGTTTTGATTTGCATTTCTCTGATGGCTACAGACATTGAACGTTTCTTCATATATTTGTTTATTGATTGTATGTCATCTTCTGAGAGGGTTCTATTCAGCTCCTTAGCCCATTTATTGATTGGGTTGTTTTTTTGGTGTTAAGTTTTTTGAGTTCTTTATATATCCTGGAGATCAGTGCTCTATCTGATGTGCGTGTGGCAAAAATTTGTTCCCACAATGTAGGCTCTCTGTTCACCTCATTGATAGTTTCTTTTGCTGAGAAGAAGCTTTTTAGTTTAAGTCCATCCCATTTATTGATTCTTGCTTTTATTTCTTGTGCTATAGGAGTCTTATTAAGGAATTCGGGGCCTAATCCAATGTGTTAAAGATTTGGACCTACTTTCTCCTCAATTAGACACAGGGTCTCTGGTCTAATTCCTAGGTCTTTGATCCACTTTGGGTTGAGTTTTGTGCATGGTGAGAGATAGGGGTTTAGTTTTATTTTACTTCATATGAATTTCCAGTTTTCCCAGCACCATTTGTTGAAAAGGCTATCTTTTCTCCAATGTATGTTTTTGGCACCTTTGTGTAGTATGAAATAGCTATATTTATGTGCATTACTCTCTGTGTCTTCTATTCTGTACCATTGGTCTACATGTCTATTTTGGTGCCAGTACCATGCTGTTTTTGTTACTATAGCTTTGTAGAAAAGTTTAAAGTCTGGTATTGTAATACCTCCTGCTTCACTCTTCTTGCTCAGGATTGCTTTGGCTATTCTGGTTCTCTTATTTTTCTAAATGAATTTCATGATTGCCTTTTCTATTTCTATAAGAAAGGCCTTTGGGATTTTAATTGGGATTGCATTGAATCTGTATAGCGCTTTGGGTAGTATGGCCATTTTAATAATATTGATTCTGCCTATCCAAGAACATGGGAGGTCTTTCCATCTTCTTAGATCTTCTTCAATTTCTTTCTTTAGTGTCTTGTAATTTTCATTGTAGAGGTCTTTCACCACTCTTGTTAGATTGATTCCCAAATATTTTATTTTTTTGGAGGCTATTGTGAATGGAGTAGTTTTTCTAATTTCTTTTTCAGAGGACTTATTGCTGATGTATAGAAATGCATTTGATTTATGGATATTGATTTTATATCCTACAGCTTTGCTGAATTCATTTATCAGTTCTAGAAGTTTTCTGGTGGAATTTTTTGGGTCCTCTAAGGATAGAATCATGTCATCTGCAAATAATGACAGTTTGAGTTCTTCTTTTCCTGTTCGTATCCCTTTAATTTCCTTCGTCTGTCTGATTGCTCTGGCTGGAGTTTCAAGGACTATATTGAATAAGAGTGGTGAGAGAGGGCATCCCTGTCTTGTTCCAGTTTTTAGAGGGAATGCTTCTAATTTTTCTCCATTTAGGATGATGTTGGCCTTAGGCTTAGCATAGATTGCTTTAACAAGGTTCAGGTATGTTCCTGCTATTCCTAGTTTCTGCTATTTAATTCTTAACAGCCACACATGAGAGATATAAAAATACTCCTTTCATAGATGAGCAAACGGAGACCGAAAGAGGGCCCAAGGCTACGTACTTGGGAAGTGTGAGGCCCTGGACCTCCAAGCAGGGTACAAGGACTTCAAGTCTTGTGCTGCTACTTTGAAGAACCACCAAGATGAAAAGCCAATGAGCTACATGTTCTGCTGAAAGTGTCACAAGCCCTGAAGTGTCAAATTATTTAAATGTATCGTTGCCTAAAACGTTAGATACTTTGGAGCACAGGTCCCAAGGAAGGCAACAAGGGTGCTATTTGGGAGCTGCTCTGAGGCACTGATGTGCCGCCCAGGTGAAGGGGCTGCTGTGATGGCCAGCCCAAGAGCAGTGCCTACAAGGCCGCTTCCCTGGTTTAGTTCATCCATATGCACTTATAGGTACATTTCCTAAAATTCACCATGGCAGTAGCAGTGTAAGAGCTTTGATTACTGTCATAGAATCCATTTAGATGCAAAAAATGTAACTATTAAGGTTAGCATTATAGCCCAACATAGAAAACTTATACTCTGCTGAGTAGAACAGTTTCTCAAGCAGTTACTACTGAAGCCATATTGAGAGTCCTTTCCGAATTTGCTTCAGTAAGCCTTTTGCCTTTCTTTGTCTAACATCCATTCTTTTCACAAAACAGGATCTTCAGAGGCAGGCTGGAAAACTGGAAAGCCAAGCCACCGTCGGCAACTCAGGCCTCCACCCGCTCCCCTTGCATGCCTTTCTCCTGGTTTAATGAAAGCCGGAAAGGATCCTATTCCTTCAGGAACCTGCCTTCACCTACACGTCCCCTTCAGCCTTCTCCTGAGACTCCAGTTTCAGATAAAACGGGGTCTAAGGTAGAAAACACATGGATTAAAAAAGCAAACAAGAGAGACCCAAACCCCTCTCCTGTTCAGTCTTTGGAAGGCATCCTTAACCTGTGTGTGCTCTGGATCCGAGGAACCAGTGTGGTAACACCGCCACAAGCAACGTGTGGTGTTTCTTGTGTGGGGAAAAGAAAGCCTCACTTAACCATCACCTGCTTTAATACTGTTCCATTCTAGAGTGTACATTTCTCTTTGGTTTGCCTGTCTTTTCACGTACTGCTATTTAATCTCAGTTTGACAGTTAAGCCATGCTGGGAAAAGATGCATTCAAATCATGAAACAGTATGATAGATCTGTTTACTAAGTACTCTAAATTACATTACAAAACTATTTTGCTGTGCTCTTCAAGATTTACTGGGAAACTGATAAATTCAGAACTGAATATGTGTTTGATACATCTGAGTGAAACTCCTTAAAACAAATGGGTACTGACATGGCACTGTACTTACTCTTTCTTTTCATATCAAATTTCCATGCTGAACAGCTGTTGTAATTCTGTCACTAAAGTTCTTTAACTTTCACAGAATTAAGAATTATATGCATGGATGTGATTTGGTTTTAAATGCATGATGGTTATTTCCAGCATGACACTGCAAACCTTATCTAACAATTTATTGAAACATATATGGTGGCTAACTTTCACATGTTGTTTGGTCTCCTTTTTTCTGTGTTCACTTTTCTTTCTCAAACAGATATGTGTAATTAACGTTACTTGAATTTAATTCCTTTCTTGACATTAACAGCTCAAAGGGTTTTTGCCTGGGGCCTGAGTCTGTGTCTCCATTGACAGTACCAGATGGTGATGTTCTGTGTTAAACACTGCTGCATAAGTGTTCTACTGACCAAGCTCCATGTGCTCTGATTTAGACTTCTTTTCTGAAGTTTTAGTAAATCTTGGAATTAGTTTGGCCCTCAGTATCCTAACCTCTGATGTGGTATTTATTCTGGATAACCAACTAAACCCAATACAAGGGAACCTAATGGAAAACTAACAGTCCAAGTCCTAAGGAAGTGGAACATGAAACAAGATGGTTGTTGGCCAAGCTGCTTAGAGTTCCTGGGAATCCAGCCATTCTACTTGCATTAGCAAAAGTTTTGACAGCAATAGAGCATTTGGGCCTTTCACTATCGGACCTGAGGCATTTAAATGTTGTTCAAGTAATTCTGCCATCATCATGCATTGAGAAGACTCCAGATTTGGTTTCAAATGTTTCCATGAATGCTGCTAGGTAGCCATTGTTAAGTTTGATTATAATATTCTCTGAACATGTTAATGAAGTTCCAGGGAAGTCTTGTTTACATACTCCATCTCCCCAGCCCCAGCTGATTTCCAGCCCCATGTGTCTGTTCTGTGCCCAGCCTCTTTGGTTGTCTGCTGGTGCCATGAGAGAGTTTCATTCCAGCATGGAACATGCAGAGTGTTGTCAGACTGTGTCCTCCCCCAGAACTCATCCTCCTGAAGAGTACCTCCAGGAGAGAATCTGCCACTTCTCACAGTATTTATCACGGACAGCCACATGCGCTCCTTCCCAGGGGTGCTTCAGCTACCTTCCTGATAGGAATCGCCATCTGTTCCTAATAACTCAGCCTCTCCACACCATCTTGTATTTTTACTTACACTGTTACTCATCACGATTAGGGTCAAAGAAGATAGGCTTATTAATATTACTCCTCTGAGCAGTAGCAGAGGATAATGAATTCTGTACCCTTGAAGAGAGATTGAAGAATCATTTCTCTAAAACACCTCTCCTTTCATCTGATGGAGAAAGCATCAGAATTCTCAATCAGGCACAAAAGGCACAGCATTCTCAACCACTGCCTGGTTGAAGGTCATTATCAAACCCAGCATGAGTTTCTTCTGAGATTGCTTAAAAAGAACCTTCTGAGAACTTGGAAACATATCTGCCTCTGGGTCGCTCATTGTGCCCCTTAACACTAAGCTTCTTTTGTTTTTCCAGAATTTTACCTTCAACGATGACTTCAGTCCCAGCAGTACCAGTTCCGCAGACCTGAGCGGCCTAGGAGCAGAACCCAAAACACCAGGGCTTTCTCAGTCCTTAGCACTGTCATCAGATGAGGTACTATAGTGGCACTATGATCAGACATTTATCTCATGAGCTATGCTGGGAAAATGGTTTTTAGGATAAATTACTGCATAGAAGCCAGTAGGACCATGGCTTTGTATTTATGTAAAGTCTTTGTGATTTCTCTCCCTCTCTCTCAACAAGAAAGAAGGATATATATATATATACTGTTTTCAGGGTCATACACAGTGGGGAAGCTGGACACTGGACAGCAAAATCAGCTCAGCTCATATGGGGGTTCACAAATTATCCCTTCCCTTCCCTTTCTCCAAGATTCTGCTATTCCTTCTGAATGTGGTGGGGCTGATGGAATCATTGCAATAGAGAGACACAGTTCTGATAAGGCAGGAAAAGTAGGGTAAGAACACCTTACTTGGAAGCAAGGGTCAAGGTCAGCATTGCTAAGAATTATCAGGAGTTAAATGTTTATAAGAGAGGCAGGAAATTACATTAAGGATTGGCTTGGTTCCCCAAAAGGGGTGGGGGTGGACGGGCAGAAGCAACCTAAGTAAAGATACTTTTGCTCTTATTTAAATATTCATGTTTATTTCTTTCTAACATGATTTTTGGTTTGTAAAACTTCTTCTCCCTGTAAACTTTTCTGCCCATATTCTTCAAGCTTGGTGTGATTTTAAGTTTATTAAAACTGTATACTCTTGATGTTGTGTGTCCTGTTTCTATAATCCTTTTCTTCTTGATTCCTTTGTTGCCGCTCACTCAGAGCCTGGATATGATAGATGACGAGGTGAGCTGTCAGTGGGCTGTGTGGGGTGCCTTATGTGGTATTGCTTGAACCTGCTTTTCTCTCCTTAAAAAATGACTTAAAATCAAACAGTACAAGAATACTCTACTCCCTATAGTAGAGGGTTTCCTTGTGTTAAATAGCTTTGTTCTCTGCCCTTGTCTACATCTTAGTTAAAAGATGTTCCTGAATCAAGAGGTTCTAACTCCCACCTCCAAGTCCCTCTATGTATCTCCCATCTCCATTTCCCTGACTCCTTCCATTCTTTAGCATCTCCTCTGCCTTCATCTCGGCTTACCCCATCCCCTCCTCTGTGTTCCTCACGTGGGTCACCAAGGTGACTCCTGTCTTTCCTCTGAAACCTATCATTGCCTTCATCTCCTCTCAGCTTAGCAGTTATAGGAACCAACCTGCCCCTTTGCCCTATTAAAAGGAATATTATACAGTGGACAGAGCCTGTATTTTTTTAACAAACCACTTCCTGTTGTGCTCTGCTACTTACTGTGTTGTCTGGGACAGATCCTATAGACTTTCTGAGCCTCAGTTTCCTCCTGTATTAAGAGTAATTGTGTATATTACCTTCCCCACCTTTCTCTCAAGTCTGCTTGCTGCTTAGTGAAATAATAGTTGCAAAGTTTCCCATAAGAAGGCTTGAGGGGTAAATGATTTCCTCTTCCAAGTGAAAGATCCCTCAATATTTTTAATGTGGTTTTAATAAAACTTAATTGTCTTAGCAGAGTATAAACTCAGAGTAAAGCATTGCATGTAGAGATTTATGAAATATTTGTTTTCTACATCTACTATTTCCAGAGTGTTTTGATATAAAAGCTTGCAACATTAGAGTGTATGTTTTTTTCAATATTAAACTTCCTACATTAATAATGGTGCTTTATTTGGGGGACTTTTTAAAAATTTCCATAGACCTAAAGCCATGTAGATAACAAAGTATATTTCTTTTTAACAGTACTGGAAACATTATCATTTTGTGATTTAAAAATAAATGTGGCTCTAGTAGGTTAAGAAATTCCTTTTGATAGTATGATAGGAACCATAGCATTTTGGTCCTTTAACAACACTGCAACATTCCTACCTCAGATCCTTGATGATGGACAGTCTCCCAAACACAGTCAGTGTCAGAGTCGGGCCGTTCATGAATGGAGCGTGCAGCAGGTTTCTCACTGGTTAATGAGCCTAAATCTGGAGCGGTATGTCTCAGAATTCAGTGCCCAAAACATCACTGGAGAGCAGCTTTTGCAGTTGGATGGAAATAAACTTAAGGTAAAAAATTATTTGTCTGTGTTAGGTTACCAGGTATGATTTATAATACTCATAGCACCTAAAATGTTTTCATTAGATAAGCGCATTCTGCATATCCAAGAAAGAACTTTCCTCAACAGTCAGTAGAAAGGAGGATGAATTATTTCCGAGTTGGAAACAAGGTTTCAGAAAGTCCATCGTGAGTTCTGAAACAAGTGGTAGGCGCAGGAGAGCTAGGGACCCACTCCATTGCTTCATGTGGCAACACATGGTCCATTTATTAACTCTGCTTACTTCCCATGTAGTATGAGTTTTAATAATGGCCACTGTGGACTTTTCATCACATTGAAGTTAAGACCCTGATCCATGAATCTTCCTCTCCTTATTCATTGCTCCTCCACACCCCCTCTTCCCTACACACCACTCCAAAACTGGGATGATGTTCTCCCCAGAACTTTCTTCCTTAAATATATGCAGGCTGTGTCTTCCCTCTCCCTGGACCACACTCTCTTTTCCACTGGGAGTCTGGCCCATCTCAGAGATTAAGGTGGCACCCACCCCAGTGGAACAGGGCAAAAAGAGCCTACAATCAGCTCCACACACCCTGTCCTCACTGCCCCAGCCCCCTGCTAGGCTGATGGGTAGATGAGTATCTCTTGACAGTCTTGAAAAGGTTAGAGATCAATCAATAGCTTGTGAATATGAAGGCCCCCTTGACAAGGCTGTCCCTGTTGGGGAGATGGATGCATCCGCTGTTGATGTTGAAGGTCATGAAACATTTAAAGTCTGCAGCCAACTCCCCTTATTCTATATTCCAGGCTCATCGAGCAACCTCCTCATTATAATCAGGCTTCCCTCGCAGGTCTGCCCACAGGGAGAGAATGGCTGGTCATATTGACATAAGCCCCAAAGATGTTTTGGGTTCTCATTGTAAATGACGACATTGGCAGAAAGGAAACCATTTCAGTTTTCTCTGCCCTTCTTGGTGCCCTCGATGGCAGCAGGTGCCCATGCCTACCCTTTGAAAATGTTGATGAGTTTAGCAATATTTTTGCCTGTAAATGTTTATAGCACAAAGGTTGGGAAAGAACGATTGTATCTTTTTTTTCATTTATTCACTCATTAAAAAACCGATTGGAGGGGCTGAGGTTGTGGTTTAGTAGTAGAGTGCTTGCCTAGCATGTGTGAGGCACTTGGTTCGATTCTCAGCACTGCATATACAGAAATAAAGTAAAGGTCTGTTGACAACTAAAGAAATATTTAAAAAAATACAATTGGAAAGCACTTTTTTAATGAGCTGTAGGGTGTACTTTGCAAGGGACTTCATAGAATAAAAGGACAAAAAGCAACAACAACAACAAAAAAATATAAGCTCCCAATGTATACAAACTTTGAACAAATAAAATTAGTTCTGACCTCTTCTATCCATGTTTCAATTGTGAGTTTGAATATATTGTGATGTTAAGCTCATAATAAGCAGAGGAGCCATCGGTTTTCAGATTCCGTTTACGTATGTTTTCTTTGAAGGCTCTTGGAATGGCATCATCTCAGGATCGAGCAGTGGTTAAAAAAAAACTGAAGGAAATGAAGATGTCTCTAGAGAAGGCTCGGAAGGCCCAAGAGAAAATGGAAAAACAGAGAGAAAAGCTGAGGAGGAAGGAACAAGAGCAGATGCAGAGGAAGTCCAAAAAGTCGGAAAAAATGACATCGACCGCAACAGACGGCGCTGGTGAGCAGTAGCATACCCCACGGAGGGTGAGAATGCTCAAGAGAAGGCCCACCTCTTCCTGCCCTGTTCTCCTCCAGAAGAAGAAACTGATGATGGGGTAATGCTGCTCTAGACAGACTGAGGAACCGTGTGTTGAATGACTGTATTTTCTGCAATAATCGAAAGCACTCCTAATTTTAACCCTTGAAATAACCCCAGACCATCTTTGGTTTATTAACAAACCAGAGATCTCATTTGGGAGAGGCACAGAGTAGCTGTGTTCCTCTCTTCTCCTACTTACCAACATCCTGTGTTGTGTTGGGCGTGTTGTGCTACCTGGAGAACCAGCATGGCCCTGCCAGGAGAACAGGATGCCCCCTGGTGTTCCAGGAACATTGGAATTTTCAGTGTAGGATCCTGGCACTAGGCACTCGCACATATTTGTGTGGCAGAGAGCGCCCTGCCAATGAGATCTGGGACCCGTACTTGCTTCTAGGGCTGCAGAGTCCAGTCTGGTGTGTGGGAAAAGCTCCCCCTCAATCCTGAGTCTGGGCAGAGAACAGCACCATTCCACAATGGGGGAATGTGCCACAAAGCATGGGGGTTGTGCCACATGATTTTGTACTAAGGGCAAGGGCCAGTACAAAATGGCTGGGCATCAGAAAGAGTGAGGAGAATCATAGTTATTCATTAATTGTAGAAGAGAGTAAAAGCCTTAAGAATGTGCTTGTGGGTATACCTTGGGGTTTTGAAGGTAACATTCATCCTCCAGATGTTGCTGAACAAAGAAGAAAAAGTCAAACTTTAATGCAGCCCTGGGATGTTGGGATCCGTTGTTTACTTTGCTACCACTGCGTGTTCAGTATTTCAGCAACACTGGCAAACACAACACAGTTCTTTCCACCCCCGCCCCCACAACAAATTGAACAGGAAATTGATTTTTAAGGAAACCAACATTTTCTGGTTTCCTCTCCTGGGGAACATTCTGGCTGGTCTTCAGCCTGCCTGTGACACAGTCAGGAACTTGTCACATATTTTCTACTCAGAATTTCCCAAGTGGGCTCACTTAGTGTTTTAACAAACACACTTTTAAGAAAAATAGAAATACCAGCTAGAGAAAATTTAGATTTGAGTAACATTTAACCAGAGAACCAATTTTTTGGAGCACACAGAACGTTCCTATGAAAAAGAGCTGTCAGTTAGTTACATTTTAGAGATATTTTGAATGGTTTTTCTGAGCCATTCTCTACCATACTCCAGAGATTTCTACTTTACAGTTGAAGTTTGTTTAAGGTAGTACATAGGATACACTTTGGTAGTGGAAGAACTTATGCTTATTTTAAAGCCAGTATTAAGGATTTCAGTATTTCACCAAACTTAGTTGAGTGCAAGAGACTAGGGCAGAAAGAGGAAAAGATAAGCTCATCTTGAGAAATTTCCAATGACGAGGTTTCTTTGCATTTTGTTTTGCTTTTTATGCTTATGTATCTTGTTCACTTTGCTGCTTTGGCTCCAGAAATGAGGTCATCCACTTTCCATGGATAAATTTCAAAGTAAGACTTGAGGTCAGACAAATTTTACATAAGTATTTTACCTCTTGCCACACTGGGTCTTGGTCTGTCCTCAGCACTGTCCATGTCTCCAGTGGAAGTGTTGCGCATGCAGAGCATGGGCGATGGCTCTTGAGTATTACCATAAGAGACAATGTAAGGGGACTCAGTCCATACAGCCCCACCTCATATTTTTAACCTTGTGAGTTTTAATTTTTATTATTTTTAATATCTAAGTTCTGGAATTGTCTGAACTAGAAATGTATTGTCTTGTTCTTTCCTCAAGCTCTGGTTCCTTTTCTGTGCCAGAGTATGGGCTGATCTGCTAAGCTTCAGTCCTTTCGTCACTGGGTACAGATAATACATTCACTCTTTAGAAACATTGACATAGAGTAGCTTTTGCAGTTATGAGAGGCACTATTAGGTTTTTCTGTCTATCTTCATTTGAAGTATGATAATGAAACTGCCATACTCGATACTTGTTAATTTAGAGATGTCTGGTGCTTCCTATTGTTAACATCGTAAGAAACCAGGAGCAACTATTAATGAACTACAAAATTCAGCAAATCTTTCCTCATACTTCTAGATTAAATTAGTAAAAATCTGATAATGCTTGTGCTTGCTTTTGTAAATTTTTGCCATTTTTGCTTTCTTTGAAGAACAAGTAACCTGGATCACACTGGAGGTTTCACTGTATCAAGAGTGGTATGATTTAAGTTATGTTTACACTTTGGTAATATCTGCAAATGAATGTATATATTGGAAATGTCTATAAGTCTTTCTTTGCCCATAATTTATGATCTATTATATTGTATTTTCTTAAAAGCCTTAGAAGTATTGTTTTTATTATAACTTTATTTGTATACTTCAGTGTTTAGATCAAAGTCAGACTGATAATGTTAAAAGTCAAATTCTTGTTCCTCAAATCATTTAGCATATATTATAACCATTTTGATTTTTTAAGTTCAATTGTAGTAATTTTAGGTCTAACTGAATTATTTTAATGTTTCTACTTAAAACCGCTGAAATTATAAAAGGGACTTGATTTGATTGCCCAACAATGAAATATAAATTGACACAAGGGTATGAAAACAAAGTGAAGGACCTCAGCTCTTGTGAGCATTTTGTTTTACTATTATTTCTTTGACTATAGTGCATGATGACTAATAGAGGTTCCAGTGTCTTGCACAATCCTCTTTTAGTGCTAGTAGTTTTCAATGTCCATACACTTTAACACAAAATTGTTGTTTCATGAACCTTAAAGACTTTGCAGGTTTTTTTTCTTATCAGAAAATGAACAAAAAGGGAATATCTGGTTTCCGTGCACTATATTTTAGTAAAGGACAGATCAGTATGACTCTAATGATAGCCAAAAGTGTTTTGGGGTATAGGTGATGTTTTGGAGGGAGGGGTTATATAGTGAGGCTAAGCTGTAGACAGCACTGTGGGAGCTGGGTCTGGATCAGGATTTCCACTAAAGAACTTTATAACAGATAACTGTGCTTAAGCCCATCTCCCTTAAAGTAACTCACTGTTATGGGATACTTTCCTCATTCTCCACCACTGCCCCCCGACACAATGAATCAAAAGTGTCCTTCTGTATTCAGTTAGGCTAGAAACCTCTTCCCACCTGCCAACATCACACAGCTTCTGTACCCACAGCACTTGATGATTGCAATATGATATGTGCTAATGCCAAACTCAGCTTTCAGTTGACACAGAATGGGAACATCCACCTTGTGCTCCTTTGTTGTTGGGAACAAGGTAGCAAGAGGAGAAGTGAGAACCAAATTAGCCCTTCCCACTGCCTGTGACCCTATAGTCACTTAACCTGAAATCCCCAAATACCTCAGCAACTCACTCCATGGCTTTCCCTGAGAATACAGAATTCTCTCTGAAGTTCTTTGTGTAATAGGATTCACATGTGCTTAAAGTTTACATTGTTTTTTTTAAAAAAAAGGGTAAATGAAATGTGCATTTTTATAGATGTGCTAATTCATTTATAAGTATAAAAGATTAGACTAAGCTTCAAGAGGATATTCAGTGTTCAACAATAATGCTCAAGAAGATTCTGGAGGAAGGAGTCCCAACGACTCTAAGAGAAACATCTGCACTTTGAATGTGTCACCACCCTCTCATTACACTGAAATACTTAAGAATTTTCAAATGCCTAAAGGTACACCCAATACAGCTGGGGTAGAGGGGCACTTCACTTTGGTGGACAGTGGTATCAGAGGTTTGCACCATCTGCCTTAATGCTAAGGCTTCATTGTTCCCTGAAGGAAAAAGGAAGATGGAAGCTTCAGCCCAGCTTTCCATCTTTTCTAATTCACCTGTTTAACCCGTGCACAGTTATAAAGCTAAGTGATTAAGGATAAGGTCTGACAGGAAGATGTCCATGTCTTTTACCATCTTCTCATGATGGTAGAACAGGGGCGGGTATGTTCTCCAAAGAAAACAGTGTTATGGGAAATTCGAATGTGCTCAGTGATGGACTCCTGAAAACTAGCCTGGGTATGCTGGCAGATTTTGTTTGCATTTGTCTTGAGTATTTAAAATCTCGGGAAACTTCGTCTTGATCCAAAACACTGGGGAAAAAATAACACCACACAACACATTTTAATAACTTGAAGTAGCAGCATAGAATAGGCCTGACTGAGAAGCTGGAGGGAAAAGAAAAAGCCTGAAGAATAAATTTTCCCCACAGAAGTGAAAGCAAGGCCTGTTTATGGTAGAGTGTCCTTCACTGCTTGCACATGGGTGTCTGTGGGTTTATTGAAAGAATGGTTTTAACTTGAGGGTTCGCATATGTGAGCAAAGTGAACCCAGCATCCCCTGCAGCATGACCTGTCTGCAGCTCCTCAGAGTTGGGAAGGAACAAAACAGGATGTTTTCCAATCCTTGGCCCTACCCAGCCCCAAAGCACTAGGGATTCAGCAGTGTTTAGGAGGTAAGGACAGAGAACAGCAGACAACTCTGCAACGTGCATGCCATTGCATAGGTGTTCAGAACTACATCTGTGTGAATATATCTTCCACCTTACCCACACATATATGGCAATCACAAGGCCTAAAAAATACCATATATGGAACTGGGTAATGTCAGTTAGGAGCTGTAATCAGAGCCTTATTGCCACTTTTTGTGTTGTTGATACATGGAATGGCTCATAGATTTAAGAGGGTTTTTATTTTAATGTAGGTATTCCTACTAAATGCACTTATCTTTCTCTGTGTTTATATATTTTGGTAAAATTGATTTATTAAATACTTGGTATTTTAGTAAGCTAAAATCTCCTCAAATGTTTGGTTGATGCTTTGGTGTTGAGACTGCCTTTTGTTTTGTTTTGTTTTTTTTCTTTTTTGCCTTAGAGCGCAGAAGACATTTAAGTAGTTTTGGGCATTTTCAACAGCAGACTACAGTTTTCTTGGCTAAAAGTTGCACTGTGTGTTCTTGTGCATTGGCTCACACTTCCAAAATGACATAATCAGTAGCTTTAGTCACCAACTGCTGGCTCTCTGATGGTAGTATTGCCCTCACATGACCATTTATTGACTTCTTGTGCCAAGTAATGGCGTTTTGGTCATCTCATGCTGATACTGGCATTTTGGTTGTCGCCAAAAATAACATAGGTGGTTGTGAGCATATGTTGTTGGAAGGTGTACACTTCTGTTTCTTTCAGCTCTTTTATTCATACACCCAGGTTTTCTATTAAGGGTGTAATCATTCGTTCATGAAAGAATTAAAATTGCTTAAAAAAGTGGAAAGAGGCACTCCAGCTAGACGACACCTCCCAACAACATCAAATTGAGTTAGTGCTTGGTGAAATTCCTTACATATATATGCAGATGCTTCCTTCACTATTATTTGATGTCATAACTACCGCTCTTGTATTTTTAATGGTGTTGCAATCAAACCACTAATATACCTGCTACATATTACAAAACTGGGCAGCTGAAAAATAAAAGATAATAAATTCTGTACTCCTGTAAGGATTTGATTGATTTTCATCTTTCTTTCTATATCAATAAGAAAACGTTGTTTGAAAATAATTTTGAGTCCAGCAAGTGTGGGTAGCATGTTACCTGAAACTTTTAATTTGTACATTTTGATGTCTATTCATTTATTTGCATGAAAGAGACAATAGTGCCACGTCTAAATTGTTCTCTTGTGCTTGGTTAATATGTACTGTTTCAAATGACATTCCTTATTCTTTGGTTTTCAGAGGCGTTCAAAGCAAAATATAACAGTGGTCCTTTGTTTCTGACCAATCTAAAAATACCTGTGATTAAATTTAACTTGTTAGTGTAAATAAATTTCTTGCCAATGAGTATTATTGTTGTTAAACAACGAATGCAATAAAAAGAGAAATACGGAGATCTGTCGCAGTAAATTTTTTTCTTCTTCCATTTTCACCTTCAACTAAAACAAGCCTTGACTGGGTAAACCTGTATTAACTGTCAAAACACATCTATCAATCAAGAGCAAAGTGCACATTTTTCATGGAAATGAAACTAAAAATAAGATTTAACTCTGGTAAAGTGTAAATTGGCAGCTAGAATTACATTTGAAAGCCCAATTATGGAACTGGGCATAAAGTTAAAAGAGTGAAGCCTCCAGTCAAAGCTCCCTCGCCCATCTTCCTGTTCCCCTGTCGCTGCTTCACCATCAAGGTTTCTGATAACCTCTCAGCCACAGAAAGGTCTGTGACAATCCATTAAGCAGTCAGCCTCACACAGCAAGGAGCACGCCAAGCAGGAAGCAGCCCATCCTACAGTACAGGGTTATTTTAAAGTTTACTTCCAAGACCTTCAAGATTCAGGAGACTGGGCTTAACAGATGAAGACTATTAAAGTCATTCTTTCTCACACACCCATAGTATAAGCTATCCAGAACTAAACCTTTGGTGATACAAATATTTAGATGAACAAATGAGAATTAGGCTGTTTTCCTCTTTCTTGGCGTGTGTGTTAAACCAAGGGGTGTCCCTTTGTGAACTTGAACCTATGCTATGTGATGTGTTTTGTTTTGTTTTGTTTTGCCAGAATCTTCTTATTCCATCAATAACAAGAAAGAACAGAATATGGTTATTTTATTGAAGATGCATGGAGGCTAGGTAAGAGATTCTTTTTGAAGGAAATATGTGAAGTTTTTGGTTTGGGGTTTTTTTTCCTAAATACCGTTTGATAGTTACAAGCAGTATTTCCTGGGCTGTGAATAGATGGTATCACTGAGTAACTGAGCACTCATAGGACACTTGGCATTATGCACCCTGAAATTGTGGCCAAAATAACGTGCATCCTGATGTCAGGAAAGTTTTTTGATCAAAACAAAAATATTTTTTATTAAATCAGTGGATAAGTGGTTTCAAACTATTGACAATTCTCAATTCATTGGCAAAACATTTTTCCCAAAATGCTGAACCAACAATAGGACAAGTGCCTTAGAAACACTTTGTTTCTAAAATGGCTACATTAATGTCCCAGAGAAAGAATCTGGCATTAAAGTCCTATCTTTAAAACAGACAGATACATGAGGTGCATTAACCTTTTTATGTTAGCTTTCACAACAAAATGATAAAGTCATGTTTTCTTCCTAGTCATGTCTTTGAACGATGACCAAAAGTGGTGTTTGATCTTTTCTGAATTTTATTTGTTTACTTTTCCCTTTTTTTTCTATCTCAGTCTCCACAGCAAGTTAGAATAGGGGAAAATAACAACAAAAAAATACTCTTCCACCACTGAACAACAATATTGTCTTTGGGACATTTAACATTATCTAAATCAATTACTACATTCTGTGCCCAGGCTTTGGAGTGAGCAAATTCCCTCCTTATCCAGGGCAATGAAATTTAAAAGATACTATTGGTGCCAAGATAACAGACACTTGTAATTTTTAGGTATAATACCACTCCCCAGAATTTTAAGATTTTCCTATATGCCATTGCCACAGGAGAATTGAAGAAGACGGAATAAAAGGAGAGCGCAGCTAAAATTGGCCAGTTTCCTGAGAAAGTCACATACAGAAGGGGAAAATGGGGCAAGTCTGACAGCGCAGGTTCCCTCATGGCTTCACCAAGAGATGTGCCAGGAGGAAGGAGGGTACCTTGCAGAGCTTGTTCATGTTCTGGCATGCGACCTGGAGTCCCTGAAAACTGGAGTTGTGACACGCAGCTCATCCTGGTCTCCTGTTCCCTAAACATGAACTAGTGAAGCAGCAAGACACGTTCATGGAACTCGTTTTAGGGAAAGTACCTAATGAGTAACATACAGTTAAATTATTTAAGACCTGACAATTGATATAATAAATGTAGCCATTTTAATGAGAATGATTTCCCCCCCATCGGTAAATGAGATTTGCAAGTATTCAGAGACTAATTAGTGTACTGTCAAAAGAGCCTCACTCTCCAGATTTGCTCTCAGCCTCATGATATGCAACCAACATCAACAGAGATCCCTGCAGCCCCTTAGAATGTGGCAAGTGGTGGAAATGATGGGCGTCATTCTGTTAGAGCTCACAGTAAAGTGCTTTGTGGAACACGGTCCCAATCAGCAGTTTCCCCTTGTACACCGAGGCTACCGTGCTACCTTGCAACACTGTACCATTTTCTGCATAAACCAGTGTCACTTTGGGTTCTTCCGTTAAGATGTTCTGGATTCGAAGTACCTATCAAAGAAATAACATGAGTTTAACAGTTTTTAGAAGTCACTTAAAACAACTTTAAGCACGGGGTCATTTCTCCATAAGAAACCATATGACCTCATATAATTACATATATTGTATTTTGTACCAAAATGACTCTATATTTAAGATATCTGTTTCCTCATTTGTAAACTCTCAGGTTTTGATCATGTGACCTTTAATAATGGTAGTGAACACATAGACCTACAGGGACTCAGCAGGAAATGTGAAAGAGCATCATAGCCTGGATATGAAGCGTTAGAGCGAAGCAGGGACCATTACCAAGCAACAGCTGAATGGTTGCAATGCTGGAATTCAGGTTTGTGTTTGCATATTTTTAGATGAGCTAGGAATTTGGATGCTTACCCTTAACTCCTGGCTTTTAAATGCAGGCAAGGGGCAGGGGAGTATGACACCCTCCCAACACCAAACCACCTTTCTGCACCACACTGATCCATTCTTCTGAACTTAAAGTCCAATCTATAAGGTTTTATAAATTCAATTTCCTTCACTTAGTTGAGAATTTGTACCGTCAGCACCACTGCAGTATTGTATTAAACTCCTATGAAATACTAATATTTGATCATTCTGGCTGATGGACAAAAATAGCAATTTTATGATTTGACCTAATATAAAGAGCCTTAAACTGCAGTAGGAGACCTGGGTCATGTCTTGGATCTTCTGCCTACCATTTGTTTCTCATCTGCAGAATGAGATGGGTGATACTAGATTATTTCTAAATTCCAGTTCAACTAGGATGAAGTACAACAACTTGAAGAAAGGATGTCTACACACAGAACACCAAACATGACTGTCCACAAAAGCCAGTGCCTGAATATGAAAGGGTCGATGGGGCCATTGAAAATGACCTCTTTAAAATAGCTGGTACCAAGGATGGATGTCTTAGGAAATCGCCATAGTGTTTAAAATGTAGTATTAACTTCAAGGAAGTGGTGGTGTACCCTAGCTTAACTAAGCCTCTTGTTAATAAGACTAAATTGCTTTTCTGTTGAGAAGAACATTAGATAATGGATTGTTATGACTTTTTGCTATTCCTCACCAGATCCATCATTAGAAAGGAACTCTTTTTCTAGGACAACAAACCAAGTCCATGGTATAGCAAATGACCCAAGTTCACCAAATCAGCTAACAAGCAAGAACACATTAGAATCTAACATTCTGCTCAGTTCTAAACAGTGGACACTCCCCAGCATACATTTCTTCAGTTCTATTAAACATGCCATTCAGCAATCCTAATAGCTAAAACCCAGCGAAGGCACAAAGGATTGCTATTAATCATCATCAGAATTTCCTGTAAACCTAGAGAGAAAAGATAGGAGAGCTATAATATAATTGGAAATCCACTTTTAGTGTTTTTTTTTTTTTAAACTCTAGGACATACAGTCATTTTTCCTTCCTTTTGGTGGGGAGACAGACTTAAACCCAAGCTTTTAAAACACTTTGGTAGACAAAAGTCAAAAAACAATACCAAGTATTCGATATAAATAACAATTATAGTTAGTACTCAGAAAACTCAGAATAGACAACACCAGATAAGTGACAGTCAATGTCCAAATGCCTATGGTAAATTGAGCTTCAAATTCTTATTATTTGCACTGCAAAATAATCTGCTAAATAAAGATCATGGACAAAAAAAAAATTGGAATCTTTGAGTACTATAACTAAGGTGGAAAGAGAGGTCTTCTAAGCCAAAGTAAATTCCAGCAAGTGATTATGTCACCATTTTTAGGGAATATTCTGAGAAGATGGCTAATTATGCTTTTAGGACTGGTCCACTACATTGACTTGTACATATACAGACCTCCATATCCACAGATTCCATATCTGCACAGATCCAACCAACTTCATATGAAAAATATTTGGAAAAAATATTATGTCTGTACTGAACATATATAGACTTTTATTTTGTCATTCTTCCCTAAATAACACAATTTCACTTTCTATATCATTTATATTGTATTAGGTATTATAAGTAATCTGGAGTGATTTAAAGCACATGGGAGGATGTGTATAGGTTACACACAAATATTTTTCAATTTTATATGAGGGACTTGAGCCTCTGTGGATTTTGTAACCACAGGGTCTTGAAACCAATCTGCCACAGAATTGAGAGACTTTTCTGACACCCAGGAAGGGGGAGTTGAACAGGAAGGCAGTTAACAAAGAGTTAAAGCATTGTAGTGTGACATGATTATGTTTTGAAAATTATTGTGAATTTCCAAGTTGGAGAAACTCATTATTGAAATAAAGATACGAACCCATCCAATGCTGGATCTCCTCAACCCAGCCCCACAGGCCCACACCCCATTCTGGTCTGACTTACACCAAGGCCTACTTAGAGGGGGTTTCCTGTGTTCTGTCTCCAGCAGCAGTGACAGTGGTCGGACTGAGAGGGAGCTGGGGTATTTATGCTCCAGCCATCTCCCTGTGGTGTTGCTGCTGGTTGGCTCCATCCCTTAACCACAAACCTGTTCCTCTCAGACAACCCTCTCCACATACCACACCACACACCACCCCTTTTTATTTATTTGGCAGTGCTAGAGATCAAGCACTCTACCACCAACCTACACTACCAGTCCACAGCTTCCTTCTTGCTCTGGATTTTAGTCATTTCCTGCCTACTTGCCAGCCTTGAGGTCCTGCATTATCCCCGGTTGATGTCTCTATACTATGCCCACATCTTTGTAGACAATACCTTAATTAAACTCTCCTCAAAATAACCAGTTTAAATGTACCATCTGTTTCCTATCTAGACCCTGACTAAAACACGTCCGAAAGTCCTTTTTATTTCTGATATCCATGTCCCCTTTTATTATTTGCACATAGAATTGAGAACTATGCTTGCTGCCAAACAGCAGCGGGAAATAAGGTCACTGATCTAGTTCACTTTTTAAACTAACCTCTGAGGCAGGAGGATTGTCTGCGTCGTAGAAGAAAATCTTCATGCCGTTAGGATGGCAACCAACCCAAAGGTCCCCTGTCACAGGATCCACGGATATATTATCCACAAGTGTGTTAAAGTCGAGGGACTTCCAAGTTTAAGAGCAAAGAGAGAACAAAAGACAAGAAGTGAGAAAAATTGAGAAGTGGTACAGCAATATGCCAGGGAAAGCTATCCTCTCATCCCTGGTCACTACACGGCTGCTTCTGGGGACACAATAATTCCATATCGTTCTAATAGCACTCAGGGAATTCCTCTGGTCTTCCATCTATACTAGTATTTTGTTGGTTCCCAGGACAGATGGAGAAAGATTAAGAAAAAAAAAAATTGTTAAAAGTTAAATGAAATACCTTGTACTAACATCTGTGCCTAACTCTAAAACTTTTTTTTTTTAAGTTTTAAGTGCAGCATAAAGCCATTCCTTCTAAAATGGCATATGCAAATGATATTTTTACAAGAATTAATAAAACAACCAGGAAATGTAGATAGATTTCTGATGCGAACATGGATGAAATGTAGGGTCTTTCATGGCTAATCATAGGCTGTGCAGCCAGTGAAGAAATGATCACCCAGGGTCTAATTTTTGCCTTGGAGTTGAGGAAAAGTTTGTTCTTTAGTTTCTTAATGTTATTCAACTCCCTGTTCTTCTGCTGTTTATTCTCTAAATATAAGTTGCAAGCGTGTGATGAGTGCCCAGATTGCTGTCGAGGCTTTGTACCAGTATCATAAATAATACCAACGATTCTTAATTCCACCATTCATCATCTTGGCTGCCTTCTACCGGAAAGAAATCCCATCTATTTGTTTACCTCTAACTCTCATCAGAGAAACAAAATCTACCGCATACCTCAGAGTCTAGCATACCTCGGTGCCCAGGGACCCTGTAAATAACTGGTTGTGACTCACTGCAAAGGCCAGAGCGTGGGCAGGCAGCTGCAGCTAGCTACCGAAGCCCTTTGCTTCCTACTGAAAATGAGAGCTGTCCCCACGTGTCCTCAAAGGGATTAGAGGGTTCAAGCAATACGACAGAGCTCCATTCTCACTGTCACAGGGGCCAGCACTCCCTACTTAGCCTGGAAACAGGCAAGATTAGCCAGAGGAGATGGCTGATCAAGATCAGCCTGGTCAAGATCAACTCCAGGCTCCCTCCTCCCTGCCCCCTGCTTCTGTCCCCATGTCAGCACACTGCCCTGATAAGTTTGATTATTGAAATGAGGAAAATGTGTGTCTCAGGCATCCATTATTGTCTTTGGATGGGGTAGAGCCAATTAGTGAATTCCATGGTGCAGGAAAGCCAGGTGAGATGACAGTTGGAGGTGGAAGTGGGAGAAGGACCCAGAAGCCTGGGGTCCCACCCATTCCACACACAATTACTGAGCTCCTACCACATGCTCTGTGAGGAGCTCAGCACCTGAAGACTACCCAGCAGTACCAAGGAAGAGCTGATGGTCCAGCAGGAAGCCCATCTTGGGTCTAGAAATAAACTATTGCTTTGCAAACATGTAAACTCTAGCTATCCCAACTCATCCCAGTGGGCTTGTGTATCATACCTCACAGTTCCACAGAGACAAGTGGAAGATTTTCCTCTCCTTATTAAGGAAAAAAATTATTCTCTGCAGGAGAAATTGTATTCTCTGTTAACAAATATCCTGATTTTTAGAAAATTGAAGTTCAGTGAGGTAAGATTAATTCACTGAGTCTTAGAATCTTTTTTGGAGGAAAAGGAGAATTATTTTTATTGTGGTCAAATATATATACTGTGCGTGTGTGTTTATATCATAAAATTTGCTATCTGGCCTGTTTTTATGTGTCCGACTCCATGACATACATACGTATGCGATGTCATACAACCATCACCACCATCTGTCTTTAGAACTTTTAATCATCCCAAAGAGAAACTCCGTAACCATTAAACAATAACCCCATTTGTCTTTTCCCCAAGCCCCTGGTGACCACCATTCTACTTTCTGTATCTATGAATTTGCCTGTTCTGGGTACTTCAGATCAAATGAATCACAATATCACTCCTTTTGTGTCTAGCTTATTTCACTTAATGTCTTCACAGTTCATCCAGTTTGTAGCATGTATAAGAACATCATTCCTGGGCTGGTAGAACGCTTGCCTAGCATGCGTGAGGCACTGGGTTCGAGCCTCAGCACCACATATAAATAATAAGTGAATAAAATAAAAGTCCATTAACAATTAAAAAAAATTAAAAAAAAAAAAGAACATCATTCCTTTTTGGTTTTGTTTTTTTTTTTTTTTTTTTTGCTACCAAGGATTGAACACGGGGGCACTCGACCACTGAGTCACATCCCTAGCTCTATTTTGTATTTTTAATTTAGAGACAGGATATCACTGAGTTGCTTAGCACCTTGCTTTTGCTGAGGCTGGCTTTGAACTTGCAATTCTCCTGCCTCAGCCTCCTGAGACACTGGGATTACCACATCATTCCTTTCTGAAGCCAAATAATATTCCATTGTGTGGGTATAACACATGTTGGAAAGGAATAAGCCTAAACATACCTCATCATAAACTTTACAATGAGCCTCAGCTACTTTATCAAATTATGTTGCATTCTGAGGTATTAATTAATATGATCCTTAAAGAGAAAGAATAGCATTGCATTTGAGGGGCTGGCTTCAGCTGGGTTGGCTGCTATAAAGTGAAACAGGCATGATCTGTTGCCCAAAGTGGGATCCCAGTCTGAAAACCAGGCTTGCCTTCAACCTGGCCTGGGCAGGAGCAGAGCCCCAGCACTGTGTGTGGAATGTGTCTTGGATTGGGTTCTACTACAAAATTCTTTAACTCTCAGCTTACAGAAGTATCTATTGTTAAACCACAGTTTGCTTTTATTCCCTCAGTCAGTATGAGTGTGCAAAGTTCCATTTTACTTTTGCTAATACTGAACTAGTCCTGCCAATGATTTTTAATATCAAACATGATGTTACATTTGAAGTCACTTTGAGGTAATTTTCTCTAAGTGAGGCCCATCATGACAGTGCTTGAATGTGCTGATGAGAACAGTTCTAAGATTGGCAGTGACAGGGCTTCACTCTGTGAGTGGGTGGCAGGACAGCAGTGCCTTGTGGTTTTTCAGGGCCAGGTCTGCTATCATGATGGTCCACCTTGCTCATAGTTATTTTTTTCTCTCTCCTTTGTGCTTTTACCCCTTTTGACCCACACCTTCAACCTGGACCAGAATTGACGGGGACAGAGGGTGAACTCCTGACCCTTACCCAGCTCCACCATATGAATTGAACAAGTGTTTGTTGAGTGCCTACTGAGCATTGAAAATTGTTGCAGGAACAAGTGGAAAAAAAAATCTGTTCTGATGGAACCTACTACATCCTGGGGGGGGGTGGGGTGGGCGACAAGTAAAATGTACAGTATGTTGGTAATAAATACTGAAAGCAATGATAAAGTAGTAGAGTTAGGAAATATGTGGGGTGGGTCCCAAGGAGAAGAACTAATGAGGAAAGGCCTTGCTGAGGTGACATTTCAGTAAAGAATGGAAGGAAATGAAAGAAATATCCAGGGAGACATGTTCCCAAGTAGAGGGAACAGTACCCAATCCTGAGGCTGGACCATGCCTGGGGAGAACCAGGACCACCCTAAGGCAGGAGAGGTACAATGGTGGGAGTTTAAAGACTGAGATGTGATAGATACCCAGGTCACAACCTGGCCAATGTGAGCATGCGGACTTTACAGATATTGTAGATGGAAGTTCTATATAAAACACAGATTGAGGGCTGGGATTGTAGCTCAGTGGTAGAGCGCTTGCCTCGCATGCGTGAGGCCCTGGGTTCGATCCTCAGCACCACATACAAAGCAATAAAATAAAGACATTGTGTCCATCTACAACTAAAAAAAATTTTAAAAAAGACAGATTGAGGCTGTTTTTTGGCTTTTCCATCAACAGAGAGGAAAAACGAAAAGGGAAGAGAAAAAGAGAAAGAAAGGAGGAGAAGGGAGAGAGAGGGAGAGAGGAAGGACCTGTGAATGCAATCCACACTTAAATTCACTAGAACACAAAGAATCAAAGTCTCACATGTTAGGTGTCCCTTGCTGTTCCTGCTCTGCAATTGAGTCAAAGTGAACAACAGACACAAAACAATGTGGATGGCTCTTAACAAAGAAGTGAAAAATTGGTTCTCACCCACTCCAATTAGACAATTCTTTTTTCCTCACTTTTAATTTCACAAATCAATTAGAATCTAATTATCACTCTGCAAACTTATAGTGTTAATACATCTTACCTTCAACGGAGTTAAAGTCCAATTAGCGTGCCTTTCATACACATGAATCTTATGAGCCAGCAACTCGGATATGTAGACATACCTTCAAAGAAGCAAGAATTGCATCAAAGTGCTTGAGGTAATGCAATTCAGGTTACGGGGAGTTGTAATAACTCTTCCTAGGGAAGAACTTTGCCTAGAGACTGGAAAACGGCGGACATCTCAAAGCACTAAATTCTGAAAGAGCTCAATGAGTTCAGAGCACACAAAGGAGTTTAATCTCTGAGAAGTTAATCCTAAAGGTGGCAACCTACTAATCCCTGATCATCCCTAACACGAGCTCTTAATATCTAGGAGCAACAGATATCTTTCAATGTAGTGGTGAGTCCCAGGTTTTGCATTTTTAAAATTCTATTTTAGTTTGATTATCCATATACATATTCACATATATATTCCTATATGTTTATATAAATTCATATATATGTGAACATACCCCAAATTCCTGCTCATTTTCATCTATATCAGTTACATAATCATAAACTATAACTAAAACAAATTGTAAACATCCATCTCAAAAGAAAAATAACCCTATACAAATTTATATCCATTTAAATGTCATGTATATTTTTACATATATATTCATATTTATATTCCTATATTTGGATAAAAATGCTCAATCCCTAAACTAACCCTATTTTTCAACATCAGTACTATACCTACCAATACACCTCAGAGAAACCAGGTTCTGCATTTTAGAGGGCAGGGAGTTCTGTCTCCGGGAAGCTGCAGGAAAGCCCTTTGGCAGCAGTCCCTTGTTTTAGGCCAGAGAAAACATGAGAGAAGTCAGCATGCTTGGCCTAGATGGAGAGAAGTCCTCCATACCCTTTATCCTGAGCCTGGTTCCCAACCCTGAAGGCTTTGTATTTTTCAGAGTGTAACACCACACACCATAAAGACTGCTGGTTAGCTAAGCACAGTGCACCCCAAAACAGGAAGAGATATGGTGGCATGTTTATCTTCCTTTGTTAAAGACCAGGGGACAATATGAATAATTGAAAGCTGCCTGTGCTTTTTCTTCTAAGTATATGATACCAACACTCTGAAATCCTTGATGATACAAGATGAGGAGGGGTTTAGATGAACAGATGCATATATATATATATACCAATGCTACACACAGTGTGGTCCCCAGACTGGTGCTGCTCTGTGAATCATTGCAAGGCTGCCATGAGATGATTTGCAAATCAACCACATCACTAAGTAAGCTAATAAGTTAAGATGATTCTCCTTTCACTGAAGACTGTCTTGTTGAAGAAAGTAGTACTTAAGGGGCTGGAGTTGTGGCTCAGCAGTACAGCACTTGCCTAGCATGTATGAAGCACTGGGTTCGATCCTCACCACCACATACAGATAGATAGATAAATGATAGATAGATAGATAGATAGATAGATAGATAGATAGATAGATAGATAAATGTATTGTGTCCACCTACAACTAAAAAAATATTAAAAATACTTTTAAAAAGAAAGAAAGCAGTACTTAATTTACATATTAGTGCAGGCTCCTCTTGTCACAGACCAGCACTACAGATATACATATACCTAAGTATTGTTAATTTTGTTATACACTCAAAAATTTTCCTTCAAGCTGGACACAGTGACCCACACCTGTAATCCGAGTGGCTCAGGAGGCTGAGGCAGGAGAATCATGAGTTCAAAGTCAGCCTCAGCAAAAGCGAGGCCCTAAGCAAGTCAGTGAGACTCTGTTTCTAAATAAAATACAAAATAAGACTGGGGATGTGCCTCAGTGGTCAAGTGCCCTTGAGTTCAATCCCCAGTATGCTCCTCCCCCCAAAAATCTTCCTTTTTGGTAATATTAAATGTTTATTATGATTTCCCCTCTTGAAATGTACTTTTTCTTCCTTAAATAAAAACATAGTACACTTTCACAAAATATAAATGTTTGATAAATTTTACCCTTGAAGAATTAAGATATTTTACTTTTTTTCTAATTTCATCTTCTTAAGACAACAATGTATCAGGTAATTTAAAAAATGAAAACAACATTCTAAAGATATCTAGTGAGAACCTGGATAAATCTATTACATCGTAAAGAGCACACATACTTGCCATCAGGCGAAATGTTGATTCCATTAGCAAAATCAAATCCTTCTGCCACCACTCGAACTTCATCAGGACTATAGTAAACCACATATGACCAGGCTAAACCCAAGTACATCTCCCAGGATCGTAAGTATGGGTCAGTAAAATAGTGATCATTCGTGGCGTAAAAGTGCTCAGGTCCCACAGCAACAATATCGTTCACACTGCAATTCAACACACATGATATATACAAGTGAAGATGCTATACAGTGCAGCCTTGGGGGCTGGCATTCATTCATGTCTATTCCAAAATCAAGATATGGGATGAGCTTTCACTCTAGCTATAATGGCACAGAATCAATGTGAATCAGCCCTACTTCTCCCATCCTCAAAGATAAGAAATTGCAGGCTGGGTTTGTGGCTCAGTGGTAGAGCACTTGTTTAGCATGTGTGAGGCCCTGGGTTCGATCCTCAGCATTACATAAAAATAAATAAAATAAAGGTATTGTGTCTATCTGCAACTAAAAAAAAAAGTTTTAAAAAAAGATAATAAATTGTTCTAATATATGATATTAGCACTGTAACATAAAAATCCTGTTAACTATACCTTAAAAGTGGAGGCCTGGCGTGGTTGTGACATTAAATTCTGCCATAGCATAATTATCAGGGCAAGATGAATCTGTGCTCATGTGAAACTGGCTCTTATCGGTTCAGACATCATAAGGCAACAAAAAACAGCATTTTAGTGAAATCTTTGCTACCTTAGCTGTGCAATCAAGGGAAAATCAATCCTTCTACGTGTCAGGGCCTCAGTTTCCTTATCTGTGACAGGAGGATGATAGACTGGTCTATCTTCCAGCCTTACAGTTTCATGATTCTAAATAGAATAAGATGTCCATGAACAAGAAAGCTCAGAAATAGGATGCTTGCCTATTTTCTTTCCGATTAGGATTCTCTCTTTGTTTCTGAAAATATAAGATATATGAGTCTATTTTTCTGCTTTAATAGGTACAATAGCAAACATATAAGTGAGTCATTCTGTGCTGATTGAGGTGACGGAAGTTCCCTGGGGCCATGATCTGATAGAAAATTATCCTTGCTCTACTGCTGAGTGCATAAATGGCCAGTGCATCAGCTCTGACGCAGCGCTGGGCTCTTGGGTGAATAAAACAAGCATGCGGAGCCTCAGTTTTCTCATCTGTTAAGAAAGGTGAAGTGATTTTCCCAAAGTCATACAGCTCATTAGTAGAAGACCAAGGGTCAAAATCTTAATTTGTGGAGTCGCGGTGGGAATTACAATGAGACAATGCCTGTTGTGTGCTTTGCTGGGAGCCTAACACCCAATAAATCCTCAATCAATGGAAGTCACTATTACTACATGAAAAAAGGTCTCGGGGTTTAGGATTAGTACAGGCTCCAGACATAAATCTGCAAGCTGGTTCTACTTTCTCTTTTTTAAAAAATAAATATCTGACATGAGTATGCTTTCCTACCATTTGCCTGCTTTTCATAAAAAGCAGCAGAATGGAATGGTTTAGCGTAAGAGCTTTGAAATCTGATAAACTCGGCTTGAGTCCTGACCCTGCTTGCTACTGTGACAACATGGCACCAGAGCATGTCAATAAACTTTGAACCACTTCTCTGAATGTCAGTTTTCTCTCTGTACTTAAAAGGCTAGGGTAAGAATGAAGTAAAATGAGTATAAAGGCCTTGGCACCATGCCTGGCATACGGTCAGTGACCAATAGTAAGAATAGTTGTGATATTATTAATAATAACAGGCTGAAGTTGTAATAGATTGGAAACAACCATCAACCACAAAGCAAAAATACATGTGGCTAAATTCTATTTAATTGTGGAACTAGGGTTACTTTAGTCAAATTCTGTGCTGCCAAAGGCCAATATCTTTGCAACTTGACCAGAAAAAAACAAATAAACAAACAAAACTCCTAATCTGGGAAACCAGACAAACATAAGGTTTCCAAGATTAAATGGTGAAACAAATCAAATAAATTTTCGCTATTTCATAGTGGTTCAGAAAACTCAGGACTTACACACAATCCCAGCTCCACCATCAATGAATGAATGGTGCCATAGGAGGCATCTTAACAAATACTCCAGGCCTCAATTTTTTTAAATCCACAATGGGCATGATAATAGCACCCAATTACAAAGGGTTTCACAAAATGTCACTAATCTGTTCAAATTGTTTAGTACAAGACCTGATGTAGAGCTGAAGTTTATTAAGTTGTTATTGCTATTATTATTGTCATTTGTCCAGCTGGTTTTTTAAAAATTTTGTAGTTGACAATGGACCTTAATTTTATTTCTATGTGGTGCTGAGAATCAAACCCAGTGCCTCACACATGCTAGGCAAATGCTCCACCACTGAGCTACAACCCCAGCCCTCATTTGTCCAGCTTTGATATTCTACTTCTTTTCCCTATGTTAGATTTGGTATACTTTACGTTCTTCAAATGCTCAGTGATCTCATTTCTCTCCAAAATATCTTTGCTGAATGAACTCTTCCACCCCAAATCTGTTCTCTGAACTTGAACTCATCTTAGGGGTACAGAAGAAATCCCTGTCCTTCCTTCCTACTTGGCTGGTAACTAATTGGTCAACCTTTATGCAGTAACTCAATTTCTCTTAAGTCTCATTTTTCTCAGCCTCGAAACCATCAGATAAGAAAGGAGAGGAAAAGGCACAGGTGTCCTATGTGCCAAGCCCTTTGCTAGGTGCCTGCAAAGAGTACAAGTCTAGGTTTATGAATACTGAGGTTGCTGAATGCTATACTTCAATTTATGCAAGTAGGGTCTGGGATTCTAAAAAATTATAATAATTAGGAAGTAATCATTATTTTGGAAGGTAGTGTCAGCAGCCTCAAAAACCAAATATTCATAAGGCAAGTGAGGAAGTTGACTTTTGGCTGGGTTTGGATTGAGAATTCTTGGGTGTTTTTCTTTCTCCTTGTGTTATATTCTCAAGGAGTCTAGTACAGTGCTGAGTGTCCCTATAGATCTGCTACTGCAAGAGTTGTGCTCAACCAAACAGCAGTTGAGCCAACAAAGGGAGGATTTAGATGCATTTGATTTGGGGTCTTCTCTTAGATATGCATTTTGAATTTGTAGAAACTAAGATTCTATTTTTTTTAATAAAAATAAATAAATAAGCTCAAGATGTGGAATTCATCTATAAAGCCTCCTTGAGTTTGGAATACTCAGTTTGGTCTTGAAGAGGAGAATTTTTTCTTTGTAAAAGTTTAGATGGAGATCCTCAAACCAAGAGCCAGGAGCCAGCGTCCAACCAGCTGAGAAATGAGATAATAGGAGAATGAACTTTTCCGAGGGGCAATAATCACTAGAATGTTCTGCAGAAAAACAATCTTTGTGGTTATTGGAAGGGAGAGTCAAACATGTCCTGGCCACAGTGAAAAGGTAAAGTAGATGGACCATTTGCTGCTGCTAAAGGAGAATACAAACAAGAGCTATCTCAGCACCTAGGCAGAAGTTTGTGTCTAATGGTTTTCAAATGCAAAAGTGATTTTTCTTCTTCTTGAAATTTAAACAACTCCACCGTGGACTTGAAATCTGGATGGTTCACCACCAGCAGGTACACAGCATTATCTGGGAGAAGATTAAAAACAAAAATTGAAACATTAACTGAGCTCTCAGCTGTCAGCTTCGTCTCCAAAAAGCAATTTCAACCCACCTCCAACTAGTACTTAGGATGTCAGGCAGATGGAATATTTTCATCTCTTGGTAGAGAGAACATTCATGATTGCTCCAAAGAAAAGTGGCTAAAGGAGGAACGAGTGACAGTCTCTAAAAACTCCAAACTCTATTAGAGGGGAAAAAACTCTCAATTTAAGAATGAGCATCACTGACACTAAAACTCCAAAGAGATTGTTAAGCTTTCTAGTTCAAATGGCCTCTGCAAAATGCAGAGTTGACATAGAAGGCATAGAGATGCGGGAACTATTTAGGAGAAGGTGAGCCCAGGTATAATTTGTACTGTGTAAGAACATTAGAGAGAGAGTAGGAAATGGAAGCATCTTCCATGTGTCAATAGGATGTTGGGACATGGAGGAAACTGGTCTGCGTGGTCAAAAAGGTGTGATCAGAGTTGGCAAGTGAAGTGAGATTTTGATCTTTGCTTTAAGAAGCAGTAGTCAGTCTTTGGAAACCTCTGGCATCATCAAATTGGTATTTAAGGAAAATGATGCACTGTGTAGCAGGTTGAACTGAAGAGATTTGAACAGAGAAGCCAGCTAAGATGATTTTGATCAACTATTCAGCCAACAAGTATTTATATTAAATGCTAAATGTTCATGTGAAATGCTACAAAGGAAAAATGAAGCAGGGTAAAGAGATGGAGAGTTATGAGATGTGTTCTTCATAGGAGTCAGGGACACTGTTTCTGATGAGTGACGTTCGAGCACAGACCTAAATGAGATAAAAGAGCAAAACACAAGAATATCTGGGGAAACTGTATTCCAGGCTGAGGGAAGAGTGTGTGCAAAGGCCCTGAGGCAGGAGCTTCCTTGACACATTAACTTAATAGTGAAGCGGTGATTGGAACAGAGTAAAAGAAAGAGTGAGCAAGTAGCAAAGCTGAAGCCATAGAAGTAGAAAGGCAGGATAAGGCTTGTCAGAGAATAGGTGAGGATCAAGATTTATTCATTGGAGGTTTGAAGTCAAGGAATAGCATGACCTAAGGCTACAGCAGCAATCCAGAATTGTAGAGAGTAGGGTCTGAACCAGGAGGATGAAATGGACAAGAGAAGAAAGCAAAGGATATGAAAGGCATTTGACAGGAAGTATCAAAAGACCCTGGTGATAGCTAATGAATTAGTTGGTCAGAAATCAAATATAAATAAGGATGAAAACTCAGCTTCTTATTTCTTACAGGAGAGTCTACTTCTAGGAATTTATCCTAAGGAAAGATTCACAGAAGATACGTGTACAAGGTTTCTTTTGCTGGGTGCTATGGCACATGCCTGTAATCCCAGCAGCTTGGGAGGGTGAGGCAGGAGGATCACGAGTTCAAAGTCAGCCTCAGCAATTTAGCAAGCCCTTAGGCAATTAGCAAGACCCTGTCTCAAAATAAAAGTGGGGGAGGGACTGGGGATGTGGGTCAGGGGTTAAGAATTCCTAGGTTCAATTCTCAGTACCAAAAAAAAAAAAAGAAATGAAACTAAGTTTCTTTCAGTACTGTTTGTAATGATCATAAACATGGAAATGAGCTAAACATCAGCAGAAAGACTGTATTACTGTTCTTTTACCCAGCTGGACCCTGAGTGGCCAGAGTGAACTAGCTCTAAATGCACTGGCACAAAAAGGAATCATGATTCAGTGTTTAGTGCAAAAGCAATTTATAGGAGAATCTGTGTAATATCACCCCCAGTTTATTCTAAAAAGCATACCCATATCAAACTCTTTATTTCTTTGCACTTGATGTATATTTTTTAAATGTAATAGTCATGAATGGGTGGAGAGACCATAGAAAGATCATGAATATGCATATTCATTTTTCAACACTTTGAATTTGATGAGGCTGTAAGAGAGGAACCCAAACAAGTATCGAGTAAGACCTTCAGTGATGGAACTGAAAACCTGATAAGAAAATAGTAATAATAACCCATATTTGCAAATATTCTCCTAGAATGGCCCTGGTCTGAAATTTCTGAGATAGATAAAGAGGCAAGAACAAAATGGAATTGAACCTCTGGGCAGAATGCCCCCCGAAACAGCAATGAGTGACAAAACCAGGAGCAGGAAAGGAAAACTCTGGAAGAGGCAGAGCCAGGACAGGTGAGTGGCAAATCAGGAGGGACAATTCTCTTGAAGGAAAAAGTGGTCAACAGTGAAAAGCGATGTGGAGGGAGCAATGGAGCGAGGGAGGGAGGGAGGAAGGAAGGGAGGATGGAGGAAAAGAGGGAGGGAAAGAAGGAAAGGAGGAGGGAGGGAGGGAGGAGGGAGAAAAAGGATGTTAACAAGGACATCACTGGTGGATTTCAAGGCAGCAATTTTAGCCACCCACAGTGGGACAGTTGGGAAAGGGCACTGAATGAGGGGCCATCTGATGAAGAAACGGAGGCAGCAAGTACAGATGTTGTCATCACCTGGACAACTTTTAACAAGTATTGCTTCCCAGACCTCCCTCAGACCAATGGAATCAGAATCCCCAGGGCCAGGGCCAGGGCACTTGGACATTTTTTTTGGTACTGGAGATTGAATTCAGGGGCACTCGACCACTGAGCCACATCCCCAGCCCTATTTTGTGTTTTATGTAGAGACAGGGTCTCACTGAGTTGCTTAGCGCCTCCCCGTTGCTGAGGCTGGCTTTGAACTCGCAATTCTACTGTCTCAGCCTTCCTAAGTGCTAGGATTATAGGTATGTGCCACCACGCCCGGCTGCACTTGGACTTTTTGAACTCCCCAGGTGTTTCTGTGTGCAACTGAGGTTGAGGATTATTATAGAGGACGAGGACATGGCAGCACAGCACATAGGAAGGAAAAATGAGATGAAGCCATAGGGAAGGGAGAACACACCGTGCTGAGGAGCAGCTTGAACAGTCAGCAGGCACAGGAGGGCACTGAGGGCCACAGGGCTGAGGGAAAGCTGGCCCTGGGGACTTTCTGGCCCTGGATCTATAGGTCACAGAAAACCGAGGCCAGAAAAAAAATCTATTCCTATAAATGCCTGGGCCTTTCAAATTGTTTAACATTTAAAAAAATAAAATTATAATGATTAGGGCTGAATTAGTAATTATAGAGATAACATGAATGTTGTTGTTTTATAAAATTAGGAGCTTTGCAAATCTTAAATATTTTAGCATTCTCAAGAATTTAAGTGTTTTTCATATATTTAATTAACACAGGGAAGAAGTTTAAAAATCCAAATATAAGAACATTATTCATGATTAAGCTTTGGTTGGGTGAGAAGAAATATTCACTCATTGGCATGTTTGTTTTTATTTTAAATTTGCTCTTGATTTTCAGTAAACAGTAAGTATTGTTACCTTCATCTGTGAATGTGCTAATCCCATGAGGGTTAAATGAAGACAAATCTGATTTACTTCCTGTAATTTCCAACTCCAGCACTGCTGGATCTTCTTCATTCAGGTCCATCAGAAGTATTTTTCCAGGCTTATCGGGCTCAAAACTCTTTATGCCAGGATATTTTAATCCCTTAAAATCATGGAAGAGAAAAAACAGGCACATCACTAACATTAAATACTGACAGAAGTAGTGGGAGGCGCATGGGTTTGCACTCTCTGCTCTGGGCCACAGGGCCACATGAGAAATCTCAGCTGCTTGGTGCAATAGGTCCACAGAAGATTCTGGAAGCTGTGTGTTCTCCCAGCCTACCCCACACAAAACCTCTCATCATCTGCAGCAAAGTCATATATGATCATGCCACAGCTCCCACCCATGAGAAAGTGAGATGACTCTATTATACTTGAAAGAGGACATTGGTACATAGAAGGCCCGAGACTTAAGTGACCAGTCCTAGAAATTATTCTAGAAAACAATAAATGAAAGAAAACACTCACGGAGCTGATGAAAGCCAGTCCATTAGGCAGTATCTCTAAGTCTTCAGAGCCCACTTCTACAGAAGAGAGACAGTAGAGTTTGCTCATATTATTGCAGAAAATTCAAGATACATTCTTCAATACTTCTGATTTGAAAATGGGGATATATATTAGATTTTCTTTGACAGGTTCAGAATAATTCATCCTTTTGTTTATTCATTCAAATTGATGAATGTGATTGTATGGAAATTTTTTAAAATGTCAATATTTGTAACAAGTATAATTCAAATTTACTCAATTTGTTTCAAATGATGCCCTAAAGCTTTTTTTTCAGAATCTGAAGCCTCTTAAATAAAAGTTCATGAACATTCATTCACAAAATGTATAAAAGATGTAATTATTTGAAAAGAGCTTTTTGTTTAAAAGCTGCAAGCTATAAATATATATTGATACTTAATAGCTCCATATTAGCTTTTAATATAGCTTAATAGCTCCATATCAATATCAATTAAACTGTTTGAAAACCATATTGGAAATATATTATGATGTTATTATAGAAATATATTTTATCAGAAATATAAAAAGTTTTAATATATCATTGTGATAATATATTATTAAACATACTTTAATAATATAAGAAATATTTTGATGTTACTTAAATATATTATGTTAGAAATATAAGCAAATTCCAAATGCTTGATTAAATTTTAAATGGGGATATACTTCAGATGATTGAGAATATACAATTGCAACCAATGACATCAATAAAATATCACTCTCTTCAAGTTTGTTATACTTTCGATGTATGTAAAATTTTCACATTAATTAATTTAGAGACAAACTACTTGGTTTTGTATTCATACTCTCAGTGGAGATGTACGCTTTTCAAATACCTGGTGATGTATGATATCAATATCATATTTTTTTCTAGAAAAATATTGTGCCCTCCAATATGTGGCCAAGTTTAATGATACTAAATGAATGAGTGTTCTGGTATTGCCTTCTGAACTGTAATCAACTGAGATAAATAATTCTAAAAACAAACAAAAACACCACTCACCCAAAACAATAACAAAAGCATGAATCAAGCAAACCGTCCTCAAATAGCAAAGCTGGTTGGTTGAAACCAGATGAGGAGTTGAGCTCTGGGACACTTTGTGGGTCACTACTCCTGGCCCTTTCTTTTTGCTGACCAGGCTGGCCTCCCCCAATGGAGGCCAATAATTGCTTTCCCAGCTTCCTTTGCAGCTAGGGCCCCAGCCTGTCCTTCAGCTCTGACTAATGAGATCTAAGGGGAAATCTGCTGAGAGGTTCTGGGGAAATTTTCCTCTCCAACCTTAAAAGAAATACCTGAGGAGAAGCCTCATGGTAATTATCAAGGCCTGTGAGAGCTTAAATATATATATATATTCTCTACTTACTGCTTTGTCTTCCTCTTTTTTCCTTCTTTTGTTTTCTCCTCAGGTTATATTACCATGAAATCATACAAGGCTCTGACTATTGTTTCTGCTCTATTGACCAAACAAAAACAATCAAAACTGCCAACACATTGGCTATATGTTGGTGAAGATAAAAGTCAAATGACATGGTATTTCATAATTAACTACGGACTTAATAAAACTCTCCTGGGTCAACATTTTGTTTTTGTTTTTTTTGTTGTTGTTGTTGTTTTAACAAAATTAAACAGGTATATTGATGAAATAAATAGCAAGATAATATACTGGCAGTTCAAATGAGATACCTTCTCTTCTCACATACATACCAATTCCTTTAACTAAAGTACAGTTAGGAAGTTCCACTGGTTTCACTTCACGGAAAGCATTAAGTCGTGTTCTGGGAGGGAGAAAGGAATGCAATAGGTAAAACTCTCAGCAGTTAGAAGTAAATTGCAGCCCACAAAGTTCTCCTTAATTATACTTCGCCTTTATTGCAACCCCATAGTTGGTGGTCCCCAACACCTACAATTCTACCATGCAAGGTCAGGGCAAGACCAGTGGGGAGGGTGGGAACACACATTTAATTGCTTAAGGGCTCTTATGTGCAGAGATGGATATACAAAAGGGATACACAGTATCTGCTCCATGCTCTGTGCACTTTGACAGGAACAGGAAATATTTCAATTATGTAAGAAATACTATGTGGACAGTTGGTTCAAATGGCAACATGGTTCCAATTCCATCCATGATATTTTAGAACAATTGACTGGTAGGTTTCCTATCCATTTGTGCAGCCTGACTTCACAGCTTAGACTGGGCATCTGCTTTCAGATGTAGCACTTGAAAAATGTAGGTGTATCAGCCAGGCGGGGTGGTGCATGCCTGAAATCCCAGCACTTTTGGAGGCTGAGACAGGAGAATCGCGAGTTCAAAGCCAGCCTCAGCAAGGGTGAGGTGCAACTCAGTAAGACCCTGTCTCTAAATAAAACACAAAATAGGGCTGGGGATATAGCTTAGTGGTCAAATACCAAGTTCAATAACCCCCCTCCCCCATAGGTGTATCTAAAGGATTGGTAACTTATTTGTAACTTCAGAAAATCATACCCAAGTCCAGCCTATGAAAAGGCATTTCTCTGTCTGTCTCTCTTTCTCTCTTCTCTATCTCTCCCTCTCTCTCTCTCTCTCACACACACACACACAGACACACATCCAAGCCCACATGTATGCACATGCACACACAGATACACAATTGAATCCGAGCACACAGACATATTGGGGGAATATTTGAATGAAAGACAAAGGAAACGTGAACAGATGTGAGAAAGAAGCACCAGCAGACTGCACACAGCAAGGCTATGGATGGGGCATTTGAAGAAAATGGACCTCGATATTAGCACAGCCAAGAGATTAAACAACAAATGCATGTATTTTTAGAACAAATGCTATCATATAGTCATAGTGAGCAGTGACAATTATCCAAGAATCTCTAGAAATTTTATTTGGCTTTAAAGGTGGGCTGGGACATTCTTCACTTGCCTTTCTGGCAATTTAGTCTCACAGGAGGATGGACTGGAGGTGATCAGACATCTGGGTAAAATTCTTACCAACATGATACAAAATGATAAGAATTTGAGAGCAATTGATCTTTCATTCATTCATTCAGAAAAACAATTTAGGTGTTCCTACTATCATGCCACTGACTACCAACCCCACCCACCTGCTAAGACTGTCTGAACTAACATGCTAAGAACAGACCCCATTAATCCCTTGTAAAAGCACCCCAGTTCTTTCTGATGCACAACTAGAGGACAGAACCACTAGGCCAGGTGCTAGAGATACAGAGAGGAACAAATAGATGCGGTGGTTTGGCCTGCAAGGAGACTGTGGCTCCCTGAGTGATAGACATGAAATCAGAAAACAGACTTCAAAAGGAAGTTGGGATCTGCCCTATGACCTGGAAAACTAAAAGATATTTTAAAAAGGAATCCGGAACTGGTCACAGTGGAGGGTGTCTGCAGTCCTAGCTACTTGAATGCTGAAGTGGGAGGATTACTTGAGCCAGAAGTTTAGTCCAGCCTGGGCAACATAGCAAGACCTAGCCTTTTTTTTTTTTTTTTAGTTGTCAATACACCTTTATTTTATTTTAATTTATTTATATGCGGTGCTGAGAATCGAACCCAGTGTCTCACACATGCTAGGCAAGCGCTCTGACACTGAGCTACAACCCCAGCCCAAGACCTAGTTTTGTTTTAAGAAAACAAAAACAAGGGCTGGGGTTGTGGCTCAGTGGTAGAGCGCTTGCCTAGCATGTGTGAAGCACTGGGTTCGATTCTCAGCACCGCATATAAATAAATAAAAATAAAGGTCTATTGACAACTAAAAAACAAACAAAAAGTTTGATGTCATAATCACAAAAATTAGCAATAAAGGGAAAGTTAAAAGTTATAATAGAGCAATGGCTTACAAACTTTGCAGAATTAGAATCATATTAGGAAAAGCATTTTACATGGTGCAAATATGCATGTGGTGCATACACACACACACACACACACACAATCTAAAACAAGGTTCACAAAATGATACCCTAATCCATGTGATACATTCTTAACTTTTCTACTCAAATCAACTTCATTTATTTAAAAATGCTGATCGTGATCTGCTACACTGATTTTGAAAGCCGTCACTATGAAAGACACTAGTCTGAGGGAAAGGCAATGAATATTCATAGAGTGTCCCCAAGGAACTCCAAAGATGATGATGGGGTTCAAGATGTTAAGGGCGAAGGTCATATCCAAGAACAATACAGAGTGTGGCTTGGGAGGAGGGATCCAAGGATATGAAATTGTTGAATGGGCCAAAACTTGTGAAAAAAGCCCCAGATAGCCAAATTAACTTTTTTAAAAAAAGATTTAAAACCACATGGGAAGAATAAGCATGCTGCCTGGCTCACAAGGCTCATTAACTGTGATTCGTTCACTGAGTACAGAGAAAGGCAGACCTGTTCAGCTCTTTTTCTAATTCAGGCTTCCCTTCCCTGGCACATGATCTCTAGCCTGAAAATGGCAAGATAATCACAGTTAACAGGAGCCCACAGTAGGCAAGGAGGCATTAAATCTGTTCCCAGATGCTTTGGGCTCCAATTTGTGGCCCAAACAAGTCCTATCTCAACAGGATCTCACTGTGCCATAGTTCAGGTGCTGTGCATACCCTCATTCAACCTGCAAACACCTCCCTAAGGGGTTGTTTTCCTGGGTTACCGATGACTAAGATCAGTGGCTTTCCAACACTACATATTTAGGAAGTATCTAAGCTGGGATTGGAACCCAAGTGCAAATGCAAATTTACACTCAACCCTCTAATGAAGGTTTACTTAAAAATGTTGATTTTTAACAATGGTAAACAGCTGGAAGAAGCCCCTTGAGGTTCATCAGCCTGTGTCAGTGTAATTCAGCTTATGTTGTTCTATCTTTTTCTCAAATTATCAGGAAATATCTTGATTAAGTCCAAATGTTCCAGGTCAAAGAGATAAAGTTCAATACTGAGATATGTCCTTGATTCACAAGCCTCTGAACTCTGTCCAGAAACCACACAACATTTACTGTGAACTGTTCTGTGCAGATACACCCTGGCTTCTGGCCAAAGAAAGCAAGGAGCTTTAGCTGTGCATTAAGAAACCCATTCTGGAACTCAGGCCAAAGTCATCCACAGCAGTTGATTTTCTGTAGCTGCACAGCACACTCTTTGTTCATTCAATAACTCCTTCTTAAGACCTACTATGTGCCAAGCCCTGTGCTAAGAGCTCTCACACATACTTCCTTGTTTAATCTCCTTAGCCACCTTTGAGACAAAGATTCATGTTTTCCTCATTTTATAGGTAAGAAAACTGAGGTTTAGAGAAGCTAAGTCATTTATATGCCATTGCTTGCTTAAAAAAGCAGAATTGGAATTTGGTGTTCAGTAACATGACACCAAGGACTCTGTTCCCTATATCCCTAAATTTTATAGCCCTTTCCATTTGCTCACTCTTTTCTCTTCATCTAGAAGTCCCTTTACCTCCTTACCCATGAGGATACCCAGCATCCTCATGACTTTCTATAGCTTCTTCTATGGCAGGATTAGTAACTCTTAAGTTTATCCTCATGAACCTTCACCTACGTATCTCTCAAATCTCCTGTCATGTTGCTTTACAGTTATCAGTGTTTGGTCTTGCTGCTCCCTGTGCACTCTGATATCAGTGAGCAAATATTTTATCTTATTGCTTTCTATGGCTTCCAGCACAACACAGCACTTGTAAGTGGGAAGGGTTGGCAGATGTCCACTGAATTTTTTTGTGGCATTGCTAAGCTCAAACATCAGACCGAGAAAATGCTGTGGATGCATTGATAGGGAAGGCTGGAGGGTTGGTGGTTATTCATCCTTAGCCCAGGGTTTTAATGAGGTATGGTATCATTCATTGGATTTCTTAAGTGTATTTTTGAGATCACACATGGCAAGTATAAAAGCTAACAATTATAGGGCACTTATTAAGCCACGGATTTTATATGTATCTTACTGCACTGTGGGTTATTATTCTATAGTTTTCAGGTGGAGAAAAAGGCTCAAATATTCTTGGTGTGAAGTGGTAAAGTGGCTTGAAAGTTGAAGAAATGAGATCTAACCCAGGGTCACCACCCTCAATCCACACAGTAAGTTGCCTGGAATGAGCCTGGGTGGCAGAAATGCATTGAAAGACTCATGCTGGCTTTGTGGATTCCTTCAAAATAATGGAAATAGTGGATTCATGCATCATGAGGAACAATTTAGAAATGAGCACCTCCAGGACCTGCACACATGAGCATTATTTCTATCTTGTCCTAGGCATTTCCTGGACTTGTGTAGTATGTACCTCTCAAGACCATATGCAGCTGACTACAATGATAGGTCAGAGACTCGTGGCCCAGCGGAGCATTCTCAATTCCTTCCTCTGAGAACTCCCACCTCAGAAGCTCAGGAAATCCCTGCAGGCATCCCTTGTATACTTCCACAATTTTCTCCCAGCCTGGGCCTGTATAATTTAATGTGAGCACACACCCCCTACACACACACACATAATCATACAGTCATCTCTGAATTTAAAAGGTTGTGCCATTCTGGGGGTTTGGCTTGCTCCTGATGTAGGTTTCAGGACATCATGGCTTCCCTTTTCTATGTTGAGCAGATTCATGATCTTTCTAGAAAATCAGGTGCCTTATCTCTAAAATGGGGATAAAGGTTATTTATTGATTATCCAGGATCTCCTGCTCTGGTTCTAGCACGGAAAATGGTAGGATCTACATATTCTTTACAGAAGTGCATATAAATCTCCTGGGAATTTGTTAAATAATGCTGATCAGATCCAGTAGTATAAGGGGAGGGGGGCTGAGATTCTGCACATCCAGGGAGCTCCTCGTTACCCATGCAGCTAGCCTATAGACCCCTCTGAGTAGCAAGGCTTTAGGGCCTTTTGGAGAGAGGTGCAATCGTCCTTTCTTCCCCTGACTGGGCTACTTCAGGAGGCTTTGTACGCATTCTATATCTCTCTGCATAAGCCCATTGGCAGCAAACAGTACTATGATCAAGAAGATTCACATGATAATTTTCACATCATTTAAAAGCGTGAACCAATACTTTTTTCAAATACTTTTCTAATATTTTGTACTTTCAAAAATAACAATTAGAAGAAAAGTCCACAATGATTCATAAAAACCTATTCTGAATGTAAGTATCTATTTATTAGTCTATAAGATGATACAATATTGTAAAAATCCAAAAGGTTCTATTATATTAATGTTTTTTTTAAATTTTTTTTAGTTGTTGATTGACCTTTATTTATTCATTTATTTATATGCGGTGCTGAGGATCAAACCCAGTGCCTCCCACATGCGAGGCAAGCCTCTACCACTGAGCCACAACCCCAGCCCTATATTAATGTTTTACTTCAAAGTAAATAAGAATTATTTGACTAAGCCTCTGAGACTAGGATGATCTATAAACTTTGAACACCTGCAAAAAGTACCACAAATCTGGCTCATTCTTAAAACACCCCTCCACAGCACCTTAATGGCTTTTTAAATACCTTAAAGAGAAATGGGGAACTAACATTTATTGAATAGCTACTACGTCCCAAGCTCATTGTTAGTTGCTTCCTATATGAGTGTGCATTACCATTTTCAATTTATTGAAGCAGCTGAGATTTAGAGATGTCAAGTGATTTGCTCAAATTCTCCTACTTAAGGGGAAGAGCCAGAACCTAGGACATCAATTACAGGCATCATGGTTCTTTCCTCCTGGCCTGGCACCCACTGAAGCAGGTGGACCACATCAGGGAGCATCTACTCCTAGCTACTTAGAGCCACATGCAGATCATCTCCCTCAGCGTGGCTTCCAATTGAGACTCTCCATGACCAGAAGCTTTGTGCAGTGGCCATGCAGCCACGAAGTGGGTATCCTTTCCCTAATTCACAAAACATCAACTCTAGTCCCTAAATCTGGTAAGTCGTTTCTGTCCTTTTTTTTTTTTTTTTTTTTTAGGCCAGATTGAGAAGTGAATCCATAGCCAAAGCATGCAGCTCTTCATAACTTTGACAACTTGACACACTCACCACAGCCAACTGACTTGTCCCATCTCTCAGACCATGAGCAAGGGTATGTTTTCAAGTGACACATGAGAGCTGGACAAACATTTATGAAACCTCTGTGGGATGTGCATCCAGCATAGGTCTATATTTTCTGTTAAAAGCCTGGACCCTACTTTGGGAGTGGAGGTGTTAGGACGCTAGGGGTGAGGAGGAGGGACAGGAGTTCCAGCCCTCACCACAACCCAACTTACTGGTAAGAAGACCGATGATCCCTGAAAAGTGCCAATCCCAGCCCCACTAGGGTGAGCACCATCAGCTTCGCCATGGCCTGAGACTAGCGAATGGATGGGGCCAAGCATACACCCCGGCTGGGAGCTCCAGCCTGCCTGCGGCCAAGCCAGTCCCGGGATTGGCCGGCCGCTTCCCGCCCCGCCCCGCCCCGTTCCGCCCAGTCCCAAGGCTCCGCAATTGCAGCTCACCTGGCTCACGCTCAGCGCCTGCAGCCAGAAGTTGAGTCTTCAGAGCCAGGACACTCTTGTTCCCTCAGACTTTATGGAGAAAAGACGAGAATAGGTCAAGAAACCGAAATCAAGCAAGTTAGAGAAAATAGGCGTGGGAAAGGAGAGCCAGTCTTTTCTGAGCATTCACTTTGTATTCAAAAGATCCTAATGCTTCAGTAATATGATCATGGCGACAGGCAAAAAAGAGAGGAGGGACTGTGGTTGGAGTTCCTAAGATCTAATTCTAATTCTGTTCTCACCAGACCAACAACCACCTGTGTCACCTTCCGACATCCGGGTTTCAAGCATCTCATTCTCTCAGTACCCCTCTGACTTTAGAGATCACTCAGGCATATCACTCCCCTCTCCATTCATGCCCTCACTCCGTTGATACATTCTGAGTATCTGCTACGTCCCAGGCACTGCTCTAGATGGTAGAAGACAGGACAAAAGTCTCTATCAAGATTATATTCCAGTGCCACAAAGGCACCCGCAAAACACAATGCAATGGCATATATAATGCTAGGGGCGATGCATACGTGTATTCTACACATAAACATAAACTATGGAGAAAAATAAGCAGGGAAGGGAGATTGGGAGTACTGAAGGTGTCATTTAAGAAGGAGGAGTTAAGAAAGGCCTCACTAATAAGAGAAGTGAGCAGAAAGGACTGAGCAAATCCATGGAAGTACCTCTGGGTACTCATGCCGCTTTTGCACTGTGAAGGATTGTTTTCTATTTCACTAAATGCCAGCCCTCCCTTTCTCTGGATTCCTTTTCTTCTCTTTTGGTTCCAGTCACACTGCTCTTTTGTAATATCCATCTCTTCCTCTTTTCTGCAATATTGCCATCAATTGCCAATATGCTTGAGTTATCACCCACAGTTGTCCAGGGAAGTCCTTTTTACCTGACATTCTAGCTATTGCTCTGTCTCTCTGCCTCTCCTAGAATACTTGCTCTTAAACTTTGAGCTTCTGGGTAATAAATCTGACCACCAGAGCACCCATGCAAAGGTCATGAACTCATGGAGAGGGAAAAAGGCCAGTTAAGGTGGGACTCCTAGCCATCTCCACCAGGGAAGCAGATCCATGACATAGGAACTGTATACCACGGAGGAACCCTAGCTGACATTGTGAGGAGCAGAAGAATCTACCCAAGAGAGTATAGCATCACAGATTCAAGAGAGGAAAGTATTTGAAAAAAGGGAGTGTTAATTCATGTCCAATGTGGTTATGAGTTGAATATGATCAAGACAGAGAAGAGACTACTGGATCATGACAACAGGGTTGCAATGGGTGGCTTGATTTTAGCAGATTCTGTAGTTGAGACAAAGGAACACAAGCCAGTTTAAAATGGATCAAAGAGAATGAAGACTAGAGATAGTCCCCAAACCGTTATTTACTTAGGCTCATAAACAAATGGTTAAGGAATTTGATCAGAGCTCTTCAGGCTACCTGACTGACAGTCCTACTAGGACGTCTAATAGTCTCTTCAGAATGTTTCTCAAGAACTTTGATCCCTCTCCCCAATGTGTTCTTTCCCAAGTTCTCCACACTTTAATAAATGGCACCACTACCAGTTGCTCAAGCCACAAATCTAGACATCTTCTTTCATTCTTACTTTCTCTCACACTTGTTTGCACTAAATATATCAGTAAGTCCCACAGATTACTTCCTATTAGTTATCTATTGCTTTATAATCTAGCCATTAAGAACAATAACATTAATTATTTTAGAGTTTCTTTGGATTCAAAATCCAAGTGTAGTGTAGAAATCTTTTAAGATCACTCCCAGGTTGATATGATAGCAGAGCTCTCAGTCAAAGTTTCTGTCTCTTCTGAGCATTCAGCTAGGATAGAATGGAGGAGGTAAGATCAGCTTCCAAGCTCAGTGCCCTAGTGCTTGTCAAGCTTCAGACCCTGCCACATGGATCTCTCCACAGAGCTGCAGCAGAACAAGGCAGCTGACTTTCCCCAGAGTGAGTGACAGAATGAAACAGCATGCCCCCCAAATGGAAGCCACATCTTGTAATAACCTGCTTCAGAAATGACATCTCCTAGCTTCCACCGTATTTTATTTGCTAGAAATGACTACTAACTCCAGGCCACATTCAAGGGGACAGGAAACAGGCTGCACCTCTTGAGGAAATGCTTATGGAAGAATGTACGCACATGTCTTTAAAACCACCTCAACTTCCAACCAAATCCTGACTCAGTCCATTTCTCCATCACTGTGGGGCTCAAGCTACCATCACCTCCAGGCCAGAACAAACCCCTTCACTGTTCTCTGCCTAATCCCCAATTCATTTTCTTCACTGCGGCCCAAGTAATCTTTTAAAAATGTAAATCAGATTATATCATTTTCCTGCTTAATATCCTCCCTCCTGTGGCTTCTCATTTTACTTTCTTATTGTGGTCTAAGAGGCCCCACGAGATCTAGCCTGTGCTTAACCATCTGACCTAATTTCCTATTATTTCCTGCATAATTGTAGCAACATTGGCTTTTTCTTGCCACTCTGCACACATGCCGAGATTATCACACTCTACTGTCTTCACCTTTACTGTTCTTTGGCCAGTTTGTCCACCTGCTTTCTCTCGGACAAAGTACTCCTCACATTTCTTTTTCTTGCCGTTCAGGTTTTAGCTTGATATTACTTCTTCTGAGAGTCTGTTCCCAATGTTATCATCGTAGTAGGTCACTCTTGTCTCCTGTCCCCACCTTCAGCCATTAAGCCCCCAGAGCTTATATCAACCTATTATGGTTTAGGAATGAGGTATCCTCCCAAAGCTCATTCGTGAGACAGTTCAAGAATTTTCAGAGGTGAAATGATTTGATTATGAGAAGTATAACATAATCACTGGGTTAATCCATTAATATGGATTAACTGGGCAGTAACTGTAGGCAGATAGGGTGTGGCCAGAGGAAGTAGGTCATTGGGGACATGACATTGGGTTTATATTTTGTCCATAGTAAACAGAGTGTGCTCCCCCCCCCCCCCCTTTTCTGGTGCCTTGTTCTGAGCTGCTTTTCTCCACCATGCCCTTCCCCATGTTGTTCCTCCTCACTAGAGGACCAGAGCTTTGCAGTTGGCCAACCATGGGCTGAAGCTCTAAAAGCCAGAAACAAAATAATCTTTTCCTCCTCTATGTTGTTCCGGTCAGATCTTTTAGTCATAATGACCCAAAGCTGACTAAAATGCAAATGAATAGTTGTCCCTGATACAGTTACTAGTTGTTAGTGAGCTGTTTCCATACCGGTTGGTAAATAGCCACTTCCTCTGGGCCCCCAAAGGTATCTATCTCTAACACAGACCATTCTGCCCCCTCTGGAGAACCCCCATTACTTCACCTTAATCCAACCACTATGAGGGCATGGACTGGCACAATAGGGTCTCCATGATTCTTCTTCCAAGTAGTGCTTTGTTCAGCTGTGACTGATGTAGGCTGTGCTGTATCTCCGGTTAAGGATTCTGGCTGTCATTCTGCCTTCCCCACACTCCTCACCCACATGACTCAACAGCATCTTTGCTCATGGATTTGTTAACCGGCAGGCACTCTACCTTCCTTCATAGCAAGTGAACTACGAGAGGGCACAGATCTCCACTAATTTGCTAACTACCTTCTCTTTAACTTCTATAGCAATTTCTGGAACATAGTAGTTGCCTAAATATTTTAAGAAGAAATAAAAGCATGAATGGTTAGCAAGGGGTGGGGAATAAAGGAAGCATGAGGGGCAAAGAGTGAGGGTGGGGCAGGGAGAATACAAGAGATGTGACTCTTTCCTCCTTTGACCCAGTCTCCTGTGGGCACCAAAGAGCCCAAATGGTCTTTCTGGCACAAAAATTCATGGCATTTGTTTGTGGCCATTAGCTCTTTGTCTTTTTTCTACCCCTTTCCCTCTTTTTCTCAAGCCATCCTGTCTTCCCTCCCTTCCCTAGCCTACTTCTCTCTTTCAAAGCCTAGAGCAAAATTGTCCCAAGTCAACCCACAGGATATGACAATGTGAGATGAGATGCAAAGATAGATCAAGTCTTATATGGACTTCTGTGGTGACCTGAACCCTGAACCTTACTAAACATCCTCCATCTCCCTAACCTCCCACAACATTCCAATTAATTGAATATGTAGGAAAGGAGGAAGGTAACTGCCCACATCAAAATGTACTTTCTGGATCCTGATCCCCATCTCTTACTAGGGAAAAAGGTATTTCTCAGAATTCTGATTTTAGTTAATCTTGAAATTTGTTCTTCAAAATCAGGGCCTTCACATCTCTGTTCCTTGGTCCATTAGGAAATCAATCATAGAAAAGGCCCTGGAGGAATAGGATGTCTTATTATTCCCCATTGTTCTTCCCATCTTGTCCTATTCTTCCCCAAGGTTCCCAAGCTAACAAGATTCACAACACAGAAGGTACATAAAAGGTACTTGCTTCCAGAATCATGGGAGGGTGTGTCAAGTATTCCTTGGAGGAGCTGAAGTTCCTAAAGTCAAGGATAGAAGAAGTAAATGGGATGCTTAGAATAATGCTGTGTCATCTTGGGCTTGGGGCTATGTGGGATATAGCAGATAGGGTGACCAAGTTACTTTAGACTGAGACTTATTTTCTGAAAGAGAGTTATGCCCAATTCTTGATGGAAGAAAAGATGAGGCATTATTGATTTAGTAATGAAATCCTTATTGTTTCTAAGAGTAAAATTTACAGAACAGCACTATTAACATCCAGAGGCCATTGTCAAGAGCCAAGACATGTGACTAAACATAGGCTCATAATAAAAATGCAGTAGATATACATGATAGAATATTCCTCATCCTTAAAAAAAAAAAAAAAGGAAATCCTGTCATTAGTGACAATATGGTTGAAAACAGAAGACATTATGTTAAATGAAATAAATCAGGCACAGAAACAGGAGTGCTTCATGATCTCACTTATATGTGGAATCTAAAAAGTTGAACTCCTAGAAGTACAGAGTAGAATGGTGGTTACCAGAGACTGAGAGGGGTTTGGAGAGATGTTGGTCAAAGATAAAATTTCAGTTAGGAAGAATAAGTTCAAAAGATCTATTGTACAAATGGTGGTTGTAGTCAATAGAAAGATACTATCTCCCCCAACACCCTGTTTCTGGGGAATGAATCCATAGATGCTTTATCACTGAGCCAAATTCCTAGCCCTTTTTAAATTTTGCACTTTGAGATGGGCTTGTTAAGTTGCTCAAGCTAGCCTCAAACTTGTAGTCATCCTGTCTGCCTTTAGAAGAGGTAGGATTATAGGTGTGCACCACTGCACCTGGCTCAAGATACTGCTTTTGTTCTCCCCTGCTTTTCTGTCTGAAACCCTGTTTTTTCATAATTTCTCTATTCTTCATTTTGACATTACTAAATCTTACTTGCTCCTTCAGGTACCAGTTGGAATTTATTTCTGCTGGTATTTGCTGATAGCGTTCTCATATCTCACATTGTGACATCTTCCTTTTATTATTCTTACACTCCATTTTGATAATACCTTATTATTTTCTGTTTCTTACTAGATTATAAGCTTATACAACAATACCTTGTTTATTGTAATATCCCTGATGCCTAAACAGCACCTCACAAAAGCTGGGTGCTCAATAAATACTCTTGAATAAATGAATGAATGTTTGAAAATCACTACAGGAGCCTCCAGAAAACTTTAATATACCATGTTTCATTGATTTTAAGGTGTCTTCACTATTAAAGGCACAATTATTTATTGTTAGTTTATTTTATGTATAATTGGGTAAGGAAAACTATCAATTGATCTGTAACACAATTCCCCCAAACTATTACTTACACAGTTTCCTATTTCATAGTTGTTAAAATGTGCAAATAAGAGCACAAGTCCCTGAAATGTGAAAATTTAAAATATATGGGAAGTTATGGAGATGTGTCAAACTTAGAAATTCTTTTTATCACCAGAAATTTATAACCCAACATTAAAATGTCATCAAAAATCTTGGATGTCACTTTGATTTTTATAATTTGTCCTTTATTTCTTTCCCCCCATCCATCCTAATTTCCTTTCTTCCCTCAGTCCTCATGTGTCAAATATTTATTTGCAAGTGTTCAAGTATTAGTTTCTAAATATATTAGGTAAAAAGCACATCTACTCATTCTTTCATTTTCCCACAAAAAGCCCAATGCATTGGGTGCTCAGTAAAAATTGTCACAGAATTGGTAGAGAGGCAGAGCCAAGTTTGCCAGGTTCAATCCTGTGCAGGCAGGGAAGTGCTAAGTTGGTGACTTGACTTGAGATTGTTCTGCCCAGATGCTGAATCTTGCTGGCAGTTGTTGCCACATTCTCAAGTGTCTGAACATGTGAAATTCTAGTGCCCTGAGAATGTCAACAACACTGTCCTGCATGAGGCAGCTATAGCAAAAGTAGGAAGGAAAACACTGGACTTCCTGAAACTCTATAGTAGCAGAAATAATATCCGCAAACTGGACATAATTCCTGTGGGTTTGCTTTATGAAATAAAAGAAAATATCTGTGAAACCACCATGCAGACATGAAGCAACGACAGTGCAAACTACAAAGTTTTATCCAAATCCAGAAGTTAATTTACAAAGCGCTTTCACCTTACATCATCACATATCCTGGAGAAAATAGGACCAATCTTATTATCCTTGTTTTATACAAAGGCATCCAGTCAGAAAGCATAGGAGCCCCAAGTTTATCTGACCAGATCTGGTGATCCCAAATTGATATGTACCTAAAAACAGAATGTTGTATATATAAATCAAAACTAATTGAACTATACTACTTCACTTCAGTTATCTAAACATGCATCTAAAGAAACAAAAAAACAAACAAACAAACAACCCTCCAAAGTCCAAAGGAAGCAGGATAGAAATAATAATGGTAAAAACCCATCATCAGTGAAAAACAAACTTAAAGAGACCAACCATTGTATGGAATATCATTCAGCCATATAAAGAATGGAGCCATAGTATATGCTACAACATGGATACACCTGGAAAGTCATTATGCTAGATGAAAGGAGCCAGACAGGAAAGACAACATATTCTAGGATTTCTTTTATATAGCTAGCTAGCATAGGCAATCAACAGAGTCAGAAATCATTCTAGGTTGCCAGGGGTTGTAGGGAGAAGAAAATGGACAGTGACTACTCAATGAATGCAGGTTTCCTTTTGGGATTGATGAAAATATTTTGGCACAAGTTAGTAGTGATTATGAATGCTATTGAGTTGTCCACTGTGATATGGTTAAAAGGCAAGTTTTATGTTATGTGAATTTCTCCATGATAAAAAATGTAAACAGAGAAGATAAGACATTCAAAAGTTAATTATTGAAAAGATTAATAGAATGTATAAACAAGGAAAACTGAGAAAGGGAGGGAGGAGAGAGACTGAACAAATTCTGTATCTAAAATTGAAGAAATTATTACTACAGATTCTAAAGACATTTAAAAATAATAGAATGATAATATTAACTACCTTATTTCACTAAATTTGCAAATGTAGAAAATGAAAAGAATGAATTTCTAAACTTACCAAAACATACACAAGGAGAAACAGAAATTGTCAATATTTTAATATTTATTAAAGAAATTGAATCCCTAAAAGAAATTTTCAGTCCCAGATAGCTTCATGATTGGTTTCTTCCAAATTTTTAAGGAAAGAAAAGTACTAAATTTTACATTACCTCTTCCAGACAATAGAAAAAGAAGGAATACCTCTTAACTCTTTCCAGGCCAATATCACCTTGATACAAAACTTGCTAGTTAATTAGAAAAAAGAGGAATTAAAATTACACAGAAGTCTTTGTCAAGAACATGAGCATTAGTACCTTATGCAAGACATTAGTTGATTGAATCTACAATCTATAAAACAACATCATAACCAAGTGTATGCCCAGGATGCAAGTTTGGCTTAAGGTTTTAAATCTACAGAGAAATAATTAACAGAGAAAAGCAATATGATCATTTCAATAGGTACAGAAAATTATTTTTTAAATTTCATACTCATTTATAAAAAATTATTAAGTTAGAAATAGAATGCAAATTTCTTAATTTAAATTTCCTTGGTGATTAAGAAAGAGAAAAAAATATTCACTATGATCACTTATACTCAATATTAAACTAGAGGTAAGAAAAAGAAAAGATTTCAAGATGAAAAAGAAGATCTAGAATATTCATTATTCACAGACAACATGACTGATATAAAGATAATCTAAAAGACACTATAGATAAAGTATTAAAATTATCATGTAAATTTACCTACATAGCTAGCTACAGGGTCAGCATGTAGAATTGTTTGTTCTGGAAGAATAAATAATTCTAAAATAAAATTTTTAAAAGATACTATTTGTAAGAGCATTAGAACTGCCAAATGCTTAGTATCCAATAAAAGATGTAGAAATCTCTACCCTGAAAACCACAAAACTTTACTGAAAGAAACTAAGGAAGATGTAAATGGACATATACACTAACTTCAGATGTTGAACCACTCCAAATTTAATGTCCATTTTCCTTTTGCTGATCTATACATTCAATACAATTCCAATGAAAATCCTAGCCATATTTTGTATAATTGACAAGCTGAGTCTAAATTTAAGTGGAAATGCAAGATATAGATAGAGAAAGGACAGAAATTTTAAACTTGTTAATGGTGGGTACATGTGACTTTATTATTTCCAATATTTATGTATCTATTTGTGAGTATAACTTAGTATATGATATGATCATCTTGAATACTTGTGGGCTTCTCTAGAATCCATTCATGAACAATTTATTTTCCAAGATCTCCACTAGCATTCCAACTTCAAACCATCTTCAGATTCATTGCAGAAGCCAATATTTTCTCTGTAGTGAAAATTGGTAACATCTCACAGAAGGCACTATCTGCACTTCATTTAGAATTCACTTCTTGATGGAATCAGTCATTCTATGGTTTCTGTGATTCACCAGTTAGCTGTTAGAAACCACAGAACTTCTTTGATGTGCAAAGCCTGAAGCTTGATGAACAGAGTTTTGTGATAAGTATTCATTTCATCATTTCCTGAAGTCATCCCCAGAGGACTGAGATTTTTCTGCTATGTAAAATGTAGAGAGAATGAAAATAAGTATGTTAAAAATGTCCATTACATTCTCTGCTCCTACATAAGACCATTCTTCTTGGTTTTCCTCAATCTGATGACTTGTCTTTGGCTGTACTAATTATGGACTTTTACATCTCCAATGACTTATTCTTCTGAACAACCACATTTCATGGTAAAAAATGTGACAATAAGTAAGCGATTTGTTTTCTTGCTACAGACAAATTCCTACAGTCTTGTGACACAAATGTGTCAGTAACAGAGTGTGCACCCAGGTCTTACTTCTGGGATGTGAAGTAAGACACCAAATCAGCACCTTCAATCTTTATTCCAAAATCCTTTGGGTGCAGTGTTTTAAAACCCTACCAACACATTAGAATCATGTAGAGCTTTTTTTATAAAATACAAGTACCTGAACCTCAACTGAAGGGTTGGAGTCCATTCTTGTATTGTGTTTACTTACCTTGCAGAGGTAGAAAGTAGAAGTTGTATTCCCTAAATTCTCTTAAAGCCAGAATACAGGATGTAGTTTTGTGTCTTTAAGTCAGCAGGGCTTGAGTAATGGTAACACTTAGCTATTTAAGTAAGGAAAGAGGCAGTATTTTAAGTATCTGCTTTGCTGGGGTGGACTGTGGCTGCAGGAATGCCTCTGGAGCCTATGGTTATGGTGGTTCCTTGAGCTCTGGATCTTGCCTGATTACCTACACTTCCACCAATGAAGCAAGAGGGTCGCTGTACCTCCACCTCCTCATCAACACTTGGAAATATCAAGCATTTTAATTTTTGCTAGTCTAATGGCTATAAGGTAATTTAAAAGTGCTGTTTTAATTGGCACTTCTCTGATTATTAAAGATTCCAAGCATCTTTCATGTGCTTCATTTTTTTTTCCTCTTCTGAAAATTGCTTCTTCACACCATTTGCCTGTTATTCCTTGGGGTTAATAGCCCCACTTTGTTATTTTCAAATGTTCCTAATATATTCTATTTATTAATACCTTGTCAGTTTAACATTGCAAATCTTTCTTATTGTGATGTTCCTCTATTCTCTTGGCCAATGTTTTTCTTCACTAAATGAAAATCCTTAATTTTGATGATTCAAATTCAATCAATTTTTTTTTTTCAATCTTGGTGTTTGTGCTTTTTAAGTTTAGTTTCAGAAGTCTTTCCCTACCCTTGGATCATAAAAATATCTCCTACCTTTCCTCTTTTCTCTCTCTCTCTCTTGTTTTTTGTTTTTGTGTTGTTTTGACACTGGGGTTAAACCCAGGAATGCTTAACCACTGAACCACATCCCCAGCCTTTTTTTATATTTTATGTAGAGATAGGGTCTTGCTGAGTTGCTCAGGGCCTAAGTTGCTGAGGCTGGCTTTGAACTGGCAATCTTCCTGCCTCAGCCCCTGGAGCCACTGGGATTACAGGCATGTGCCTCAGCACCTGGCTCCAGCTCTTAACTATACAGGTTATTCTTCTTCTTTAGCTCTTTAACACACCTAGAGCCCACCCTGCTTAGGTAATGGTAGGTAGAATATACCTTTATTTCCTTCCATAGAGTTAGTTCATTCTCCCCATTCCACCTGCTAAGCAAAATCCCCTTTTCCTGTTCATTGATAATATGAAATCTTATGTTAATTCCCATACACAAATATATAATTTTCTGAGCTTGCTATTCTGTTCCATTGGTCTATTTGATTTTTTTCTTGTAAGACTCTCAAAATGTGTTTTCTTATTAGGCCTACACCTGCCCTTCATTTTTTATTTTTTGAAATTGACTTTGTTCTCCCATATGCATAGAAATATATGATGATATATATATTTACTCAAGAATGTACAAAACACATATATGCAGTTGTAGGATAACTATAAGACAAAGATCAATGTAAACCAGCATCCAGGTCAGTAAAGTATTTTTTTTTTTTTTGGTACTGGGGATTGAACTCAGGGGCACTTGACCACTGAGCCATATCTCCAGCCCTATTTTGTGTTTTATGCAGAGACAGGGTCTCACTGAGTTGCTTAGTGCCTCGCCCTTGCTGAGGCTGGCTTTGAACTTGTGATTCTCCTAACTTAGCCTCCCAAAGTGCTGGGATTACAGGTGTGCACCATCGCGCCCAGCTAGTAGATACAGTATTACTAGTGTCCCAGAGGCTCCTCCCTCTTCCCCTAACTATAATCCCCGCCATCCTTGGAAAGCAACTAATATCCAAATTCTTGTGATAATCGTCACCTACCTGTTCTATCTAGTTTAACTACCCAGGCATGCATTTCCAACAACATGGTTTAATTTTGCCTCTTTTGGAATTCCCCCCAAATCAAATTATACTACATGGATTCATTTTAATTTCCTTTAGCTCAACAGTATTTATGAAATTCATTCATAATAATGCACATAGCTCTGCTTGTGATATATATTGCTGTACAGGATTTCATTGTATGAACTTACTATGATTGACTTATCCATTTCTACATTTAAAGGCATTTGGTTGTTTCTAGTTTTTAACTTCTTTTTTTAAATTTGTTTTATTTAGGCTTACATGTTAACAGTGCAATTTGATTCATTGTACATAGATAGAGGATAACATATCAATTCTCCAGTTGTAAGTTGTATAGAATCACAACATATATGCAGTCATACATAAAGTTAGAGTTATTATGACCATCATATTCCACCACCTTCTTTTAATGTAAAACTTTTTTATTCCTTACAAATCCAATGTCTTTAATGGTTATAGAATTATAAAGATTTCCAAACTCTTTGAGTCATTTTTAGAAACCATGGTAGAAAGTACCAGTTCTCTTCAGTTAAATAATCATATGACTGCTCCTACAGGCAGATTGTCAGGGCAATTTCCAGATTGGCCCCATTTCCAGGTTGGGTCTGAAGGCATGCTGTGTATCTGCTCACTCTTTCTTCTTTCCATGGAATCCAATGTGATGGTGAGTGACTTTAGATCATGAAGAGAATGGCAATGCACACAGAATGTTTGCAGCTGACCAGAGAGCTCTCAGCCCCTTGAAGTACCACAAGGATCACAATTTTCACTCAGAGTTAGAAAATTCATTTGAGATCTTTTATCTCAAATGGAAAAAATGTTTTTTTTTAATTAGCAGACACAGCACAGTCATGTAAGAAGCACTATTCTGAGTTTTATATATGCTGACTTTTTAATCCTCTTAACCCATTTTTAATCCTCTTAGGTAATAGTTACTATTACTACTTCAATGTTAAAGATTGACTAGTGATTTTAGGTAGCAGTTATAATTATTACTTTAAATTTATGTAAAACTGAGGTTTAGAGAAATTGCACAGTTCGTAAGGGACTGAACTGGAATTTCATTGCAGAAAACTGGTCCCCCCATCTGTCCTCTTACCTATTATGATGTAATATCTTTCATCAATGTCCATTACAATATTTGGGGTCTCTGTTTCAATCACTTAGTACAGGCTTACAGATATTTGGACCAAGGATATGGCTCAGTGGTAGAGAACTTTCCTAGCATGAGTGAGGTTCCAGGTTCAATCAACAGCACCACAAGAGAGAGAGAGCAAGCCGGAAAACATGGTGCATAACTGTAATTCCAGCGACCTCAGGAGGTTGAGGTAGGAGAACACAAGTTCTAGGCCTCGGCAACTTAGTGAGACCCTGTCTCAAAATTAAAAAAAAAAAAAAGAGGGATGTAGTTTGGTGATAGAGTCTCACTGGGTTCCATCCCTAGTACTACAAAAAAAAAAAAAAAAAAGGAAAAATAAAAAGGCAATGTGAATCTAGAATGAATCTAAAAGTGGGTTCTGCAAAACCTTAAATATTTGGTTAGACAGATTTGAAGAAACAGATATGTCACATAAACTGCAGGACTGGGCATTCTTGTAATGTCATCACAAAATATTTAATAAAACCATTTTATTCTGTAGCTTGAAAGCTTGACCCTTTACCCAGAGGACAATCAGTATGTTGGTGTAGGTTGACTATTCTTTGATGATTTATAGTAGAGGTCAGTAAGAAGATCATGTGCTCAGGTAAGAACTGGTAGGCATAAAGGAGAAGACGATAGGGTATGTACAGAGATTTGGTGTTGTATCCCAACAGCAAATAGCTGAGCCCCAATAGCTCAAAGCCTTCCCCAATGCCCCCCATCAGGAAAACTAGAGGATATATCTCTGCAGAAAATAGAACAAGAGGTGTTGCTTCTTCATACCCATTCATCTGGACAGCCTCAAAGGAAACAGTGAGACATGGATCATGAAGTCAGATTAGCTTGAAAACTATGCTCCACAGTGAATTCTGAGTGTGTTGCTGGCACAGGGCTTTAGCTGGAAATAAACAGACCAAGAAGCCTATCGAGTTTCCAAGGTATTTATATTTCAGAAGCAACTAGAAGCCTGGCCTAAAATGCCCTCAGACTCTCAAACTGATATCTGTAGGAAGCAGCTATTAAAATTACATGGTCTTTTCAAGACCTAATTCAGATGTGGCCTTAAAGCATAATGGAGTAGAAAGAAAGCCCAAAGGTCAACATTTGGAATAAGAGGACATGGGAAAGTACCTCACTGCCAGGACAGAGAACCACCCCAATACTCCTCTGGTGGAATAATCTGATTGCTATGCACCAGAGGTTGCTGAGTTTATTCTATTCTTCTCCCTGCCTGCTGCCCTTATTCTTCCTTTTTTTTTTTTTAACTGATTATTGTAACTATTCTGATCATACTCAGTTATTGTAATTTGGATATGTTGGTGTCAATGATATTATTTTCTAGGTTTCTACACATAGCCATATTTGGACCTAATAGGGAAGTCAGAACATTACTGAGAGATCTTGTAGGTTGATCTAGGTACTAGAATTAAATGGGGCTTTCTTTATATCCATTGGTGAGAAGTAAGGGAGTCAAGGTAAGGGAGAAGGATGCAGATTTGGTGGCCAAACAGTGGACTGTGGCACAGGCTGCTAATTGTTCACTAATATTTATTCTTTTTCTCCTTGAACATATATCCCTCCAGTCAGTGAGCATGACAGGTTTCTCTTTGTATTTAGTCAGGTGTGGCCATGTGACTAGTTAAACCGTTGGAAGTGCTGCAGAAGTGATGAGTGCCATTTCTGGGCCTAGGCCTTAGGACATCGAATATTTCTCTGTGTCCTTCATCTTCTTTCTTCTTACACTTTGATGGAACACAGGCACGATGGCGGCTGTTACGGTTTAGATATTGGGTGTCCCCCAAAGCTCATGTGTGAAACAACGCAAGAAAGTTTAGAGATGACATAATTGGGATATAAGAGGTTTAACTTAATCAGTGCATTAATTCCCTGATAGGGATCAATGAGGTGGTAACTGAAGGCAGGTAGCATGTAGCTGGTGGACGTGGGTCCCTGGGGGCCTGCCTTGGGGGTTTATGTTTTGTCCTGAGGAGAGCTCTCTCTCTCTCTGCTTCCTTTTGTGATGTCTTGAGCCACTCTCTCCACCACACTCTTCTGCCATGCCATTCTGACTTCCCTTCCACTCGCAGAGGAGTGGAAACTCTGAAACCATGAACTCCCAAATAAACTTTTCCTTCTCTAAAATTGTTCTTGTCTTGACTGCAGCAGTGAGAAGGCTGACTAAAATAGCACATAGCTTCCACCCCACAAGTAACAGTCACCCAGCAGGTACAGCAATGTGGAAGAGCCATTGTCTGCCCAAGATGCACTCTCTAAGCAACTCCCCATTGCCAGGTGCCCTGGAGGCTTTGTGGACTCCACCAAAACCTCCCTTGTCTTTTGGCTTCCAGCTGGGAGGGTAGAAGGAGAGTGAAGTCACAGTATTTATTCCTGTGACTCTCTCTACTGAATTATCCCACGTTGACTGCATCCTTCTACCTGTGGTCATGGCATCTATTGGGAGAGTCTCCACTTTAGTTATTCTCTGTTCATTTAAGTAACTGCTTTCACCACTTGTTTTTTCACGCCTGGGGTGAAGAGTTTCTTGTCCCTCCAGACTTTTTTTTGCCCACTCCATTGCTAGCACTGGAGTATTGTACTATGTCTTGTTAGTTTCCCTTCACAGTTCTGCTCTCATATCAAACAGGTGTGCCCCCTGCACCTGGCTGATCATTATTTCTTTACATTCACCTGCTTTATGTCTTATGCTTGAAATATCAGAAATGAGTTGGGCGCAGTGGAGCATGCTTGTAATCCCAGCAGCTCTGGAGGCTGAGACAGGAGGATTGTGAGTTCAAAGTCAGCCTCAGCAAAAGTGAGGTGCTAAGCAGCTCAGTGAGATCCTGTCTCTAAATAAAATACAAAACAGGGCTGGGGATGTGGCTCAGGCCGAGTACCCCTGAATTCAATCCCCAGTACAATGAGTAGGAGAAAATTTCAATGGGTGAAGAGAGGAAGAGTTGTATTAATTTTTTGTATTAATTAAAATGACACTGCAGTTTCCTAATTTCTCCTTGCCTGCATGTGGGCACATGGAGGAGGTTATAACCTTTTACAACAGAGCCAAAGAGAAGTACTAAAGAAATGAAAACAGCCCAGTTCCACCAATTACATTACCTCCCAAATTCAGGTCTTAGCTCCATTACTGAATTATGTAGTTTTATGGTTTCTAGAGGCAACACTGCCGGTGACTTCTTGGTACGTTTTATATTTTCCATAAAATTATCTGGGGTGTTGCTGAGGTTTTCACTCACCCACAACTCCTCGTTTGTGCTGCATTGTGTCCACAGGTATTTCTGTTTCTCACTCTGCCCATGTAGTGTGTGCTGAGGTTAAACTTCGGGTAGACTATGAATGGTGTTTTTGTAAGAGGTCCTTGGAACAAACTTTTTCACCTAGCACTCAGGACCTTTATTTGAATCACAAACCAAAAATAAGTCCACACTTTATTTAGGTCATAAAACAGACTCCTAAAGTAATTAAATCTCTAAGGACTTAGCTGTTATCTTGGCTGATGGAACTTTATATCATAACCATTTTAATTTAGGCCATGTGGAAGGGATGGCTGGGTTGCTTGTGTTCTATTCAGTACTTAATACTCTTAGTAATAAAATCAATCTCTCTCTCTCTCTCTTTCTCTCTCTCTCTCTTTCTGTGTGTGTGTGTGTGTGTGTGTCTTCTCGTTATTGCCATAGGCTCATCCCTCTTACAAAGGGAGGCCAAGGGACTGAATTTGAGGCAATTGGTTGAGGGTAGAAATTGTTCTTCTTGAGAGATTCTTAAAAGAGGAGGTTGAAATAGCTAGGAGATCCTTACATTCCTGCTTTTTCCTCCTTCCTCTTGTCTGGAACATGGACTTTCAAGCTGGAGGTGCAGCAGCCATCTTGTGACCAGAAGGCAATGTTGAGGATGGAAGCCACGTATGGACACAGCAGAGAATAACAGGACACTGGGGTGTGGGTGACATCTCTGAGCTTCCAGATCAGATTTGGATAGCTACCATCTGAATTTATTTATGTGAAAAGAAAATAAAATCTTATTTAAAAAAAAGTCACCTTCAAGAACTTCCCTCAACCCTCCTTTAGAGTGTGACTTCTCTTCCCTGCAGTATCTGGCAAGTGGGGACTCTGGCCCCATTGGAAGGGGCTATTAACTCCCCTAACAACTGTTACATGAAAGCAAAATACATATTCATGTGTTTTTCAGGCATGGAATTTTATTCTGTTTGTTATGGTAACTTAGCCTTCCCCTAATTAATGATGTAAATTACTTTTCTAGTTTATTCATAAAATTTTCAAACTTGTTGCCATAAAGTGATTTATCAACTTCTCTTTTTATCTCTCTAATGTCCATAATATCTGTATATTTTATTTCTCATTTCTGATGTTGGATATTTGAGCCATTCTTTTTCTTATTCATCTCATTAGATGTGAATTATTGTTATTAATCATTTTAAAGAGTGAACTTTTAGCTATTGTTGAATCTTTCCATTATATGTTGGTTTTCTGTTTCATTAGTTCTACTAGTTGTAATTAACAAATTACTCCACAACATAGTATCATAAATCAAAATTTTTATGAAGCGTGGTCCCTATGAGTAAAAATGGCAATGTTTTTATGTGACCTCGTTTCAACAGTCACACATCATTGTTTCTAGAAAGTTTTATTAGTTGCACAGATCAACCATATTTGGCCTGGAAGGGAATGACATAAGATGCAAGTACTTGGAGGTAAGAGTCAACAACCAGGGCATCTTAGAGCTATCTGCCATATTCATTTTTGCTCTCTTACTATTTTTCTTCTTAAATGTTTTTGGACTTATTTTGCTGTTCTTTCCTACAACAAAAGAATGAATGCTTAACTCTTTAACTTCAGCCTTTTTTTTCTCTACTATATGCTTTTAAGAATATAAAGTTCACTTAAGTTTAATTTTAACAGCTTCCTGTAAGATTTCATCTTTAGCAAAACAACTTTTCAATTAAAATTATTTTCTAATTTTCATTTCTTCTTCCTTGACTCGTGGATTATTTAGAAATGTTAGCTAATTTCCAAATACATGGGAATTTTATAGGATTTTTAAAAAATTAAACTTGATTGCTTTGCATCCAGACAACATAACTGTTATCAATTTTGCTTTATGGCCCAGATTAGAATCAGTTTTTGTAGATGCTGTTTGTGAACTTGAAAGAATGTGTGTTTCCAATTCTTCATATAAGATTCTATATCACTCCATTAGATCAAGTTTGCTAATTGTTTTAATTCTCTATAGAAAAAAATAAGTCTTCAAATAAAATTGTAGATTCTATCAATACATGATGAATACAAGCTAAAATCAACCATTGTGATAGTTTATTTGTATTTTTATCCTTATAGTTCTATAAATTCTTGCTTTATATAGAGGTCATATTAGAAATAACATTTACACTTAAAGTCATTATATCATCTGGGTGATCCTTTCTATTCATGGCAATATTTTCCCTTTAATATCTATTTTGGTTAATAAGAATATAGCTCTTTTCGCCCTGGTCTTTGAATTTGATGTTCTGCAGTTTCATTAAGATGTGACAAGGTGGGGCTGGGCTGTAGCTCTGTGGTAGAGTGCTTGCCTAGCATGCGTGAGGCACTGGGTTTGATCCTCAGTGGTGCTGAGGATCACATATAAATAACAAATGAATAAAATAAAAATCCATCAACTAAAAAAATATTTTTAAAAAGATGTGGCAAGGTGTGAATTTCTACTTCTTTGCATTATTACTTAAAATACTTTTTCTACCCGTTTTTTCCCCCTTTCCTTCTGGGTCCCCAATTTTTCATCTGTTAGATCTTTTCACTTTAACTTCTATGTCCCTTTTAGATTTTCCATCTCTCAGTTTCTCTGAGTTGTGTTGAGTATACTCTCTCATGAGCTATCTTTCATTTCAATAATTTTTCTCTTCAGATCTGCCTCATCTATTAAATCCATCCACTAAATTTTGCCTTTTCCTCTTTCTTTCCTTTCCTCCCGTCTTTTTGTCCTTAATGCCCTTGATAAAACCCCACAGTGTCCTAAAAATTGACCTCAAAAGTTTGAGAGTAAATCCAGTTTTCTCTCCAATAATGAGCCATGCATACTGTTTGTCCATGACTTTAACTGAGCAGGTTTTGGTCCTGCATTATTTACAACATGCATGACCTCACAAGGTAATGGATTATCCAGCTTTAGGAGGTACATTAATAGGTATTGAGTAATTATTCCAAAGCATTTGACTTGAGCCCTCAATGTTTTAGAAGTTACCCATCCCTACCAGCCTTTCCAATTGAGAAACACCCTGTGGTACTTTCAAAGTAAATAACGAAAACTTTCTCTAAGACTGTGAGGCACTTTGTGAATGTACATTTGAGCAGTTTTCAAGCTGATATACCTCAAGATGTTTCCTGGTTATCCATTAAATTTTACATTTCAATTGCTTCATTTTCATTTCTGAAATTTCAATTTGATATTTCTAAATCTATCAAGTCAGTTCTTACAGTTTGCTATTGCCTGAGTTTAAGCTTATCATTTATCTCTTTAAATGCTGTAAGTATAGTTGTCAAATGTATGCGTTGTCATCTCAGTATCTGGAGTGTTTGTGAGTCTATTTCTGGTGTTATTTGTTTCTGCTGGTTCTCATTATGTTACCTTATTTCTTTGCTTATTCTTTGAAAACTGCTACTCATTTTCCTTGGAAAATTATTTATAGGGGTTTCTTCAAACCTAAAATAAAATCCAGAGAAGATTTGTGTTTGTTTCTGTCAGATGAGTAGCGACAGTACCAACCTGTCATAGTTTTACACTAAATTCACAGCTTGAGATTTTTAAAAATTGATACGTAAAAACATAAAAACTGTACATATTTATGGGGTACCATCTGATGTTTTGATGCACATATACAATATGTAATATTTAATGCAGGGTGAAAATGTCTCTCTTCTCAAACATTTATAATTTCTGTATGGTGAAAACATTCCAATTCCTTTCTCTTAGCTTTTTGAAATACAGGGTGCACTGTTGTTATCTGTAGTCACCCTTCCATGCAATAGCACATCAGCACTTCTTACTTCTAACTGTAACTTGGCAGCTATTGATCAACCTCTCTGCATCCCTCCCTCCCTGCTACTCCTTCCAGCCCCTGACTCTCCAATTTCTCAAAGCTTGAGATATTTTTGACCAATTAGTGGGAATTTGGGCTCAAAGTTTGAATGATGATAGGCACATGGTTGTCACTTCTCAGCAATATTAAATACTTGTCTTCTGCTTTTCTCAGTGCCAAGACAACTTTCTTTTTATGCTTCTGGGAATAGAATATGGGGCTGGTTTACATTTATTTTGAACTTAGTTGGATATTTGGTTCTTTAGGGTTTTGGGGTAATAGGAAGTGGTCCATTATTAGGCTCTTTAGACCGACCTAGGATTTAACTTTTGTCCTCCTTTCCCCATGAGACCTTAATTTCAAAGTTCAAGTTTAACTAGTTCAGAAGAAACTTGCAAGGCAAAGTAGATTTCAAGTCTACTTGCATCTCTGAATTTGCTTTCCTCAAATTGAGTCTTGGTGATTCCATTTAATCTTGTAAGATACTTGATGTTTTCAAAAATATTTTTAAAATATGTTTATCTATTGTTATTTTTGCTTATGTATTTATTTATTTATGGTACTGGGGATTGAACTCAGGGGCACTCAACTGCTGAGCCATGTCCCCACCTTTACTTTGTATTTTATTTAGAGACAGGGTCTCACTAAGTTGCTTAGTGCCTCGTTTTTGCTGAGGCTGGCTTTGAACTTGCGATCCTCTTGCCTCAGCCTCCTGAGCTGCTGGGATTACAGGAGTCTGCCACCATGCCTGGTAATCTTTTGCTGTTTTAATTAAGCAGTTTGTTTTTTATTATTTAACCTACAGTATTATAAGAAATAGAATTTTCCTGTAAACTTGAAGTAAATTTATCTCATAAAAATCCTATGGGATTTTGAATTTATAGATTAATTTGTAGAGAATTTACATCCTTACAAGTTTACTTTATCCAAAATCCTAAAATACATGCCTATGTATTCAGAATATTTTCTAGGACTATTATGCTTTAGATCTGGAATATCTCCCAAGGTTCATTGTTGAAGGCTTGGTTCCCAAAGCAGCAGTGGAGCTTTTGGGAAGATGATTGGATCATGAGGGTTCCAGCCTCATCAGTGGACTAATTCATTGGCTGATTCTTAGCAGGATAGACTACTAGGAGGTGATATAAACTCTAGGAGATGGGACCTAGTTGAAGGCAGTGAGTCACTGGGGATATGCCCTGCAAGGGTATATCTTGCCTCCAGGACCTCCTCTGTCCCTGTCTCTCTTTCTGCTTCCCCGTCACCATGAAGTGAGCAACTCTGCTCCCCTATGCTTTCTCCACCATCCTATTCTGCCTCAGCATGGGCCACAACAATGAAGGCAACTGACAGTGGACTAACATCTCTGAAACCAATGAGCTAAAATAAATCTTTTTTCCTCTAAGTTGATTTTCTCAGGTATTTTATTATAGTAATATATTTTGAGTAACACAAACCTTTTATTTAAATTTTGATATTTTCCCCATCAGTTCTTGTATACTCTTAACATTTATTTTTTGGATATTATATAGTTTTTGTTGCCATTTTGACTGATCAATCATCTTTGATTGAAATTTATGGTTGTCATTGATAATGTAGGTTGACATATACAAAAACAGTATTGAATATTCCAGTGTTTTATCTCTTGGTTCTATTGTTTTATTTTTAAGTAAATGATCATATCACCTACAATGAGTGTTCTATCTCTTCTTTTACAATACTTACAGTTTTTAATTATTTTTTTTATTTTATAGCTTTGGACAGGACTTCTGATTCTATGTAAACAATAGTCATGGTGAAATTGACAATCTTGTCTTACTCCCAATCTTAATGGAAATATTTGGTAAACTTTCTGCTGCACTTGATCCCTTTTTCCTTAAACGAAGTAAAGTGGTTTCTGCCACCTGAAACTGAAACCTGTTAGATACAAAAAGAATGTAGAATGAGAATGTTCCTGTGGCCACAGAGTTAGAATCTAAGGGCTCAAAGATAGCACCAAGTATCCTATATTCTAAAAATAGTTGAAGTCATTTGTAGGCAAATATTACACTCATTATGCATGGCTCCCGAGAGAGCTCAGCTACCTCCAATCATCATGCAAGTATCCACAACCTACATCTCTGACAATATGCAAAAGACTGGGGAAGGGAAGAGAAAGAGCCATCAAACTGAGTTATTGTTTGAATGGTACCATTCTTCTCCAGCCTCATAAAGAGGCTCAAGATAGAGCAATCACATGAAAGATGGGAGGTTGGTTTGGATGACTGTCTAGGCAAAAGGACTACTGATAAACATGGTGCCTCCTAAGAAGAGAAAGGAACAAACTTAAAAAAGGTGATAGGGCATAGAGAGGATGACAGTGGGGCAACCCACACTCTTATCCTTTGGCAAGACTAAGTAAGTTGCCTAAGTCTAGGAGAAATCCAAGCTTGCATCTTACCAGGCTCTCTTCCAAAAAAGTAGACAGAAGGCTGAGGGGATCTCCATGCTCAAGATTGAGAGTGAGCCAGGAGCAAAGTATACAAGAGGTTAACTGGAACTGGATCTTCCATTGGCACCTCAGGAGGTGTCCAGCTTAATAGCCAGTTGGTCTTAGCTACAGAAAAATCAATGAAAGGTTGTAACCATGTGGCCATCAGCAAAAGACTTCAGTCTTTTCTACTCTGTGCTGCTCCAACTCCAAAAATGCTAAAACCATGAAGTATATCAGAGATTACTTTTTTTCTTTAGCCTCATGTAGTTTTAATTTTGAGTCCCCATACTGAGTGGCAGCAGAAATCAATTTATAAGACAATTCCACAGTTCCCTGCCAATCCTTAGAGTTTTATCTAAATCCTAGGAGGCTTTGTGGAGCTGTTGCTTCATAGGAGACATTTGATCCTTGTTGTTACCATCTAATTTCCTGTCTTCACTCTAATCAAATGCCTACCCATCTTTGCCCTGATAGGAAGTCCTTTATAGGTCCACTGGTTCCCTCTCTGCTAATACCCTTCCCCCTACTGGGCACATGGGAACTTGCTTTCTTCTGTGTCAATCTGAGTGCAGGTAATGTTGTGATGCTTTTTCAGAGCCTCTCTGACATGTCCAGTAAACCACACTGGCATTTCTTCTGTGCTTTAACACTGGGCTGGGCACAGAAGAACCTCAGGACTTTGTTACTTTCCCATGTACTCCCCAAGGAAGGACACAGTAGTCCCTCAGCAATCAGATCCCTCAAACTTCTTGGGAGATTTTATCACTCTGCTTTTCCTAACTGGGGAGAAGGCAGGGCAGAGTGAATTGACAGGAACCCACCAATGTCTCAATTCTCTTAGTCCTCTCATTGCTGATTCTCTTCATTCCGCCCTAGTTTGGTAAATTAATCCAATGGACATGAGGACAAGGGTAAAAAACAAACAAATAAACATTATAGTATATATGCCCTAAATTTCTATTTTTTTCTGTGTCCCCTGATGGCTATGATTTTGAAACTTAAAATATGAAAACTGACTATAATATTATGCTGGGCTATCCCTCTCTTTATGAAAACTACAAAGTCTTAAAATCTAAAGGGGGTTACATGGGCTAACACGTAGAATTTTATTCTGCTACAAAATTTTTCAGCAAAACTTACATCTAGCTGAGCAATGTGCTTTAGGATGTAAAGAGGTCTTTTCAACTCCCCATTCTCAGAGGAGGAAAAAAAATCAACCAACCACCCCCTAATAAGGAGCTTGGGTACACTCATTCCTATTAGTGATTTGCTAAAGATTGTCTTGGCTTTTGTTTTTTGACCAAGAAAGGGATGTTTGTGTTCACTGTTATCAAACTAAGGTTGAATTCGTCCTTAAGATAGGACTTTAGGAGTTGGGGTTATGGCTCAGTGGTAGAGCACTTGCCTTGCATGTGTGAGGCCCTGGGTTCTATTCTCAGCACCGCACATAAATAAACGAATAAAATAAAGATCTATCAACAACTAAAAAAATATTTAAAAAAAAAAGATAGGACTTCAGACAAGAACCATGTGACCTTTTTCAGATTTGTTAGTGCCAAGTCCATAGGAGGCTGCTTAATATGTGGTTATTGAATTAATCAGTAGAGCAACTGAGAGCAGTGGAAAACAACTGCCCTGAGCCCCCATCTGATGGTTCAGAGTCAAGCAGCTTAAGAACACTTAAAATACAGGTATCAGTACAAATAGAGACCTATTACAGGTGAACATACCACCCTTGTCCTTGCCCTAAGGTAGCCAGGGAGGCTTTTCTCTGTCAGATTTCTCAGAACCTGATTCCCTCTGTGTCTATGGGGGTGAATAAAAGTTCAAGGAGAGCCTTGGGTAGTTTCATGATGCCAGTGCTTGCTTTTTGCTGTAGGCTGAGACATTTGATTAGCATTTGGTGCTCCACACAATTGAGGGAAGAGAACAGGAATTGTAAATGCTTGAACATTAGCTTCTCTCCTGATCTGGACTGCAGGAGACTCAGAACATCATAGGTGTAGGAGGTGATTGTGCTACACAGGTATCAAGAGGCTATAGGTGAGCTAGAGCCCTCCATGGCCACAGCCCACGCGTCTTACTGTAGAAAGATATTAGGGATGCTTGAAGAAGAGTGGAGCAGTTTGACTTCTTGCTGGACCGTCATTAACTTGGCTTGTGATTTGGTGGACGTTATGTAACCAATCTCTGCTCTTGTACCTCTATCCATAAGAAAAGCAAGGCACACTTTTGATGGTATGTGTTATTTGTTTAAAGTTCAACTTATTATATAATTACAGGTATACTTTTATCATACACATAGACTTTTTAGAATATCTGCAGTTTAGAGTACACAGTACAGAGCTTTGTGAAACACAGTGCCTATGAGAATTTTCCCATGGTATACAGAAGCTACCGAGGATCCCTGAAGCACAGAGCCATTATTGGCATAGATGGTGCTCACCCTGGGCGTATTAGACAACATATTCTGGATGCGTAGTACCTGTCAAGAAAAGATCACTCATTAGTATACTATATGAGCAAAGGGCTATCTAGTAATATTTTCTTTCCCAAATATTTCAGGACAAATATATTTTTTCAGAAATTAGTAGGCTAAAATCTGTGTATCTTAAATAATTTTCCTTCTTTTGATGACAATACTAATGTCCTAAGGATATCTATACACTAAAATGGATTGCTTATCTGACATTAGCCAAATTATTGAGAGCTTGAAAAACTGTAGTAGTTCCGGCATCCCCTATAGAAGGAGGTTAGACCCAGCGAACACTCTTATCTAACCTGCAAGTGGGCAATGATCTTCCTTCTGTTGGAGAGGGTCTTGCCTTGACTGAGCCTATAGCATGAGGAGGGGAACATGGGACAAAACAGAAAAGAGGCATCCACTCAGCCAGCCAAACCAATCTAGTATGGGGGTGCTAGATGGTAGTCATCACAGCTGGAGCCCCTCATATCTCTAAAGTGTCTAGGAAGCACAAAGAACGCAGACTACTTTGGAATTTCACCTAACAAATCAATGACTAGTGCTGTTATTGATCTCCAGGATGAACACACTTAACTTTGCTAATCAGTAAATAAATAATCACTCAGGATTCCAAACAGCCTGGATAAAGTTCATTTAAGCAGAACATGATAGAAACTAAAGGAAAACAATCAGAAATGTGTGAGTTATGAGTCCACATAGATACTTCTTGTTAGAATAGAGTTTAGGGTTTTGTTTTTTTTTTTTTGTTTCATTTTAAAGAAGACCCTGCAACTTCATCTCAAGTTTATTACTGGAAAGCACTCAAGCTCGGATTTCAGGTAGAAAACAAGGAAATCAACTCAAAGTAAAGGGTGTCAGCAACTGTGAAGAAAGAAAACTTATCTAAAATAAACAAGTGCTCAAACTTGAAGACAGAAATGTGGAAAAAAGATCCTACTTCCAAATCATTCTATGGATGCTATTTGCATTTCCTTAAGGCAGATATTGTGGCTGAACTTTTGTCATAAAGTTGCATCTGTCACTTGGGTGGAAGTAGGGAGTGGCATCGGCACAGGACACACATCTGAAGTAAAGACAGCTTGCTAGCTCAGGGTAACGATTCTTCAGATTTGAGGCTCAAGCTGGACTTTAGTTTCTTTTTTATATTTCTTGGGGCTTTCTTTGTTTTTTTCCTAGTTGTTTTATTTTATTTTTAAATTTTTAACCTTTTACATTTCTCTGTGTTTTTTTATTGCTGCATTAGAGTTGTATCTTGATGCTCTTTTTAAAAAGCAGCAACTAATGTTTTAATCTAAAAGAAAACAATTTTAGCTGAAAAACAGCAATATTCTTTAGCAGAAGTAAATGTATGTTCTAATTTGCCCTCTGGACCAATTACCAGGCTAGGATTTAAATCTTGGTTTCCTAACTCCCCAAACCTGTATTCAAATGATATCTTTCTCCAAACCATACCTTCTCAATGAGGTTGATTCTGATCTCTGTATTTATTTATTTATTTATTTATTTATTTATTTATTTTTTGGTACTTAGGATTGAACCCAGGGGCACTCGACCGCTGAGCTACTCCCCAGCCCTATTTTGTGTTTTATGTAGAGACAGGGTCTCACTGAGTATTTAATATTCTTAACAGTGGTCCACCTCATGCTTTGGATATAGTCCTTGCTGCTTTGCCACTGAGGTTTATTTTAAAATGGACATTTTCCCCCTCTCTTCTCTGTCTCCCAGACTAGCAAGTGAATTTTGATCCTCTTTGCTCCCCCGCCAGGGCGTACCTGGAATGTAGCCTTGGAATCACCTCTTTTTTTTTTTTTTAATTTTTTTCCTAGCTGTGGATGGACACAATGTCTTTATTTTATTGCTTTGTATGTGGTGCTGAGGATCGAACCCAGGGCCTCATGCATGTGAGGCAAGTGCTCTACCGCTGAGCTACAATCCCAGCCCCTTGGAATCACCTCTTTAAAAACTCTCTGTTCTCCCTGATGGGCAGAATCACACACAATCTCTCAGACTAGAGTTCCCTGTGTTTCTCATTTGCTAGCAAAGCAAAAAATCTTTTTCCCTTTTCTCAAAACCTCGTCCTCATTATTGGATTGGCATCGACCCAGCCCTTGTTCACAGAAATCCTGACCCTCTTCGCCCTGCTGTGGTATTTTCCCCATAGAACTTTCCATCTTTAAACTTACAATATAATTTACTTATTTCTTATGCTTATTGTTCATTGTCTGTCTTAATCTCCCTAAGAACAGGGATCTTTGTATGTTTTATTTTCTGACCTGTCCTAGGCATTAGAACAATGTCTGACACATTATGAGTGCTCAGTAAATGTCTGTGAATTAGTACATCAGAGTGTGTGTGCCAAGGATTTGTAGCTTCAGTTAAATTCACTAGAGATTTTTTTATTCATAAACTCAATGCCATAGAAAATGCAATGCTTTATGCTATTGTTTTGAATGCTGTAGAAAATTCAGTGACTTAGGTTATTGTTTTAGAAGAGATTTTTTTAAATAATGCAAATAAAATCTGTAAAATGAGACATTCTTTGACATGATCTATTAGAAACTACGAGTGAAACTACGAGTTTCTATTAGAAACTACGAGTGAAAATTCATTTAGTTTTGAGACTTTCATTGAAACTTTTACTTCAGTTTCATGTTAGGGAGTCTGAAAGAAGATCCTTTCATACCCATCTCTCTCTTTGCCTAAGCAGAAGACCTAGTCCACTTTTTGGTTGGAAACACTCTGTAGCAATTTGGATCCATATGAATAATTAAGCTCATGTTTTCTCATTACTCTCAACAGCAAATTAAGCACTTGCAAGGATAAGACACCTTGCCTGGCATTGATGATATATTGGCACCTGGTGGAGTGAAAGGGCTAAGGAAACTTGTCTGTCTATTCTGCCCAAATCTCTACACTTTTAATTTGTACAATTTGTTCAGTTCTGGAACATCAAGTGTGACCCACATCACCTCAACAAATTGTTCATTTTGCAGCTTTGCCAGTGAGCTCAGTGAAGTACAGGCACTTACTTCTGACCCTGGGGGGTCCTCAGGGTTATAGTTCAGCAATTTCATGGCATTAGGATGACATCCTGCCAAAATATCTCCAGTATCAGGATCAACAGTCAAGTTATCCACCAAGGTGCCCAACTGTATTACCTGTCAACAAAGAGGAAGTCACAGGAGACAATTCTCAGTGCCATTCCTATTCTACCCACCTCCCACTAGCTCTTCCTGAAACCTGAAATGGATATTGGCTTTGCTATTACACTTTCAAAGCATAAGCACAGTCTCACCAGCATTGCTCCAAAATAGTCATGGTTCCTTCAGTCAAGGAGCACACGCCTGGGTGCACTGTGAGGGCTAAGCATGCCATGTTGGGTGGGCAAGCTGGGGTATTTTACCTTCAGTTGAGTTAAATCCCAGTTATCATGCTTTTCCATTATGTAAATGTTCTTAGCTGATACATCAGCTACATAGATGTACCTTTAAAGTAAATAAAAATTTTTGAGCAAGCAGTAATGGGATATGACACTAACTTTTTTTTGTTTTGGAGAAGAGATATAAACATTCACACTAGTTTGAAGTACCACTGAGATGCTTTCTAAATCACAATAAAAGATGATGAAGTGGTATTTTTAATATTCTTGAAATGTTTTAAACAGGTTTTGAATATGAGTTATGACTATAAAATAACAAAACTGGTGTTTTAGATGATATATAAGCTCAATCTCCTTCTTAAGAGTTGCAATTTTTTCCTTAAATCAAATAGAGGTAAGAGAGCCTCTTATAAGAATAAAGAAAGAGGCTATAGTTCCAAAAACCAATGCTTGAAGTCTCAGGTGACCATGAAGCTCAATCATAACTTTTTTTTTAAAGTGAAAAAACACTTAGAAGTATTTTTCCACTGAAATCATCTCTGTTTATTATCTCAAATTTTTAACTTAGTATTCTTGTTACTTCTCTTTTTAAAAAATCTTCAAGGGGCTGGAGTTATGGCTTGCCTTGCACATGTGAGGCACTGGGTTCGATCCTCAGCACCACATAAAAATAAATAAACAAAATAAAGATAATGTGTCCATATATAACTAAAAAATCTTCAAATGGGGGGGCTGGGGATGTAGCTCAGTGGAAGAGCACCCCTAGTTTCAATCCCCAGTACAACAACAGAGAGAGAAAGAGAAGAAACAAGAAAGAAACCACTTCAATTTTTAAACACTTATAAAGAGTGTTTTCTCATAAAATTTCATGTTGCTTAAAGCATTCATTGCACAGTCCACTGTTGTTAATCAGTAATCCTGAAAATTATGTAATCATGACACCCAATGTAAGGTGGCCTCCCTCTCTCCCTCTCTAACAAGAGCTTTGGGGTAACTGAACATAGTATCAATGGTTAAATACCTTCTAGCCTCATCAAGGACACAAGTATTGCATACTTACACTGTTTTCATTGCATTAATAAAGTGTATTTCTAGAGCCATGTAAGAAATTTGGAACAAGAAGGAGTCCTGTGTGTGTGTGTGTGTGTATGCGCGTGCGTTGTTCCTCTTTCTACTAGAGGGAACTTGAAGCACAAGAAACACATGATTTTCTTGAGATTACACATTTAGTGTGCACCCTGGCCACACCTGATCCCTCCAGTCCTGTACTGACTCTTCAAGCCTAAAGAAATGATTTCCTCTTAAGGGAAGAAGTTCACCAAAATGTCAAGGGCAAAGGGTAGGAAAATGATAAAAGAGCATACTTATGGTCTAGTGAGACTGTGATTCCGTTGGCAGAACTAAATCCTTCAGCCACCACTTTGACCTCTTTGGGGCTGTAGAAAAGAACATGAGTCCAGTGAAGATCCAAGATCATCTCCAAGAGTAACAAGAAGAAGTTGGTAAAATAGTGGTCTCTGGTGGCATAAAACTGTTCTGGCCCAAGAACCACAATGTCATTCACGCTGAAAAGAGAAAGATAGAGGGACTCATGGAGTACTTGAATATCCTGATTGTTGCTGAAATTGCAAATATCTACAAAATAAGTTTGTTCATCAGTATCAAAAAGTAGACATGAATTACTATGGATTAAAGAATCTCACAAAACTACCTGATTTTGCATCGTCATGATAGATTTTCTTTAAGCCATTTATTATCTTGTCACTGTACCTTCCATTTATTTTAGTAAAAAGAAATAAAATACACAAATAAACCGCAAACTCCAAAACCTATTGACTCCTAAGTGTGAATAATGATCACCTGTAGCAGCCATAACAGTTATGATTCTGCTCTATAGGAAGTAGACTTCCTGCATCCCTTGAAGTTAGACACAGACATGTGACTTGCTTTGGTCAATGAAATGAAATGTGTATGAAATGAAAATGAAATGAAAGACTTTGGGAGCCAGTGGGTGATCCATTATGTTTCCATAGTAATGAGCAATTTTTCTGATGCTAGAGAATTGTGATCCTCCTACAGTCCTATATTAGAGTATGAAACTGAGTCCCTTAATCAGCAACATTGGGTATGAAGCATGAGTTAGAAAACAAAATAAAACCAAACTATATGGTTTTGAGCCTAGGTTTTTCTTCTAGTTATCCTATCCCAACTCATTCCATCCCAGCCTTTATATTTTTCTCTGAATAGAAGGGGCTGCAGGTGATATTCCTTCTTTTGAATTTCAATATCATTAAGATTCTTAAATGGAGCGGGCTGTGGCTGTGGCTCAGTGGTATAGCGCTTGCCTTGCTATGCGTGAGTCACTGGGTTTGATCCTCAGCACCACATAAAAATAAATAAAGGTATTGCATCCATCTACAACTAAAAAAGAATATTAAAAAAATGAGCAAGCCTTATTCTTACAGCCAGTAAAATAGATGAAGCCATTTCCATTTTGGAAAAGAAAAAAACATAGTGACTTGAAAAAAAAAGTAAAGAAAGATTAAAGATTTTTAGATTAAATTTTAGGACAGGAAAATTGGGAGGAATTGGGAAATACTTTGAGGTTTTGAAGTATAATAACTTTCCCAAGGTCATTGGACTTTTCATGTCTCAGCTTAAGTGTTCCTTCTTCCAAAAACCCTTGCCTGACACCATAAATCATGTTAAAGACTTACCTGACACCATAAATTAAATTTCTCCACAATTTGTTTCCATAGCTCTCTGTTCTGCACCTTGCATTCCTTGTGTATATGTCTTCTTATAAGGATACCAAGAGTATATCCTACTGGAGTATGACTTCATCTTTAATTGTATCTGCAATGACTCTACTTCCAAGTAAAGCCATATTCTAAGATATAGTGTATTGGGATTTCAACATCTCACTTTTATAGGATATAATTCAGCTCATAACATTCCCCCTGTCTGCTTCAGGTTGCTCTTTGACATCTGCTTCCTGGAATTGAGCTCCCTAATAAAGTGGTCACATACCAGGTTTTTCTTCAGGCTGTGCTTTCTCAAACTCTTCCTGTGAGGTCATATGCTATCACATTTGATCCTCACAATCCACAAATTAGATAAGTCAGGTCAATGAGAGAATCCTCATTTTATTGAGAAAATGGAGTCATGAATTAAGTTCCTTGTCCACAGTTTCCCAGGTCCACTGTGGCTCAGAACCTTGCCTAATGCATTATGGGAAAAGCCCAATAACCTCAGTTATTCTGTCCTCTGTTTTTATTGCCTTCAAATGCTATTGGGAGAAATTTCACAAGTGATGTTGAGAAAGGAAACGTAGGAAAGTTCTTCCTCTTCATTCCCTGTTCTTCTATCCCATGGGGAAGTCAACTTTCATCATTTCAGAACCAGTCCTTTAGCACTGAGCCTATTTTACACAAGAAAAATTCTTCATTGTTTTGTACCACATTTGCAATAGGCAGCTCATCCACTAAAAAAACCTATTTTTCTCAATGCAGTGAGAAAGACGTTCACTGCTGCAATTGAGAACTTTGCTTTGAATTCAGATGGATCTAGATTTACACCAAGATTATGACAGCTATAAATTGTATGATTTGAGCAAGTTACTTAGCTCAAAACTTCTTTAAGACTCAGTTTCCTCATGCCTATGACTAAAAGCTCTTGAGAGAATTAAATTAAATTATTTTGGCATCGTGTCTGGCACACAGTCAACTCTTAATAGATATAATTTTTATAAGTGCCTATGGGCGTTTATCAAATTCTACTTTAAAGCTCTGATTAAACAAAGAAATGGCCCATCTGGAGGTTGGTTATAACACCCAGTGGGTGAGGCTCACAGAATACAACTTACCCTGACAACTACAGAAGGGTGTAGGTGTTTAAAGAGAGCACAATGGAAGGTATTGAGTTGCTGTGGTGAAGAGGATGAAATTAGAGCTGAGAATCTAATTGAGCACCTTTATGGGATTAAAATGCTTTCAAAAAGTTGGAAAATATAGGGATATTCAATACCGAACACAGCAATTTCTAGCGAAGTGCTGGGCAATGTCACCATGGGAATCTTAAGAGAGCTTTAGAAAAAATGCTACAAAACAGAAGTTTCAGAAATCCTGCAGAACCAAAGAAAACAAAGCACACAGCAGAGGTACAAAATAAATAAAAGTACACAATCCTTTAATTCTATACCTCTTGAGAAGTTCGTGTTTTATGGTTTTCAGGTGTATGAGAGAACGTTGTTGTTCTTCAAATTTGAATATCTCCACAGTGGACTTCATGTGGGGATGATTCACAACGTAGAGATACACAGTGTGGTCTAAATGGAAGAAAAAACATTATTTTCCAAGAGGTTTTCCTCTATTGCAACCATTATTAGAATTGGTTTAAAACTTGGTCACCTCTGAGGGTATTTGTTTTGTTTTAAGATGGGGTCTTTCTATGTTGCCAGGCTGGTCTTGAACTTCCAGCCTCAAGTGAGGCTCCTGCCTCAACCTTCCTCATAGCTGGGACTCCAGGCATGTACCTTGCAAGGGTTTTCTTCATACATCTTGCTTTTGGTCCCCACTGTACACCTGATCAGTAATCAACACAAATGCTAGAATCTCCACTTTTGTTTTGTTCTTTTGAGGAAGTGAAGCTCAGATAAGGAGTGACTCGGCAATTTCACCATCATCAAGTGGTAAAGCCTATCACAGATATTCGGACAATGGTTTCTTGAGCCCTACTTGCACACATTAACAGGAAGGTACAGAATGACAATGGTGCATAAAATGGATGTGGTTTCCCCCGGTGGCCCTTCAAAAAGTGGGTGCAAGCAAACAAAACTTGGCTGAGAAATTTCTATGTGTGTGGAATTTGTCTGTGGTACAATGCAAGTTCAAGAAAGGTCAGGGCATTGTTAATACCTTAAAATAAGCAACATTTCTCAGCTAGACAATGACCTTCTGTCACAAGTCAACAACCTGAGGTTGCCATAACAACATTTAGTTAGCTCAATGGACATGGAATGTAAATATGAATGTAAAAGAAAACAAACTAGCTAATTCCAGGTATTACCAACCTCAAGAATATTAGCCCACCTATTTTTACTTTGGAATGAAGGATAGAAAGCTGACCTCAAAGAGCACACTGTTTTCTGACCCTCAGGAGCTCTCAGTCTGAGCAGCTCTGGAGTTTTAAAAGGACTGGCTCCATTCTTCCATTACAGGGCCTGTTATGTGTTCATTTTCCCTATTCACTCCTTGAGGCAGTTTCCAATCACATGCTGGAGCACGCCCAAACCTGAGATGCAAAGTTTATACTCAGGGTCCCTGAAACATGTTGGGCTCTGTTATACATATTAAGGAAAGATGCTCCCTCACAGGTGAATTTTTCTTTTGGTCTAACCCAGCTGTGTTCCAAGCTATTCTTGGTAAATAGAACATGGATTGAATCTCAACCCCCAGTCTTTGAACCAGACTCTTTTGTTGGACGTATTATGAATAAGCATTTATGCTGTCTTGGTTTTACCACTTCTGGTGTCTCTACTTGAGCTCTCTTTTCATATAAGTTAAGCTACGTGAGAATATTTTGGTTCTCTCTCTCCTCATTCCATCCCTAGTTCTATGCAAGGTTGCAATGTTTTGGCCATATGAATTAAATACAAAATTAAGGTAGATGGCTAATGAATTACATATTTAACTTCTAGAAGACTGATTATATGACTGAGAGTTAATATATACACTGGTCTCATAACAAAACACCCCCTTCTCCCATCCTTCCCCCCAAAACTCTACCTCTAACACCATCCTAAGCAGTGAAATAGCTCCAGGCTAAGATCATTTATGACATCTTTTCTTATGAAGCATCTTAAGTCTAGTACAGTATCAGGCAAAACTGTTATAATTTTTGGATTATTCAAATAGAGCTTGATGTCCTAATTCACCCCAGTAAAAGATGTAGGATTAGAAGACAGACCACTGGTCTTAGTTTTTGATTGGCCAGTTACTAACAGTAGAAATGAAGTCACACTTCATTGCTCTTATCTCAATTCCATTTTATCCATCTATAAAATTGAGTATTAATATCTGCTGTACCTGTCCCATAGGATCCATTCATTTATTCATCTATCACATATTCACTGAGTACCTTCTATGCATGAGATACTGTGCCAGAAATCCAACAATGAACAAGTAACTTATGCCTTTATGGTGATGGTGATTGTAGTTTAAAGAAGAAAACAAGGAAAAATTAGTAAAAAAAGACAAAGAACACTAGAGTGCCTTCTTCCTAGAGTGTCACCCACTTGAGAGTGACTATTAAGCTTGAATCTAAAGATGAGAAGAGCTTTCTACAGAGCAATAGCTGGAGAGGGAAAAAAATGTTGGTTTTTTTTTTTTTTTTGACATTAGTTATAATTTTGATGAGTGCTGAGAAGAAATATGACAAAGTATATAACCTGAACCAAGATGGTGGAAAGGCTTCCCTGAGAAGGCCATATAAGCTGAGACCGGAATGACAAAGAAGAGTAAGCCAGAAGTGCTGAAAAGACATTCCCTGCAAAAACAACAGCAGATGAAAAGACCCTAAGGCATGGGTACAACTAAAGGAAATTCTCTATGGCTGGTCCAGAGAACCTGGAGGATAGTGATATCCAGTGCAGATAGAAAGTATACAGATGCCAGAATGTGGAGGGGAAGCACCTAGGAACCTGGGCTGTTCTGGAGCTTTGGGGTTTATCCTTAGAGTAATGGGAGTAATATAGAGGGTTGAAAGAAGGGAGTGACAATCATATTTGTATAGAAATAAGTCTTGCTATGAAAATGGATTGAGGAGGTACAAGAAGGAAGGTACAATTATGGAGTCAATGCAGAATTCAGGCAAGCCAAATTCAGGGCTTGGACTGGGTTGGTGTAGCAGGATGGGGAGAGGTGGGCAGATTGCAGAGATATTTAAAAGGTATATTAGCCAGAACATTATACTGAGCTGACTGAATGGGTCAGATGAAGGCAGAGTATCAAGGCTGGGCCCAGGATTTTATTTTAAAAAATAAACTATAATAGATGAAAATGCTTTATAAACTATAAAGTATTACAAAACTGTTGGGCACAATTATCTTTTAAAGGAAGGCTTGTTAGTTAAGTAAAAAGTATACAGAAGATTTCAAGGGACCAGTTAGCCTACTTACTAGAATAGTGTTCAAACATTTTAGAGTGTTTCCCTTTATTTAAAAATGAACAAATTTATGTTAGTGTAGACCAAAGGAATTGAACAGAGATACACTGAATAAATGTGTAGAAAAAAATCATTAATCATTATTTTTTATTCCTGAAAATCACCCTTAGCAAATTTCTACTTAACAATTCATTGGAACTCCAGTAGAAATTTGGAAAAATTAAAACATTTTTTTAAAAAATTCAGAATTCTAACTCTTCACGTAGATACTATTAGTGAGGTTTCACCATTCTTTTTTCTACATGCTTAAAGGATGCACACATATATAAAAGTTAAATTAGTTTGGAATTATGAACTAAGAACAAGTCAAAAATAACATTGAAAATTGCTGTTTTTAAAGTATTGCAATGTGTTAACTATGCTATTTTTATAAGAGCTTTTGGAGACATAATTCCCATACCATTAGATGTGGACTTTTAAAATGTAAAATTGAGTGGATTTTAGTACATTCACAAAATTGTGCAACTGTAATCACTATCTAGTTCTAGAACATTTTTATCACCCAAAAAGAAATCACATACCCATTAGCTGTCACTCTCCATTCCCTACTCCCCCTGCCTTTGCCAACCATAATGTACTTTCTGTCTCTATGAATTAGCCCAGTCTAGACACTTTGTACAAATAGAATAGTAAAATATATGCCCTTCAGTGACTGAATTCTTTCACTCAGTGTAATATTTACAAGGTTCATCTGTGTTGTAGAATGCATCTGTAGTTCATTTTTTTATTGTCAGTAATACTCCATTGTATACACATATCCCATTTTCTTTATGCATTCATCAGTTGATGGGCATTTGGGTATTAGGAGTAATGTTGCTATGAACATTTGTGTACAAGTTTTTTTTTTTTGTACGAGATTGAACCCAGGGGCACTTAACCACTGAACCACATCCCTAGCCCCATTTTATTTTTTTATTTTTTTATTTTGAGACAAGCTCTCACTAAGTTGTATAGGGCCTCACTAAGTTGCTGAGGCTGGCTTTGAACTCGCCATCCTCCTGCCTCAGCCTCCTGAGCTGCTGAGATTACAGGTGTGCACCACTGTGTCCAGCTGCGTACAAGTTTTTGTTTCAACTTCTTTTGGGAACACACTGAGGAGCAAAGCTGCTGGATCAAATGGTAACTCCACTTTAACATTTTGAGGATCTGCTAGGTTGCTTTCCAAAGTGACTGCCCATTTCACAATTTTACCGGCAAAGTACGGTGGCTCTAGTTTCTCCACAGTTTTGCCCATAACTGTTATTGCATATATTTTTTTAAATTATTACCATTCTAGTGGTTGTGAAGAAGTAATGCATTTTAATTTCCATTTCCTGAATGACCAAGATGTTGGACATTTTTTCATATGCTTATTGGATATTTGTATAGCTTGTTAGGAGAAATGTCTTCAGATCTCCACTACCTCCCACTCCTTTTTCTTTTCTTTTTTTTTTAACCCAGAGCCTTTCCCTTTTAAGCAAGTGCTCTACCATTGAGGTACATCCCCAGCACTTCTTATTTTATTTTGGGACAGGATCCTCTTTAGTTGCCCAAGTTGGCCTCAAATTTGCCATCCTCCTGCCTCAGTTTCCCAAATAACTGGGATTTTAAGTGAACACCAAGCCAAGTGTGGTGGCGCATGCCTGTAATCGCACCACTTTGGGAGGCTGAGGCAGGAGGATTGCAAGTTCAAAGCCAGCCTCAGCAATGGCGAGGCACTAAGCAACTCAGTGAGACCCTGTCTCTACATAAAACACAAAATAGGGCTGAGGATGTGGCTCAGTGGTCAAGTACCCCTGAGTTTAATCCCTGGTACCAAAAAAAAAAAGTGGGCACCACTGCGCCCAGCTCCATTTTCAAATTGTATTCTCTTTTTGTTGTTGAGTTGGAAAATTATTTATATATTCTGGATACAAGACCTTCATCAGATATATTATTTTGCAAATATTATTTTCCATTCTTTTCCCTTTTTTATTCTTGATGGTGTTTTGAGGCACAAAAGTTTTTTAATTTTCATGAGTTCAATTTATCTATTTTTTCCCCTTTATGTTATTTTTTTTAATGCCACACAATTGTTTTCAAAAGTCCTTTAGTTTATGTGTTAGATTTCTGAGAACAGTATTCAAACAGGTTATGGTAGTCAGATAAGAAAAGAAGTGGATAGGTGGGAGATATGAAGACCAGGAGCCCTAATACTAGTCTTCCTTCTTTAATGCAGTGTTTACAAATGTTTTTATACACAATTTATACTGTTATGAATATTGTATAGCATTTGCCCTTTTCTTTAACATAAACGTAGGGAATGAATCAGTTCTAATTCCTTAACTTCCTCTCATCCTTTATCATTCAGGTTTTACCTTTGTCGATGAAGGTACTGATCCCATGTGGATTAAAAAATTTTTGGTCAAATCCATCACTGATTTTCAGTGCTTGTGCCCTTGGGTTTTCCTCATTCAGATCCATCAAGTAGATTTTTCCTGATGCATCTGGTGCCAAATCCGGCATGCCCGGATATTTTAATCCCTTTAAAAAATAGAGAACAGGTATGCACACATATACATATTAAAATAACATTTTTATGTGGAAGCTAAACATCTCAAATCCAAACAAAAATGCTCAAAGTTTTACATTTCATTCAGATTTCTGGGGTTTTCTACATGGTTAGCTACTGCCATTATCTGATCTGGGGATTACCAATGTCTTCCCAGCATTGGCTGTGGATATGGGAAGAACCGTGTTCAAGATAAGGAAGCATTTTTAATTTAAAAAGAGTTAAGCCAAAAATTATAATGCAAAAGGCCAGGCTGTCTTGTTTTGTGTGTGTCCCTTGGCAAGCTTACTACTTAGTTTCCTCATCTGTAGAGGAAATTGAAATGTGTGGTTGCTAAATTCTTTCTAGTCCTGATATTCTATAACTTACTTTTCTCAAAGCACAGAGAAGAGGAATATGGTTTAATTTTATTGCTCCTATCCCTACATTGATTACATTACATACTGGCAAATAGTAGAATCAACCAAAAATTATGATGTAAGGGTGCCAGTCTCATAGAGTTGATTATTTTTGATCTATTTTGTTCCCATAGGTATATCTGAAAATTCTGACACAAATCTTTTTCTTTCCAAATATTGCAAAAACTTTATTCCAGCAACTTGGACAGTGGCTCTTTCTATCAGTAAGACCATATGTTTATCCATCAATAATAGGCATTCCAAATATACTGCACCTTTACTATATCCCAGCTCAATGTGTCAGACTTTGGGGTTGGGTTATTCTGCACCAAGCATAAGACAGTGTTTCAGCTGGGTATGGTCGTACATGTCTGTAACCCCAGAAATGCAGGAGGCTGAGGGAGGAGGATTGCCGGTTTGAGGTCAGCCTTAGCAACTTAGTGAGACATGTTTCAAAATAAAAAAATAAAATGGACAGAGGCGTATAGTTCAGTGGTAAAGCAGTCTTGGGTTCCATCCCCAGTACCAAAACAGAAGCAAAACACCAGTCTATTTTCTTCTTTGTGTTCTTTCCCCATCACCCTGATATATATCTATATTAACAAACTTAAGTCTTTTCCAGTACCCTTATTTCCAATTATAGGCAATTTAATTCTCTCTACTCTACCTTTTCACTCTGTTCCTTTCCCTCTTCTTTTCTTACATAAATGCGCGCGCGCACACCCACACACACACACACACCCCAGTATTATTCTTCGTCCTTCCATTGCCCCCCACCTTGGAGTAGTCAAGATTCTTGAACATCTTCGCCCATACCTTCAAGCTTTTCTTCAAATAGTCCTCCTATGCCCAAACTTGTGACCCAGTGGTCTGTGGGAGGCCTCTGAAATCCACAAGAGGAGATTGTTCCCTCTGTAATTCTCCTTCATTGTCATACCTGGAGGAGTGACCAGAAGGCCCCTAGCCACAAGACTCTGCTTCTACACTAGATCCTGACATTACCAAATAACCAACCATGTCCCATGGAAGCCCTGTGCTTCCTTATCAAATTCTCCACCAACCGCCTTTGTCCTGGTCTAGCTCTTAAAAAGGGCAAGCCAAAAAGCAAGTTGAAAAACTCTGCTACAAAGATATCATCCCATCTTCAGTCAGACATTCAATTCTGTTCATTGAATTGTTTCATTCATTCTAATAAGCAATCTCCTGGATTTTTTCAAGTATCTGTTCTAAATTTATCTTATATTCCAGAGCCCATTCCTTATTCCTCTTTATTTTGAATGGATGGTGTTATCTCCTACTTTTCTGAAAAGACCACACCATTTAACATGGATTTTCTCTGATTCCTTCCTTTTTCTCCCAGCTTCTTCAGTTTTAACCATTCTCTTCCTTCATCCCTCTTTTCTCAAGGAAGTAGCCTCCCTCTTTTGTTCTTACATTGGCTCTTCTACCTATTTGCTTGATATCCTGTTCTCTAGGGCCTGTCTTAAGAAATTGCAACTTCTCTCTCTCTTTTACTTTATTACTCATTTTTCACCAATGGCTTCTTCTTTGGCCTGAAAAAAAATGCTATTTCTCTTTCCTTGAAACATATTTGCTCCTAAATCTACTTACTCCTAAATTTATTTCAAATACATGTTTATTTCTCTTCCCTTCACCATCAAATGTCTCAGAAACATCACCTGATTTGCTCCAACTCTCAATTCCCTGAAATCAGCATTCTACTCCCACCAGCTATAAAAACGTCTCCATGAGGTTCTACCAATGGTCTCCAAAACATTTTACTTGACAGCCCTTCTATCTTTCCTTCCTTGCATCTCTGTGGCACTTGACATTATATGCCCCAAAGTCCAAAGTAGAGTTTAGAGATAGAAATACTGCTTCCATTCCTCCCCCTTTGGATTTCTTTCGCCTTCTGTCCTCATTCATCTCTCCTTCCTTCTTGCTCTTTCCTGGTAGGTCTCATTCATAAGATTTCAGGTACCTCCTCTGCACCAATGACTTTCTAATGCATGTTTACCTGTAACCTGTCTTTGGTGCTCTAGCTTATGTTCCCAAATACCTCCTAAGGGCAGCTCAAAATCAATTTGTCAAAACCCAAATAAATATCTTCCTCCTCCCAAATCCTTCCTCTCATGGATATTTATTCTTCTCAGTTAAGGGTATCACTATTCTTCCAATATCAGGCCATAACATTCAATCTTCAAGTCCACTCTATCTCCAGAGCCAATTGTCCCCAAGCCCAGTAGCTCAGAGAATGGGGACAATGGAAAAAAAATGGCAGGAGCATCTAGTTCCACACTTCCCCTTTCACATGAGGAAAATGAAGTGCAGAGAAAGGATTTGCCTAAATCATTCTGATCTTTCACTCTACTACCTCCTTCTGCCACACCATGAAGAAAAATTTGAGAGTGGAGAATATTGCTCAGGAAGATATCTCAAGGCAGAACACCTAAGTAAATACCTTGGTAGCCTGGGGACAGATAAGGGCACTGCCAGCTAGGGGAAAGACTAGATGCTCTAGAAATGGAAATGATTTGATGGAGGCAAGGATGAGGCATCGCGAACAAACTCAGCCTGAACTAAGTGTACCAATGAATAAAACACTTCTGATAAAAGGCCTCACACTTACCACGTTTTCTGTGTAAGTTAGGTGAGAATTAGTGGCAGCCATCCTACTGTGTGCTAGTGATGGAAGGCAATTCTTTTCATACCATTCACCCATGGAAACGGTGACAATTGTCTGGGGGTGCAGGCGTCTTATTTTCCACAACAGACTATAGGTATATGTGGACAATCATTGAAATCCTCCACTATTCACAAACATTCAGGAAATATTCAAGTATCTACATATGCCAGGGGGTGTACTAGGTGCTGGGCATGTCAATGAATACTCCAAAATTCTGGTTCCAAGGAACATGAAGTCAAGTGATGAAGCAACAGGCAAGTACTTCAATATGTATGGTATATGAGAGTATTAAAGTTCAGAGGACATGAGGGCCATAGAAGAGGCACTTCATCCAGAAAAGGAGAGCTATGGAAGACTTTCCTGAGGAGGTAGAGTGCTACCACAGTGAGGCTCACAGAGAAGTAGGAGTTAGCTGGCAAAGTGTGAAGGAGAGAGTAATCTTGCAGGCAAAGAGAAGCATGCCAAGTTCCAAGTCCGGGAAGAAAATATCTTGTTTGGCACCTCTGAATAGACTAAAAATATCTATTGTACAAAATTACTCCCTAAATCTGTAGCTCCCAAACATCTGAGATGGCAAGAAGTGGTGAAAGGAGAGACCAATAAGAACAAGGTTTTGAATGTGTTATAGTGCAGAAAGATTAGAAATAACCAGAGCATGACCCTTAGCCTCTAAGAATGAGTTGTTTGTTAGTGTAGAAAAAGAGACTCATTATTTAGAACTTCATGTTAACATTCCCCATGTAATATTTGATATGAAATTATCTTCTTTCTGCCCATAAATAATTTTGAAGCTTACTTACAGTGAAAACAGGAAAAAAAAAATAGGAGTAATAACAACCATTATTTCCTAATAGCAAAGAAATTTCCTAGCTACAAAATCATCATTTTTGAAGGTTTGTTTAGCATAACACTAAAAATCCAGCTTAACAATAGAAAATTTAGGTCAACAAAGTAAAAGCTTTGCTTTTTTGATTTTGGAAGAAAAATAAAGAAATACAATCTCACTCAGCAGTTTAAAATTCAAAAGAGACTTCCGTTGTACTTTATTACGCATTAATTCAGAATTTGGAATTTCAGGCCATGGTTACATAGGTGCCTCCTTTTTTTTTATTTTAAGTTTTTTAGTTGTCAATGGACCTTTATTTTATTTATTTATATGTGGTGCTGAGAAATGAACCCAGTGCCTCACACATGCTAGGCAAGCTGCTCTACCACTGAGCCACAACTCCAGCCCGAGGTGCCCCTTTTTGTCCAAAAAATGTTTAGATTTAAAATTCATGTTCTCTTGTGGTATTCTCAATGGCTCAAGTGGAATATCAGACATGTAATTCTAGCAATAAAAATTCATTCACATTAAAAATATGATAAATCTACTTTTTCAAAATCTTAAACCCAATTTCAATATGTACAAATGCATGATAATCTTTAGTTCCATTCCAATTTAACAAATGCATGATAATTTTCAACATTTCACAATTACACAATGGTTTTTTTTTTTTTAATATTTTTTTAGTTGTAGATGGACACAATGTCTTTATTTTATTGCTTTGTATGTGGTGCTGAGGATCGAACCCAGGGCCTCACGCATGCAAGGCAAGCGCTTTACCACTGAGCTACAATCCCAGCCCCACAATGGTTTTTGTTTATTGATTTTTTAGCCCCTGGCATAGCTTCCTGATCATTCCACACTCAAAATGGTGATATTAGAAACAAAATGTAGGTTTTTCTCTACTTTTGTTTGAATGACATGAAAGAATGTTGAAGACCCTAAGATGAAAAATGCTCAGGGTTTTGAATTGAGTTAACATGGTTAACATTCAATCCACTAATATTTACAGAGCTCCAAACATAGGTAAGCAAAAACAATACGAGTTCGTGAGAAGATGACTACTGGAAACAGACCCAATCCATCAGGGCAATGATGGAGATGGACAGCAACAAGACAGATCTGAAGATCAGCCTGGGAATCAAATGGAAATCAATACACATTTATTGAGACCGTAGTGAGTGTGCAGGTGACCACAGGGAACTGCCCTGCATGGGGCAGTCAAAGCTGGGCATTCCTGTGGTGTTCTAATTAGCCCTCCAGATTCCTATTTGGGCTTTTTTAGTTGACTTGTCTACCCAGAAGCAAGATGAGAGTGTGGGGGTCCATCTGGCAGCCCTAGCTGACAACATTAATGCACTGTCTATACAACTATTGATGTGAGCATCAGAACAGCCTGAAATACTCACATTGGAGATAAAAGCCAGCCCACTAGGAAGTATATCAATATCTTCAGAGCCATTTTCTGGAAAAAAAAAAAAAGAAAAGAAAAAAATCAGAAAGATGCATACATGAAGGTTTGAAAATAAACCTCTTAGTTCAAGCTTTGAACATCTTTTGGAAAGTACACTGACTTTTTCAACCATTTACTTGGGAAACTCTAATATAGTTTTAACTTTCAGGAATCCCACAGGCATGCTACTGTATAAGAACGTCTGAGTCAGACTCCTCAAATACTAAATTCTTTTTTTAGAACTCACTTTCAATATAAAAGGTAAATAACTAGAAAATAAATTTCTATCTTAGATTTATCTTTGAAATAACAATTTCCAGGCCATGTCCTGAGAGATTCAGCTTTATTCCACATAGAAGCCTTGCCTACAGACTGAATAATAAAATTTGGAAAGTCATAATTGAGAAGATCTTTCATAGGCCTCTCTTTGAAGCATTCTTCCTCTTTCAGCTTGTTGAGTCCCCAAAATTCTATCACTACACAGCATATTGGGACATTATTGAGTAATTGTTTTCTGTTCTAAACAGCCATAGGTTTTAGAACACACTGTTGAGTACAAATGAATTTGAAAGGGTTTAATCAGATATCTCATTGAGAACTGCTCTTGAGCGTTTTTTTTCCATGGAAAGAGGCATATAAGATAAAAATTTTGGTTGAGAACAAGATGAAAAGGGGGCGGCATGGCTTTTGGTAGGGAGATAGTGTCACTCAAGACTTGGTCCCAAGCAAACAGGGCTTATACAGAGGCAATGGTCATGGAGGTCAGTGAATTATATTCTACAAATATCAGAACCAATATGTACCATGGGCACATGCTTTTCTTTTCTTCCAGTTTTAGCTTTATTTATTTTATTTTTTATATATATATTTTTAAATGCATTTCAGAGTATATATGTAGAGTTCAATTTTCCATCTCTCTGGTTGCAAACAAGACAGAGTCACACCATTTGTGTCTTCATACATGTACCTAGGGTAGTGATAACCATCTCATTCAACCATTTTTGCTACTCCATTCCACCTTCCCTTCCCCCACCTCCCTCCTGTCCCATCCAAAGTTCTTCCATTTCTCCCATGCTCCCCACTCCTACCTGCCTTATCAGCATCCACTAATCAGAGAGAACATTCGGCCTTTGGTTTTGGGGGACTGGCTTACTTCACTTAGCATGATGTTCTCCAATTTCATACATTTACCTGCAAATGCCATGATTTTATTCTCTTTTATTGCTGAGTAATATTCCATTGACACAGCTTTTCTTAAAATGTAATGTACATCCTCTTCCACCAAGAGATAAAGTCTATCATCTCTCCCATGGAACCTGGACAGAACTTTGTAACTGTCTTGACAAACAAAATGAAGCAAACGTAATGCCACATCCAAGGCTAAATTGTCATAGCCATAGTTGCCCAAGGGCACACACACTGATTCTCTCTTCCCTGTATCTCCATCATCTCTATCTCATTTCATCCCAAGCATGCATCTTGGGAGCCCTGAACTGAAATGTAAGAAATCTGTTTATTCTAAAGCTACAGAGGAAAGAATGAAGAGAAACCACTCAAGATAGAGAGAGACACCAGAGGCAGCCCCAGATGGCACCTGTTCTCAGCTCTTGAGTTGCCTTTGTGGATGCAAATGGAGCAGGTGAACTGTCTCTAACAAGTCCTGTCCAAACTGCAGTCATGGGGCTGGGGTGCAGCTCAGCGCACTTGGCTAACATGTACAAGGCCCTGGGTTCAATCGATCTCCAGCACCAAAACAAAACAAAATAAAACTATGAATATAGTCATAAGTGAAATAATTGTTATATGTCACTAAGTTGTGAGGTGGTATGATACACAGAGATTAGAACATGTGAAAATGGTTACCCAGGGAAATAGATTACTAGTTTGTCACTTGGTAATTGAGGGAGACTGGGGAGAATCTGGAAAATACAACTGTGACATAAATAAAATGCATAAATAAAAAAATGCAAAGTTGAATTGATAAAATAGTGAGCAACAGGTATTGAAAACTAGAAAACGGAGATTTAATTGTATTCACTATACTGAATGTCAACACTAATCCCCAATTAGTAATGTAAAAACTAAATTAACCAGATCTTTCCATTTCCTAAAAATGCTGGTTAATTAAGATTTACCTATACATGGTATGGTACCTTGAAAGCCTGAAAGATTTAGTGCTATTTCCACATGGAATGACATAGACATTGGGAGAATCCAGCAAATTAAAAAAAAAAGGGGGGGGGAGGATTTTAAGCTGGGCATCGTGGTGCATATCTGTTATCCCAGAGGCTCAAGAGGCTGAGGCAGGATGATTGCAAGTTCAAAGCCAGCCTCTGAAACTTAGCAAGACCCTGTCTCGAAATCAAAACTAGAAAAGGGCTGGGGATGTGGCTCTGTGGTTAAGCACCCTGGGCTCAATCCCTGGTATAAAAAGAAGAAGAAGAAGAAAAGCAATTTTAAAAATCACAGGTTTCTTTTTTAGGGTTTCTTCTGCATCATTGCATACCCCTACTTGGTTTCCTTTTTACCTCTCCTCTCCACCTCCTTCCTAAGTATGGATATTCTCCAGGATCTGCCTTTGACTCTTCTCATGGCAGATCATCCATTCTATTTGCATGGTTTACTCAGCCCCATGGCTTCAACTCCCATCCACCACATGCTCTTGATTCTCTGATCTCTATACCTAGTCTATCAATTCCATCAAGTCCAAATCAATCTGTAAAGTTCTGTGGTCATTTGTATATTGAATATTTCTGTTTTTTTTTTTCATTTATTTTATTCAACAGGTTCCAAACTGATTTGGAATTGGTTCCATTTTTTTGATTTTTAATGCCAGTGAATGGCACTTCTGTCCCATTTACCCAAAGCATAAGACGTGAAGCAATCTTTGATGCCTCCCTTTTCCTTAATCCCTGTTATGGTTTAGGTACAAGGTATTCCCCAAAAGTTCATTTGTGAGACAACACAAGAAAGTTCAGAGTGAAATGATTGGGTTATGAGAGCCTTAATCTAATCAATGCATTAATCCCCTGATAACTGCGGTAGGTAGGGTATGGCTGGAGGAGGTGGGTGACCGAGGGTGTGCCTTTGGAGTTTATATTTTGTTGGTGGTAAGAGGAGTGCTCTCTGTCTTCATCCTGGCTGGTACAATAGCTTCTCAATAGTTTGGCTATGCTCCATACACCCATTCTCTGTGTAGCTGACTTACACTTCTGAACTGCAAAGTTGACCTTGTCATTTTCCTGCCTGAAACCTTCTAGAGACCCCCTAAAGATGCAGTGCAAATCATGAGCTCCTTGATCTAGATCTCAAACCCCCACATCTGGGGCCCAGTCTCAGTTTTCCCAGCTCTTGCCTTCCTCTCTGCATTCTAGTTGTGCTGTGGCACTTTTGTGAGCAGCTCATGGAGAAGGGCCAGAGCTACCTGCATGCTCAGGCACAGGCTGCTCTCCCTTCCCATATCACCCTCACCTCTGGGCCAAGATCACAGGCTCTTAGAATGAGCATGGGAGGCAGTCCTTCCCAAACTTTCCTGGTTTCCATTTTTATGTAATAATACATCCATTTTTTATGTACTAATATAGACACCCATGACCACCTCCACCATGACAGTTCTCACACGAAGCAGCTACTCTGTATTCACTTGTTAATTTCTTCCTGGACAGAAAGTATCCTGGAAACAAGTACTAGATTTTATTTAGTGTTTTATCCTTCCACCCAATACAATATCCACCTTTTCAATGTAGAAACTTTCAATAAAAGTTGGTTGGCTTAATTAATAGACACATTTTTTTTGAATTTTTTTCTCATTTTGAAGTTCAACTTCAAGTGAGTGTTATTTTCTGAATGCAGATGACACCCAATTTAATAATAGTTTGACTTTAACAAATGGTACACAAGTGGTAAGCATTCAATAGAAACCTTACTTTGGATTTTGAATTCTGAGTTTTTCCTCAGCTAGCAACACAGTGTACCGTACTATCTCTCCAAGTTGAGCTGTGGCAGTGAGCTGTAGTTCCCCCTTAGCCACTTGGTCATGAGGAGAAACAACTAGCATTGCCACACAGGGTACTGTGTGGCGAAACTAGGATGTTCTGTGGGTTAGGTGTATGGAATGCATGTTGGACTTAAGATATTTTCAATGGGTTTATCAAGCCATAACCTGCATCATAAGTTAAGAAGCCACTGTACAATATATTCCAAGTTGTGTGCTATCTGGTTGGGCTCCCTTTCTCTTCCAAACACCATTTTACATATCTCTGAAGATAGCACAAATCTATGTCAATAACTCAGTTTTTGGAGATACTGTGCCTGTCTCCATTTACTTGCTCCTTCCAGAACATGAGGAAGTTGGTGCTGTACATTCAAAGGTAGAAAAGAGCTACCAGTCCCTTGCTCAATGTTTAGCAATGTCATAGCCCTGCCTACGCTGAATCTGCATGATGGGCCCAGTTCCTACCAGCAACAGGGGCACCTGTGGGAGTAAGAGCCCCAGAGCGAGCACCCAGCTCTGAGTCCTCCCCACACACTCATTAGTCTGCACACAATAATCATTAAAACCCCACTGCTAAGCCAAAGTATTTGTCTTATGAGTGGGTACCTACTGTTTTTTTAAGCTATCAATCCTATCACGACTTGGCCTGATCTTTAATCTTCACGTCTTTACTCATTCCCTATAGGCACCATGACAAAGGGTCACACCAGAATTTACCATCACTTAATTTTATAATTATCATTCCTTTATTTGGAGAGAATGTTATGATAGCTAAGAAAACAAATGGAATCCTCTACGGAGTAATAGCATATCTTGGAGATGGGAAGCTGCAGAGGAGAAAAAAGATGGAAGGGAAGATGGGAGGTCCCAAATTAAAGGCTGCCCACAGCAGCCCTAAGAAAGCTTGTTATATTTTAAGTGAAGCTTTAATCAGATGCCAAGGACAGCCAAGTCACTCCCTGATTAAATTAATCCTTGACCTTTAGAGCCTTAGGAAAAAAGATAAACAGTAAAAAAAGAACTATGAAGTATGCTTTCTGGAGGAAGAAATATTTCACCTTTCAGTATTTCCTCCAAGAAAGAATATTGGGGAAGAAAAACTCAAAAAAGGAAGAGTTTCTCCCATATATAAAATTAACCTCAAAAGGCTAGTCTTAAAAAACACACATATTAGAACTTCCCTCTAGCTCTGTTATTGCCTTCTACATTCTACCTAAAGTCCATCATAGTTCTCCACTACTTCATGGGTCTCAGCCAGGCATTACAGTGGCACACGCCTGTAATCCCATGGCACAGTAGGCAGAGGCAGGAGGATTGCCAGTTCATAGTCAGCCTCAGCATTTTAGTGAGGCCCTAAGCAACTCAGAGAGACCCTGTTTCAAAACAAAATGTAAAAAAAGGGAGGGGATATGGCTAAGTGGTTAAGGCCTCTGGGTTCAATTCCCAGTCAGCCTATATTTAGTAATATTCCAGCTGCTGGTATTTTCTGTCTTCTGCTGCTGCAATATTTTTGGGGAGCTTTTGATACAAATGTGTTGTCAGTCAATAAGACCCTAACCCTAACCCTAACCTGACAGAGAGTACAAAGCCATAGAAGAAAACCATCCTGATTCCCAGTTTAGGTCTCACTCTCTAGTTCTGAACCTTTGGGTGAGTTAACCTGATTCTTCCAGGTGTCAATTTCCAAATCTGCACAGCATAGACAGCCACACCCACTCTATAGATGAGTAATAAGGATTCAACAGAGTGCTTTTAGACTCCAGCCTTTGAGGAGCCAGCTTTTTAGTTGTAGATTTATGTGGGTTTGTCCTAGTGACAAATGACCCATGATCAGCCTAACTTGTCTATTTCTTCAAACATAGCATATAAATATATATAATAGATATGAGAAGCAGTGCCACATTATTTTTTTCTTCTGCTTCTATCCAGCTTCCAATTATTTTGTCATTTTCTTCAAAATATTTGGCTAATCAGAACACTGACCTGTGACTCATGATATTAACTCCAGTTTTAGTTTCTAGAATTTTTGACTTTAATAATTTAAAAGTCAGACCAGACCTCAGCAATCATCTAGTCTAATTATCCCATTAAATTACTTGGCAGGCTGCTGTCTTTTGAGAGATTTATGTGCAGTAAGTATGATTATTATTCCTCAAGACAGTAAACAAGTGTGTAAATGTCATATTTCCTTGTTTTCAAATCAAATTAAATCTAACCCTGATCCTCCATTCCAAGAAGCTGATGGAAAACTGAATGTGAGTCATTACTGGGTCTCTGGTAGGGTTATGCAATGATTCTTGGTGGTGATTCTTAAAATTAAGTAGAAAGTTTACTTGCTGCCAGGTCTATGGGGACTCTTTGATTTAGACACTTCTGCCACTTGCATGCTGTGCACAGTGTCTGTGCTTAGACTTGGACAGACAGGACACAAGGTCCAGCCTCCCTAAGGATACTTTGTATCTCTTCTTCTGAAGTCTTATGTCTCCAGAATGCAGTCAGACAGTGGGGCAGGGGTCCCTGCTATTCAAAGGAAACTACATATTCTTATCCCTTCTCATCAGAACCCCTCAGAGGCTCAGGCTCTCAAAATCAAACATCAGCAAGGGGTTTGTCTTTCAAACCTTTTGGCTGGCACCACCAACCACTTCTAAGGCTGGGAAGAACAAGGTCCTGATTACTCTTTCTTAGAAATTCAGTTGGAAAAGAAGTAGAAAACCAAAACCAAAAAGAAAGAAAAAAAAACAAAAGAAAAGAAAAAAAATGTTTTTATTTTTAAAAACACATATAGGAAGAAAAATAAAATACAAATTCATATCAGAAAATAAAGTGTCCTGTCACATACCAATAAATAAGCCACAGTTCTTGACCCTAAGGGTTTGCAAGCTGACAGTGAAAGGGAGTGTTTATTTTGTAGTGTTAGCTACAAAATAATGCATGTCATAGGTGTTGTGAATGAATCAGAGTTTCTGAGGGCTCAGAGGGAAGACATGAGTTTGCAGCTGACTTCGGTCAGCAGAGATGATGGTATCAGCAGAGGGGCTTTCATAACTAAAGGTGAGGAAATGATGAACACACTCCCAGGGCAGTGAGCAGAATCTAGCTTGACTTTTGATTATTTTCTAGTAGCCATGTCAGGAAAAATTAGAGGCTTGGAGCCCAGATATACAGTAATGGTGGAGACAAGCAGGCGATATCAGCCCCTTGGGGGTATAGAGGAGTCCCATGCCTGGCAGTCTCATGGGAAGCCTGAGGGACAAGGGGGAAACAAATGGTTCCTGGGTTTTGAACTAAGCCTCCTGAGGATGGAACACCACATACAGACATCTAGAAGAGCTGGCTATGGGTGGGACCAAGACAGGAAACAATGGAGATGTAAAATAGACTTCTAAGATTGAGTCGAAAGCGTAGCTACTACCCTTTAGTTGATGGGAAAAGAAAAACTGCTGTTTGAGAAGTTTGGCATCTAATTGGATTTTAGAGTAATTTTTTAAAAAGACATCTAGGTAGGCTCAGATTCTTAAGGGTAAATTCTAAGTCACATTCCTTATGGTCTTTGCCAGTAAATGTAGAAGGAAATAATACTTGAAGACAAGAATATTGTCCAGGAGAGTGAGGGAGGCAGAAATTTAAAAAAAAAAAAAAAAAAGAAAGAATAGAAAAAGGAAGGAAAGGAAGGAAGGAGGAAGGGAGGGGAACATGAAGGAAAAGAGAAAGAAACTCAGGCATGTAACAGAAAAAAGGTAAGAGAAAAAAATATCATAGAAAGGGAAAGAGGGAATATCATTAAGAGAACATCCAGGGAATAGTCAAGTACATTCTTAGAATGACAGAGATATGTCATTAAGGAAACAGACTGAGAAAAAGTCACGGATATTGGTATTTTGGAGACGTTGCATGGTATAGCTTGGGGAAAGTGGATGATACAGAAGCCATACCAGGAGGGTCTAAAAAGTAAGGGAATTAAATCATTTGTTAGGCTCAGTTAGGTAGATGGTGACCAAGAAACTGCTAGTTCCTCTGGGTGCTGTCTCATACATACCAAGTCCCTCAATAAGATGGCAGTTCTGGAGTTCTACAGGTTCAAATTCTTGAGTTATACCAATTCTTTCTCTGTAGAAAACAAAAACCAATACAGAAGTCAAGGTACTAGGATTTGCTAACTCTTTTCATGCTAATTTATGAATGACATAACAGATAAGTAGGCAAGTCCTTTTTATTTATGTCTTTACATAACATGGACTTTATACAAGCAACACGCCTCTATCAGCTAACTTTACTGTTATTGCTGAAAGACTAAAACATGATTATACATTGAAAATACTTGCTGTCCAAATCAAAGATACTATTTAACGATATGAGTAACTTAACAATATTATTAATTTAAATGCACAAAGTACTATTATTTAATTTTATAAAGTATTATTTATTATGTCTGCATTTCTGCCCTTTGTCCCCTATAGTCTTGCCTTTTGGACCCCCCACTGCCTTACCAAGTGCTTCCATAAGTTTCTACAGTGTCTCTGAAGAGTTAGACCTCATACTTTGGCTTTCATTTTATTATTTTTAAGCTTATACTGACCTATTTTGCAAAAATGTAAATTTATTCAGCTGACCACCATTTAAACAATTGGCCAAATTACTTTTCAGTGCTGTGTTTCTGTTTCCACAGTGAAGCATTCTTTTAAATATTAGGTATTTTACTAAATAATATTTGGGAAGACTACACTAGAGTTATCTTTCAATCATTTATAAAACATATCCCTTGGGGTTGGAAGTATAGCTCAGTGGTAGAGTGTTGCCTAACTCTACCCAGCACTACCCAAAACAAAAACAAAAACCAACAACAAAAAATAAAGCAAACAGACAAAACAAAACACCCTTAAACAGACTTTATTATAATTTTACGATTCTACCACTTGGTTGCACTGGAAACAGATGTAACAATCAATACTTCAGCTGAACTGGAAAGGACTGCCAATAGGCATCAGGCATGTCAACAGTTTGTGAATGTGAACCTCTGAGAAGACCAACTACTACTTCGGGGAAGAAAAGAAAAACCCCAAAGAAAACTGAAGGCAAGTAGAGGCTTTAGATCCATTGGGAACATATACCCTGCGTCACCACCTGAAGATTCTTTCTAGCCCAATGCTGACTCCCTGAGACATTAAAGGAATGGCTAACACCACTCGTTCTTCCACTTCAAAAGGTCATATCCCTACAAAATGCCAGTGCCCCGCTGCAGGTGTTAGAACTCCTCTGTGCGGTTTAACTTGCTCTTGGAATCCGGGATGTGTTCTGTAACTTAATACTTCTCAGTGTTCACTCAGGTGTCCTAAAAGGGCAGCTGGTAGCCTGTCCCCTCCCCCAAGTCCGAGGTGTCCACCAGGCTTTGCTTTTCAACAGAGTGTTGAAGGTGACCTGGGAAAGCGGGACGTGGTCTTCAGGAAACAAATGTGGGCATTTCTGCCCCACCACCCTAGGAAAGACAGGCAGCTCACTTCATAGAAGCGATTCTCCAAAGATACTTTGCTGGATGGGACTGAGGAGTGAGGTTTCAAACCTGCGCTTCCCCACCTACTAGGAAGTTGCCAGGGAGCCGCCCTTGACCTAATTTGGATCACAGGAGAAAGAGAGCCAAAGATGCCCCCCATAGAGATGCCCACTCACCTAATTGCCAGTAATCGCTCCCCGATTAAGGCCAGGCTGGCCCCCAGCAGAGTCAGCACCACTAGCTTCCCCATGGTCTCGGGGTATCCAGTGGCGACCAGCGGGCTCCGCGTACTTCCTGAGGGTGCGGGGCAGGCTCCTGCACCGACCAGTTACTGGGCCCCGCTGGGCTCCGCCTGCCCGCACCTCTCTTGGGAGGTGCGCTGCCAGGGGGTGTGCTGTCAGAGGCTGCGGTGCCGCGGACTCTCTACCGCGCCTGGTTCAAAGTGGCTTTTACGTGCAGAGTTCAAGGAAACCTTTACTCGTGGGGGTTCAAGAAACTTTCATGCGCGGGTTCTAAAGCCACCCTTCCGCGCAATTCATTCCTCTCCCCTCCCCTCAAGGTTGAAGTTACAGAGAGGGCGACAGGATCAGCCAGTGAAGGTCTGCGATTCTCTTGGCAACTTTGGCAAGAACGCACGGGTTCCTGGACAGATGATCTGAGTTTGCTTCTAAAAACCTTGAAATTTATCCTCAGTTCCTCAAATGGAGTGAAGGGGCTAAGGAGCTGGAAAGGGCGGGAAGCTAAAATAGCCCCAAACTTCGGGTTGCTGGCAAGCAAGACCTGAGATGAGATGAGCAGAATATCTCTGGAGACGCTGAGAAGAGAGCAAATAATTCGAAGCAAACAACTTAACCTGGTCCTCCAAGATTTGGGACATAGGACCTTGCCTTCCAAAGTCCATACCCTACATGGGAGTGCTGAACGTCATAGGGGTCTGGTTCAAGGACTTGGACCAAGTGGATCTGTGAATAACAGTATCTGTCTCCAACGTTGGCAGGATAAGGAAAAATCAGAAGAGGAGGAAAAAAATAAAGGAAACTGAAAGATGAGAATGGAAAAAAAAGTGGTTTTCTTAGGAGACTTTCAAAATTTTCCTTGACCCTTGTTTCTTCTAGGATTTCAGTTACTTCCAGGTGAGGAATATATTTTCTCCTTTTCTAAAGAAGATTGAGTTGGTAGCAAACAGCTGAAGAAGGGGAAAGACTTGTGGAGTTTGGGCAAAGTTGCATCTTCAAGCGTGATCCTATATTTATCAACAAAAAGAAATAATAGTCCTGTTGCATTCAAGTGAGTAAAAAAAGAGTTTTTGAAAGATCAAGATTGTCTAGGCCTAAGGATATTAAGAATGGATAAGGTGGTGCTTGATCTATGGTCCATAGGTATAATATGAAAGCATGATTATAAGATCAATAATGAAGTCTTTCACTTGTGCAGCACTTAATTATGTGCCGAGTCTGTGCTTATAACTTTACTTATGTTAACTTTTCAATTCTCAGAATAATCTCCTAATTACATAGCATTAACCTCATTTTACACATGAGAAAACTAAGACACAGAGAGGTTGTGAAATCTACCTTAGGTCACACAGGAGATTAAGTGGCTGAGTCAGACAGTCTGGCTCCAAACTCTGTGCAGCCTCCACAATACTGCCTCTATTAAAGCTACGAAAGAAGGAGGATGCTAAGAGAACACTAACATCTGGAGTTGTAAAAATAAGACTATTCTCTTTAAGATGTATTATTTACTTATTTAATATTTTTTGTGTTTCTGAGGATCAAACCCAGGGCCCTCACACAGGCTGGACCATGCTGTACCACTGACCTACGCCCCTAGTCCTAAGTTCACTAATTCTAAAACAGTACAAGCAGAGGAGGAATTAGATGTTATTTCCACGGTGACTTTGGAGCAGGAGGGCTTGCAGAGCTGAAGACCCAGGGGTGCCACCCAGGTTTGGGTGCCAGGCTTCCTGAGTTTGGATCAGCTTGGGTGAGGCACTCAGCTTTTAAAGTTTCAGATTCATCTTTTGTAAAAGGGCATCTGCTTTATAGGTGGCTTAAAATTAAGGGTGATGATAAATTAATAATTTAATTAAATAAAATTAATAATAAAATTAAGGGTGATAATAAATGTAAAGTGCTCAGCACCATGCTTGACACATTATAGAAGTCCATAAAGATTAGGCCCTGGTGAAGTCTGATCCCCCTCAAGGTTGCAGGCCCTATGGGAAAAGACCCTGCCCAGTGACCACTGGGTTCTCCAGTGCTTTCCACGAAACCTTGTGCTTAAAATGTTTTCAAGAAATGTGACTGGATGGATGGATTGGAGGAGATGGATGGAGACACTTGGGAGAAAATTGGAAGAACAAACATGAATAGAGTAGATGATGAAATCATGATGATCAGTTGGACTATGAGCTCAACGTTTTGCCTGCCTCATCACCTTGCTCTTGTTATTCTCACTATACAAAGAAGGAAACAGGGCTCGGAGAGGTAAACTAATAACTCACTTGCAGATCTGTAGCTATGAACACAAAGCCTCCACGTGGACTCAGGTCAAGTGACTTTAGAGTTCATGTTCCTTATCTCTCCATTTGCTGCTTTGTAGCCTGGCATGAAGAATGGGGTAAGGATAGAGGCATATTCTTAAACAATTGGTTGAGGATGCCTTGTTATCTATAATTTGTTTTAAAATTCTTCACTTTAGGCAGAGAAGTGTGTGTGTGTTTGTGTGTGTGTTTACATGAACTTTAAACTTAGAGGTAGTTGGTAATTATTTGAACACCATAACTAGTGATTCAGATCATCAGCATGGTAAATTACATGACAAACCTCCAAACTTTGGGGCCACCATAGCAAGTGCCACCTTCTAAATATGTGCCTGGAGAGTTCTCATTAGCACATGAGATTGAAATAATTATTCATTGTGAAGCCAGTTTTATTCCATCTAAGTAGATTGCCAGACACACAGCACTAGCAGCTCTAGCCTGCCCTGAAGAAGAACAAGAATGAGGAAGTCAACATCACAGGGGTTTCTGGACCCAGAACACTGCTGTGTGCTATGGTCACATGACTAACCCAAGAAGACTGCTTTCTGATCTAAGGTGAGAGAATTTGCCCTGTCGATTTCTGTCTCGGACTGAATCTTTTTGTTAAGTATATGTGGAAATACCTAAAAGGATAGAGCTGAGACTTCACTGAGTTTACAGAACAGATGGTGGGATGCTTTTCATGTTTCCTTGGTAGTAATCATTTAGGGTAACAGATTTGACTTAAAAGTTGTGTTTGTTGAACAGCTCCACCTGGCAGTGAAAATATGGAAAGGGAAAAGGACCTGTAGCCTCATCTATCTCTAATCCCTTAGGCAGCAAAAAGACCCTGGCCATAGGCCAGATTGGCTTGGTCAAAAGGCCAGAGTACATCAGTGAGGTGAAAGGGGTTTGCTGTTATTGAATGAGTAGGACAAATTAATTCTAAAGTCTTAAGTTCAAGTTCTGGTTCCATTCGAAATTGGCTCTTTAAACTTTAGAAATTATCTATTGATTCTAGACCTTCACCTCCTCCCCATTGTGTAGAGTACAACGTTTTTTTGTGTGTGTGTGTGGTGCTGGAAATTGAACCCAGGGCCTTGTGCATGCAAGGCAAGCACTCTACCAACTGAGCTAGATCCCCAGCCCACCGAGTAGGACATTTAAAAGAGTAATATGGGCCAAATAACTTTGTACATGTCGAAACAATAAGTGGCAAAATACGTCAGTCTAGTTACTCCTATACCATCAATGGCAAAACACCATTCACGGGAATGCAGAGGGCAATCTGGTGTAATTCTGTTGTATAAAGAAAATGGGGATTATATATTATATATCTGTATGCATACACATTAAAAACAATCTGGACATAAACAGAAAAGTAGTGACTTTAAGAGCAGAAGGTTGGGATGACAGAGTGGGAGGTCAGTGAATGTGAAAGAAGCTTTTGCTTTTATTGTATGACTTTTTCTAATGTTTGAAAAATTTAAACCATTTATCTTGATCACAAAATCATAATAATTCTTTTTTCTTAAACACTGTTCATATCAGTAATTCTTACCTAGAAAAAGGAGTGATAGAGCAATAAATCACAAGAGAACGTGAGTATGTCTTCATAATGTTGTTATTTAAAAACATGAATATAGATTTTAGACTATTAGGAAATGTCCGGAGGCCAGATAGACAGATGTTTAAAATCTGGGTATGGACAACTACTTGCCTTGATAGGTGTCTTGTGCTGCTTTGGGGAGAAAAAGCTGGAAGACTACAGATTTCTATTATTTCAGAAATATAATATGCTTGAATTTACATACAATCCTCATTTCCACTTTGTGGATACATTTAATAGTGAAGCAGCATGGTGAATGTCTGATACATGGTTCACTTACTTCCTGCAACCCACCATGATCTATCTACTTAGGACTTCAGATGTAGCCTAAAATTTGCCAGGAGTCACTGTGCTAAGTATATTTAGTAGCAAGGAATATCAGGGCCTGAGCAGTCTCGTGTTTTGCTAAGAGCCAAATGAATGGGGATTACACTTCACCAGGAAGGACCTTTCCAAGTTAACACCACTTTAACTGTTCAGAGGATCCTTCAACCATGTTCTACAGCCCCTCTGTGACTCTATAGTTTGGATCAAACTCCAGGTAGAGCCATCATATTACACTATTTGATCTAACAGGAACTTATTTGACTGTATGACCGGAAGTAGGGGTTAATTAAAAGAAAATGTGGTGAGGCCCAAGGAAGGTGCGGGGAGGAATCTGCAAGCAGGGGCCCACTGGTATAGCAATTAAGTCAGTCCAGCGTGGTTAAAGTGGTGGTTCTCTAACTGCAGCAGGCCTAATGGCCACTGGTGCACTTGTAAACGCACATATTGCTGGGTCCTGCACCCAGTTTCTAATTTGTTGAGAATTGACATCTCTGTCAAGTTCACAGATGCTAACTGCTGATCCAGGGCCCACACTCTGAAATCACTGGAAATAAAGGACCCAGAGAAAGATGATGAAAACTCAATCTGGAGATGCAGGTAGGACTTGTAGGCCAAGTTCAGGAGCTTGAATTATACCCTAGGGAGCCAGCAAAACCTTTGAAATAACATGGCCCATTGGTAGTTTGAGGAACATCACACCACAGTGGTGAGAGTGGATTGAGGAGAGAGGAAGGGCTTGCCAGTCCTGGAGCCTGAAGATAGGTGGAGGCCTTCGTCTGGGTGGTTACATGGTGGTGGCCAGAGACGCTATGGAGATTGTTTCCCACTGTCCTTAGAATTGTACGAATTTGAGAAATGTTTAGGTGAAGGGACAGACAATATTGGCAATTTGTAGGTTGTAGGCAGGAAGGTGGTAAGGAAAAGGGAGAAATGAAAGAAGGTGTGTAAGCTTGAAGGATCCAGGAGAGAGGGCTGTCTTCATGGATGTAGGGATCATAGAGCAGAAGTGCTATGAACAGAACAAGGAGTCCATTTAATACAATAGGAGAAATCTTGCAGTTTTCTTCAAAGTGGAGGGACAGGCGTCAGGTGATCAGGAGCATTACTTTCAGGCTCAAAATGAAATTTATGCAATGAGTTTATTTATGATTACCTTAGTACAACCCACCTGGGAATGTTCTGTTACCTAATAAGGCCCATCTTGCCGGTTGTACAGGATACCAGTCACTGAAACAGGTAGTTCTGCAAGAGTTTAATTCTCAGGGCGGCTAAGCAAGGAGGTGGGAGAGTCTTGAATCCACTTCCCCAAGGACAGGGTTTGGGAATATTTATGGGATAAAGAGGGTAAAAATTGATTAGAAGTGAAATAATCAGTCAATTCTCATGACTCTTCGTGGAATTCATGTTCAGATAACAGCGGCCTTAGCATGATCTGAGGGCAGAGGTTTTGGCTATCTGATGACAAAAGGGCTAGTGGTTTCAACAAAAGTGGCCTTCAAGTCCCTAAAAAAGTAACCTAGGTAACCATTATCAGGACACACTCATCAGAGGTCCAGTCTACAGCAGAGCTCTTGGGAGACTGGTAGCATATTATTCATCAGTGTGACCTATAAAATTAGAGATTTTTAAAGTCAACTAAAAGTTAGTAACTAAAAACAAGGGATGCTAGAGACTTTATTTAGTTTTCCCCTTGATTTCAGTCTGAGTAATATCTCTTACACTCAATGCTTTGAAAGTTTAAAAACTTGTGTATGTGGGCTGGGGCTGTAGCTCAGTGGCAGAGCAGGGTGCTTGCTTAGCATGTGTGAGGCACTGGGTTTGATCCTTACCACCACATAAAAATAAACAGATAAAATAAAGGCATTCTATCCATCTATAACTACAAAAAAAAATTTTTTTAAAGTGTGTACAGCTTTCAACTCTAGCCAGAAACATCATGTCCTTGTGCTTTCAAACCCTAACAAGAGTGACAGGCTGGGAGTGCAGCTTCGTGGCAGAGCCTTGTCTAGTATGCACAAGGCACTAGTTTGATCCCCAGCACTGCCCCCCACCCCACATACAAACCAAAAACAACATTTAAAAACCCAAATGACAACCAAAGAATTATGTAATTGATGAGTTGCAGTTATCAATGGAAAAATAGTTCCACCCTTTATGTGTAAAGAACTCCTCGATATTTATAAGAAAAGGGTCAACATCCCTTAAAGGGGAAGAATGACAAGAAAACTCACTGAAAGTAAATACCAATCTATTTAAGTACCTGAAAGCATGTTTAAACTCACTTGTAATAAGAAAATGAAAACTAAAACACATTGGAAGAAAACTGAAAAGCAGGAGCAAAGGCTATGAGAGTGCTACTGGCATTCTCCCTGCCCCCTTCTCTCTCATCCAGGATCTTTTCATGCAAAGTTGGATGAGTAAGGAAAAGTATTAAATAGCCAAGAGAAGGTGGCGGTGGGGTGTGGTGGTGGGTCCCAGTACTTCTCCTTTGCTTTGCTGGATTGACAATTATCAGCCTGGGTAGGCTGTGGCTCCAAGGGAGAATTCAAACTGAGCAAATCAAAATCTAGAGGAAGGATCATCCTTAGATGAGTTGTCATGAAGGATTAATCCTTGCACAAAATGAGAGAAGGAAAAAAAACACTTGTAATTTATATTTGGTTTTCTTTTCTCCCTGTGTTAAGTATTCATATTCACATATAATTACTATAAAAGATGGGTTGGGGTTGGGGTTGGGGCTGAGGTTGTGGCTCAGTGGTAGAGCGCTTGCCTAGCACGTGTGAAGCACTGGGTTCAATTCTCAGCACCACATATAAATAAATACAATAAAGGTCCATCAACAACTCAAAAAAAATTTCAAAAAAAGAGCTGGGGTTTTGTAATAAACTAAAAGGATATTTATTGTTATTTAGCAGGACCTTGAATTTAAAGGAATTAAAACATACATACCTATGTATACTTAGTGGTGCTGAATCCCAATTGCAGTTTCAGTTATTTTAAATGACAACCTCTTAATGACCAAATTGTTTACCTCAGTATATGATCACAAAAAGACCATAATAAACAAATGTACAATATACTTATAGTTTGGTAAAATAGAATCAATCCTTCATGGTCCATGGAGGCCAAAAATCAGAATTTAAATTTTTTTTTGTATTTCAAAGATAAATAATACAATAAGTACTTATGAACTCATAAAGATAAACAATGCAATAAGTGCTTGTGAACTTATATCTACTTTTGCCCAAATCTCCCATAAATAAAATAGAAAACAAGTTTCTTTTATGCCTACCATATTCTGGTACATTTTATAAATGTGGCTTTTTAGATATTGATTTTTTTCCTAAAATTTTAAAATACATGTTAATTCTTAGTTTTGGATTTCCAGGTGAACAATATTTAATCTTGCTTGGTTCATCAGTGACTTAAACATTTTTCTCATGGGTAATGGAAACTGCAAAAAGTAGTCATTATTTTAGTGTGAATATATCCAAGTAATTATCAATAGACTATTTAAAAATATAAATAAAAACATGGGGCTGGGGTTATGGTGCAGTGGTAGCATGCTCGCCTAGCACGCTTGAGGCACTGGGTTCAATCCTTAGCACCAACATAAAAATAAAAAATAAAGATATTCTGTCCACTTACAACTAAAAAATAAAATAAAAATATAAATAAAAACAACCCAAATGGACAGAGGTCAAGTTTAGGAATACTTTTTCCATTTACATTTGAAAGCCATCAGATGATTCATTTGTAAGCAGAACTCAAACTGATATTTTTAAAAAAAGAACCAACTATATATGCTAGGAAAGGAATAAATGAGACATACTCATTGGTTCTATGGCAGTAACTTCATGTAGCTATTAAGGGTACAGGCTCTGGCATCAGATTGATATCTACCCCTTATTAGGTGTGCGACCTTAAACATCTGCAAAATGTTAACTGTGATATAATATCAATACCTAATCCTTTGAGGCTGCTATTAGGATTAAATGAAATGAACATAACCTTTTCAGTGCATTGTTGGGCACAATGTAATTAACTCACAAATATCTTAATGCTCATGATGAAGATGGGAAGAGAAGTGCACTGATAGGTTACAATGTAAAGAAACACCCGAAATTCTCTCTCCAGGGCTTGAAACAGTTTTACAGAAAGGACGGTGGAGGGGGAAAATCCCTCCCCCAGCGATTTAGGCAACCTTGGCCCTGAGCCTAGCACTGCTGCTTCTTGACCACATGTTTTTGGGCACCCAAGTGCATCTCTCCTGGCTTCCAACACAGTCTATTCCACGAGCAGGTGAGATGAACTGCCAGCTCCAACTCTTTATCTCCCTCTCTCCAGCCCATGCTGGGCTCCCATTTAGAATAGGACAGTCCCTAAGAATTAAGAATTTGAATTGCAGTACTTAGTTGATTTTTTTGTTGTTGCTATTTTTTTCAAATAAAGGGCTTTCAATGAGAGAAACTAATATGGCCATGCCTGCCTATCCCAAGGAAACCCCACAGGAAGCCTGCTTTTCCATTCCCTAGGAACATGCATTGAGAATTAAACACAGAATTTGGATTTCAGTTAGTCTTTAATATAATTCCAAGTCTTTAACAGTAAACAAAGATGTTAAGTACGAAAACACATTACCAATCAGTAGTTCTGAACACTCACAGTGGTCACAAGGTGGGAATGAGGTCACTTACATTTTAAGGAAATAGCACTCACCCTGTTTCAGTGGACTCACTTTCTGCAGTTGGAAGGTAAAAGCAAGGCTTATTGTGCAAAGTGTCTTCCCTTTATGGGAAAGCAGCTTTCTTTTTTCTTGCTTGGCATTTAAAAGAACTGTTCAGTTTCCTTTTAGGTTAAAAGTGCTATATGAACTGAAGAGGCCTCTTTTTACTGAAATAAAATTATCTATATATGTCACATATTTATGGGTCAACATTACTGGTTAAATTCCCTCAGAATTAGCAATTCATAGAAAATTAATAGGAGAAATTGTCACACTTGCACACCAAAAATATGATTTAGAGTTCACAGTACAAAGCTCTGTGGTACAAAGTGCCTATGAGCAGCTTCCCATCATATACTGCAGCCACAGAACTTCCCTGGAGGACAGATCCGTTGTTAGCATAAACTGTAGTGACCAGAGGCTTCTCGGATAGAATGTTCTGGATGCGGAGAACCTATCAGGAAATACAAAGTATTAATATGAGCCACCACATTTGTATGTCACTCAACCACCAACAATTCCTGTCTTCCACAGAGATTAAGAGGATATGCTATTGAAAACAGCAGTTACCAATCTTTTTAAATTACTTTCTCAAGTCTTCAAAGAAAGTACTTTCAAAAACCATCCAGTTATGCCATGCCAACACAGGATTTAGTGTTATTATTACAATTCAAGATTAAGAGAAATACTTTCACACTAATGTGCCTACTTTCACACTACTTCAACATGAACAAAAATCATGTCATGTGGTGAACTGACAATAAACAGGATATTTTTAAAATTTCCAGTATATTGCACAAGAAGGGCACATGTCCTTATAAAAATGCCTTTTGATTAATTTCCACCATAATTTAATACATCAAAAGATTACCCTTCTTAAAGCATTTGAACAATGCAACATTCTGCCAATTATTGGCTTAAAGCAATAACAAAACCACCACACAAGTTTATTGTATTAAGCTTAAGAGAACTAACAAATCATCCCTGTGACAGCTCACTGGAGTATTAGTTCAAAAGGACTTGAATAATGAAGGTTGAAAAATTCAAACTATAAACACCTCTGACGAGGGAGGATTGTTGGGGTCATACACAAAGAGCTTCTGGCCATTAGGATGACAGCCTATCCAGATGTCCCCAGAAGAAGGATCAATAGATACATTATCCACCAGCGTATCCAACTGTAGTACCTAACAAGTAAAAAAATGTCAGAATCTAAATGACATGAGCAACTTAATTGGATAATTCAGAGCTAAACTTTCCTGCCTGTATGCATGTGGAGAAATTATACACATATCCCTTGAAACACCAATATTGCTTAAAATAAATTTAATGAACTCATTTGGTACGACTTTTCATCTTCTCTGAAATTAAGAGAGTTAGGGTGAAGCTCAATCTCTCAAAAAATGAATTTCTTTTCCTTTAAAAGATGCACGATGATCAGTTAGCTCAAGGAACTCCATCAAAGCAAGAGAGGAAATTCTTAATCAATCTAAAATATGTGTTGTAGAGCAGGAAGAAAATAATAATGGTGTGGAACCCAATTTCTACCTTCATTTATTATTGAAAGAACTGACACCGTGCATAAATCTTCATTTGAGAATTCATCTATTAGTCTTTTCAATTGTGAAAATTCTTATTGGAATTCATCAAATGCCATCAATACTTCATAGAACGAGCCCTAAATCTGATGCAAACATCACTCTCAATCGGCTGCTGCATGTAATCGGAGTCAGTCCCTGTGATCGCTGGAAACATGAGATTTCTCTTGTAGGGAAGTAATATCTAAAAACACAGAACTGTTACACTTGCATCCATTTGTTCTAAGTGTGGTATTGGTATAATAGATGAATCCTTACTTTATACATAAAAATAAATATTTACCTTTATTTGAGTTAAATTCATAGTAGGGTGTTTTTCCAAAACATGAATTTCATGCGCCAATATGTCAGCAACGTAGAGATACCTTAGTGGAAAGGACATGCTGGTTAGAGCTTCCTGCCAATAGATAGCTTCATTAATACAGTATAAAAGAATGAGTCTTAATAACCTGCCAAGGAGTTAATCAATGATGGGCCCTCAAGGAATACTTGATAAAGGTCAATTTTCATTTAAAAAGTAAAGCTTTCACAATCAATTCAGTGGCGCTACAACCATCACGAAATTATTAAATTATTTTTCAAAAGGTTTGTAAGGAAAAATAACATAGGGCATCAATTTGAATATAAATCCCCTGATACTTCCCACTGAAATGACAATAAAATAGACGTTTGGTTTCATAAGAAAAGCTTCTGCATTCCACAATGTAATTTGACATTTCCAGCTATCACATAGAAATATATGGTACAGAATACATTTTATTAATACTATTTACTGCTAATCATTAATATTTAATAAAATATTAGTGCATGGAGAATTTTAAAAGAGATGAGTATCAATTCAGAACAATCCCTCTACACCTGTGGAGTGTGAATTCATGGGCTACTCTGGATAATTTTATTGCTTGAATTGGCTGTTCCACGGCAACCGTTGCAATGAGCAATCGTCACTTGAACTCTGCAGCAGCAGATCCAAACATGAAGCAGACATAGCCTTTCTGCCCAGGCATTTGGAGTGTGTTGGAAGGTTCAGACTGGTTTGTACATAGGAAACATGTAAGATTGGTACCATGAGAAATAGTTCAGGTCTAGAAACACTAACTCCTAAGAATGCAAAAACGACTCACAAAGGATGGGGCACTTGTATGAAGGACACAGAAGCAGAGATTAGATCTGAGCATATGAGGCTGAATCACCATCGGCCACAAGAAAACATGTGAATCAAAGAACAGGGACAAGAGTGAGGAAGGAATGTTGGTCAAACAATGAGTTTGTTGTCTAAACCATGGAAAGTCTGAAAATAACAGAAAAGGAAGGGTGGAGCTAGTCTTTTAAAGAAAATCCAACCCTTTCCTGCCTTGATTTGATGAACAATTGGATTCCAATGGATTTTTTGAATAACCAAGTGGCATAATAAGGATTCCAATGGATTTTTTGAACAACCAAGTGGCATAATAACAAATGGTGAGCTCAGTTCAACAATGACTGAGCATTTGCATTGCACACGGTGCTATGCTGCATGTGAGGCATCAGAGAGGAAGACAGAGCTCCCATTGTAGGAGCCCTTAAAGGGTAATGAACCATAGAAAGAGAAAACAGGCAAGAGTGCAAAAGAAGGAAAGAGGCTGAAAACCACTTAGAACAAAGTCTTTCCAGCTAGAGAGGATGAAGAATCGAAGCCAGGCAATCATCAATGGCAAAGGAGGGTGGAGTGGGAGGAAACAAGGTGAGTTGCTCATTGGTTGGACAGGAATGGTGAAGGAGAAGGAGTCAGAGCTGAATTATTCTCCTCCTCCTCCTCCTTTTTCTTTTTATTACTGTTTAGCTTGAGTGTCTGGAAAGTTTGACTGTCATAATAGAAATATGAGAGTTGAGCAGAAAAACAGATTTGCTGGAGAGGTTGAATCAGGTCAGTTGGAGACAATTTAAATTAAATGATTCGACATTCATTTTCTGTAAATAACAAGAAAGAGGGAGACATTGCATGGCAAAAATAAGGACATTTGTTGTCAAGGAATGCCGGATTTATTTCCTGTTATATTTGTGGTAGTTTAAATTGTTCCGTGTGCTAAGGCAATAGGAGAGAAAGCTGGTAAAGACTTTAATATCCTTTCTTGTAGATTGTGGTTGTACACAGAAAAATAGTGAGAGAATTTCTGGAAATAATTTGGCAATATTTATTACAGTTAACGTTTCAAGGGGCACACACTGAGCAACTAGTTCTATTTCTAGGGGCTCAAACTACAGAAATACTGTACAAATGTACAAAGAGGTGGGACTCATAATGCCATTTAGTCAATGTCCTAGCTGGGATTTGAACCCAGGTCTGTATGAGTCCCAATGTGCAAGTTTAATCATTATGTTCTAATGCTCTCTTAGGGAGTTTTCCCCTTAAAAAATATTTGGATAAGTTTCAGTGGAAAATGAGAAGTACAGAATAACTTTTTTTTTGGTACTGGAGATTGACCTCAGGGATACTCGACCACTGAGCCACATCCCCAGCCCTATTTTGTGTTTTATGTAGACAGGGTCTCACTGAGTTGCTTAGTGCCTCGCTGTTGCCGAGGCTGGTTTTGAACTTGAGATTCTCCTGTCTCAGCCTCCCTAAGTGCTGGTACTACAGGCAGAATAGTTTTTATACAGAAAAAATAATAGCAAATGACATATTCATCAACAGAGAATTGGTTGAATTAGTTTAGGATCAGCCTTCTAATGGATGTAGTCAATAAAATACTTCTAATAATATGTAGTCAATAAAAGAATGTTATATTTGTTTGAAAGGAAACATCTACCTGATACTTTAATATGCATATATAATAAGATCCCATTTTATCAAAATTTACATTTATAGAATTTGTTATTGTTGCTATTATTATTGCTATTATTATTATTATTATTTTGGCGCCAGGAATTGAACCCCGGGGGCGCTTAACCACTAAACCACATCTCCAGCCCTTTTTATTTTTTATTTTGAGACAGGGTCTCACCAAGCTGCTTAAGGCCTTGCTAAATTGCTGAGTCTGGACTTGAACTTGCGATCCTCTTCCTTCAGCCTCCCAAGCTGCTGGGATTACAGGCATGTACCACCATACCTGGCTATAAAATTAAATTTGACAATGGTATATGCCAAAGTTTATATATTATATGTATATGCATAACATATTATACATACATATAATTATGTATCATATGTAAATATGTCATATATTATACACACATGAGATCATACAGAAATACCAAGGAAGTTCTTTTCAAACTGAATAAAAAAGCAAACCAAAGATTTTGGCCAGCCTTATGACTTAGGAGAAATTAAGATATTCTGTAAGGGGCCATACTTTTTATCAGGGGAAATATTGATCCCATTTGCTGAATCAAATCCTTCTGCTACCACTTTAACTTCATTTGGACTGTAGTAAACAACATTTGCCCAGTGTAAGTTCACGTATGTTTCCAAATACTTCAAGAAAGGATCAGAGAAGTAGTGGTCATTGGTGGCATAGAAATGTCTTGGTCCGATAGCTATGATATCATTTATACTGAAAGAGAAAAATAACATGTCAGAGAAAACAAATAGCTTGTTGGTACTCATATTAAAGATTAAATACCCATAAGGTTTATACAGCATGTGTTTTATATTTTTGATAAGAGGTTTTCCAAGAAAAGATGAGCTAAATTCAGTGGCTATAGTCATATGTATGACACTATAATATCATTAGCAAGAGAACAGTTTTGTACAGTAGCAGGTAATTTGAAGTCAGGTCATTTAGCAATTATGGCAGAATCATTATTAAAAAAAAGAACTTGGTATCATTGGGGTGTTTTTGATGCAAGCAAAGTAGGATTTAACAATTCCTTGTAAAGACAGAACTGTCCAAAGTACAGAGCTGGAGAGGGTCTGACTGACTGGTGAGCTGGTTAGGCCGTCAGTAACATTTACCTACCCCCCATTTACTCAGTTGCTGAATTTTCCTGATGTCCCATGCTTAGTTATTAGTCAAACTAAGGCTGACTGTTCAATTTCTACCTGCCTCACAAAGTCGACATGCTGAGAATGAACAGGCACTCAATAAACACTTGCAGAGAGATGGATGATGAAATTGCCATACTACAATGCTTCAGGTGAGAGATTGATATGCTAAAAACAATTACATTTTAAAACCAGTTAGGCAAAGGTGTTATTAAATTTAAATTCCAATTACCCTATGCAAAAATTTCTGAAAGAGCTGCTTTCTTCTTTGTCAAATGAAAAATACAGAGCTACAGGGAAGGTTGGTCTCCTCCTTTCTGAAAGAGCTCTATAATACAGAAGCTGCCTGAATAGTATTTATGCTCCTATTTATTATAAAGTGCATTTTAGGGGAAAAATGATTGGAAGTTACATGCTTACATCCTAGATAAGGAAGTAGAATTAAAAATATCCACCAAATTTAAACTAAAAGCAGTAGGTGAATGCAAGCTGAGCTAGGAGGATATACATGGTTCTCTTTTAGCCACCTTATCTGCTGGCATTATGTTCTTGACGCGGTAGTGATCCACTTCCAACTTGCATGCCTGTAATTCTATGGGGTCATTAGCCCACAGCCGCCAACTAACCATGTGAGATCAGCCTGTAGAAAAGCTCCACACAAAGCATATAAGCCCTACATAAAACAGGCTATTCTCCCTTGGCAGGACAGGTATTTGGGTGCTGAGTCACCTAAGATGAGGGCAACATCAGGAAAAAATGGTAGGATGTGTTTTTATTATCAAGATACGCCTGAAGAGCATCACCTGTAGACTTTTGTCCTTTTTAAGGAAATCCTCCAGAACAAAGAAGGCCCTCAACCTTTATACACCATGTTCTCCATAGTCTATGAGGAAACTATATCACAGGGGTGTGTGTGTGTGTGTGTGTGTGTGTACAGGTGGAGTGGCCCCTTACCCAAAATGCTTGGAACCAGAAATGTTTCTCATTTTTTAAAATTTGCAATATTTGCATATATATAATGAGATATTTTGGTGATGGGACCCAAGTCTAAACATGAAATTCTTTTTTACTTTTTGGATACTGGGGATTGAACTCAGGGGTACTCAATTACTGAGCCATATCCCCAGCCCTATTCTGTATTTTATTTAGAGACAGGGTCTCACTGAGTTGCTTAGTGCATCACTTTTGCTGAGGCTGGCTTTGAACTCATGATTCTCCTGTCTTAGCCTCCTGAGCTGCTAGGATTATAGGTGTGGGCCACTGTGCCTGGCAACATGAAATTCTTTTATGTTTTATATACATCTTACACATACAGCTAGGAGATAATTTGACATAATATTTTAAAAATTTGTACATGAAACAAAGTCAGGTTTCATGTTGTGGAGATTTTTACTTGTGGCATCAAATTAGGGCTCAAAAAGTTTCAGATAATGGAACATTTTGGATTTCAGATTTTTAAGTTAGAAATGCTCAACCTGTATAAATATACATACACATATAAACACACACATATAAACTTGTATTATATGTAATATATATTCTGTTTTATCAATAAGCTTATATATATGTATTAGCTCTTATAAAAGATGAGAAGACCACCCACTATGGGGAATGTTTGAAAATGCTAAAGATAAACTAGGGGATGAACAAAAGAAGGAAACAATACCTTGGAAGAAGCTCATGTTTGATTGTTTTCAGGTGTAACAGAGAATTTTCTTCTTCTTGGAATTTAAAAATTTCCACTGTGTTCTTGAATTCCGGGTGGTTTACAACAAAGAGATAAACTGTGTCATCTAAAGAATCCAAAGAACAGAGTTAATTTGCAAGACATAACCATAGGACCTTTGGGCAGACACTGACATTTAAATACCACCGGCAAGGAAAGGTTGAATGTATAGCTGTTAGAGGACCTAACAGATCATTCTTCTTTCCGGGCTTTCCCCATCACTGTCTGGTGTTATTTCTGATCATTTGGTCCTCCGACCTTTAAGAAAGAGTGTTTCCCACTCCATATGCAGAATTCATGCATAATCTGTTTATAGTTTTATTCAGAAATATATCTCTTTTTAATACAATGATCATAGGTATATGAAAAGGTTATGAAATCTGAACATTTTTTTCAGGTGTTAAATGTTAGAAATTTCAAAATGTAGCATAATTTACTGCCAGCTGAAGAGGCAAATGAACAAGTTGCTTATATGAAGATGTGAGAACAATTCATGAGACAATTGTTTCTTTCCTATCAATATTATCCAAATCTATTTTCCACAATCATCTGTGGGCCATGTTCTCAATGCTGGTAGCTCACCAGCTCTTACCGTCATCTATGAAGGTGCTAATGCCATGTGGATTAAAGGAAGCCAAGTCAAAACCTCGGCTGATTCTCAATTCCAGTGCCCTGGGTTTTTCTTCTTTTAGATCCATCATTAGTATTCCTCCAGGCTTATCTGGTGCAAAGCTGTGGAGTCCTGGACATTTCAGGCCCTTTCCAAAACAGTGAAAAAAGTTAAATACAAAGGCTTAAGTAATTTTACAGACTAAAGTGGGAACTGCAGATGAATGATAAAGATTTTTGGTTAAATGTGGTAGCATAAAGCCACAAACACAAAGTAAAAGGTGGTGGCATAGAACCACAGAGACAAAGGAAACAAGAGAAGATGAGAAAAAATAAAACGCTGGTAGCTGGAAAGGTGAACAATAATGATTTTGTTGAGTTGAGATGAAAGATCAGGGATTTATTCTCTTCAAGGGGTACCAAAAGGTTGGTGCAGCTCCAGGCAGAGCTGAAAGTCTGCATATTGACTGTGGAAACTCTCAAGCCCCTGGCCAGAGTTCTGCCTCCACAATGCCAGAAGTCTTGGTCAACAGTCAGTCATGATTCCCTTCCTTGTCTCACACCTCAGTCCTAATACCTCAGCAAATTCTGTTGACTTTGCCTTGAAAATGTATCCCTTCTTAAGGTGTGAATGGTCTCACCACCTCCATGGCTTCCCTGGTCCACATCACTGCCATGTTATGGCAGTCACCTCCTAACTGGCCTTCCTGCTACTGCAGCATCCAGATATTGTGTCAGATGATGGTCATACCTCTCATCAAAATTCTATATGGCTTCCTATCTCCATCTGATCATAAGCAAGAATTCTGAGGACACCCCAAGTTGCCATATGATTAGCACATCTCACCCTCCTCACCCCAAAACTCATCTCTCTCCTTCATCTCCTATGACACATCCTCACTTTCCTTAAAGTTCTTCAACAAGACAGCCTGCCTGTTCTCGCCAGGAGTTTTTTTATTCACTGTTCAGTCTACCCAGGAATGCCTGGTACCCCACCAAGATATAGGGCTCCTTTCTTTGATTTCCTTATATGTGTACCAAATGTCACCTTTTCAGTAAAGCTGTCCCTGACCTGACCTGGCACAAAAATACTCACCTAACCTGGCACATCCTGTCCTCCTCCTCCTATTTCACTGTTCTCCATTGTCTATATTGTCTTTTGACATACATGCATATTTATGCCTACACAAATACTACACAGTACTTAGTATAGCAAGGGGTTAAGACAGAAACAGACTGAGGTGACTACTGACCTTACTCAGGGATCACGGGCTGCTCTTTTTTCTACCTGTGAGTCTCTTCTTACCAAATCTGCAAGATTCATGCCTTCCCTTCCGACTGATCTCTGGGAAATGTCACTTATCAGAGAGACCTTATCTGTACCCTCTCCAAAATGGCAGCATGATGCCACCCTCACTACAGATGTCACTCTCCATACTCCACCTTACTTTATTTTTTTGTTAAAGCACTGTCACTGTCCAATAGATACTCACAAAGCCCCACTGGAACACAAGCCAGGACTTCGTTGTGTTTATTCCCTGCTAGATCCCACTGCCTGGAACAGTGTCTAGCAAATATTCCATGCTCTTCCTACTTATTGGAAACATCACTTTTATCATGTCCTGGATCCCCATTTACTTACTTGTCTGTTAGGGGATTCTCTATTCTGTTCTTTATCTATCTTATGCCTATTCCTGTGCCAATACACCACTTTTTAAATTATGATGTCTTTATACATAGATTGCTGATATGCATGACATTTATATGGGAGATTACATTTCTGTTCTGAATGGAACATTCTATCATTGAATTTTGTTTTATTCTACTCTGTGGGAAGCCATGGCATTTGATATGCTTATTTGAATCCAAACATTTCACTGAACTCTCCTCTGAGTTCTAATGGTCTGTTAGTTGAATCTCTCAGATTGTCTAAAAAACAAGGAACTATATTATCTGGAAATAATAACACTGTCTCTTTTTTCTATTTCACATTTCTTTTATATTAGATTATTGAGAATTCTTAATAGATTATGGATGGCTATAGTGGTACTGGGCATTTTCATCCTGTTCTGGACATTAATGGAATGTTTCATTGTTAAAAATGATGTTTTCTGCCAGTTTCGGGGAATTTTCCTCCTATTTCTAGTTTCCTTAGAATTTTTAATCAGGAATGAGTATTTAATTTGATCTAATGCTTCTTTTGGCACTCTAGGTCTTTTTGTTTTAGTCAGTTACTTAAGTTATCTATTTATAAAATGCTGATTCATTCTTACATTCTTAAGGTAAAACCTTATTGGTGGTGATAAATTTTATTTGAATGCACTCCTTAGTTTACTAATACAATGCAGTTTTGTTTTATGCAAATTTAATGGTATAATAAAAAACAAAGCCTCACTTCATGCACAAAATTGGACATAATAAGAAATACTTTTAGTTTTTAAAAATCTATACAATTGTATAACTTCAAGGCTGGCAGGCACAGTAAGTAAAATAAATTGGAATTATGCTATTTCTACTTGGCAATGACACTTCAGCTGTTAATAATCTCCATTCTTTAGTAATGTTCCCCAAACAACAGCATGATTTACATGCACGGGAAGCACTTCCAGATGGTGATAACTCTTCATGGTTACTTAAATACTTTAAAAAATCCTTATTTTCTGATAAAGTAGAAATAACATGAAATTCACCATCTTCACCTTTTTGAAGTGCACAGCTCAGTAGTGTTAGGTACATTCACCTTGTTTAAATCTTTTTTATATTCCATTCTGTGCTGTTCAATTTCTCATGAGTACGATGTTGGCTTTGAGGTGACCCTCAAACCCACACCTGCACAATAGGATGGGTTGGGTGAGCTAAAATATTAGGAAGAGAAGCAAATCACTCTTATGATGTATGAGCTATTCACTTAGGAGAGTACACTTTGAGAAGTGTGAGAGACACTGCTGAGTAAATGAAAAACATGATAACGAGGGAATGTTGTGAGGACTAAGGACAGTTAATAGAGAAAAAGAAGAAAAAAATTCTGTTGACATGGCTACAAGATCATTGTGACTTAATGTGCCTCTCAGCCAGACTGGCTGTGGATTTATATGCTTGGAGATCTCACTCTTTCTTCTTAAGATTTATCCCTAATGGGGTAAAAATCCTGATGAGATAAGTTCTGAAGAACACACCCTTGCAAAAGCAAACAAACAAACAAAACATCTCAGTGCAACTGCTTTCTACTTTATTCAGGAATTTTGCACCTCAATTTATGACTAATTTTGATTAACAGTTCCAATGTTTTTTCCCTAAGCCTCTAGACACATGCTTCTAAACAAACCCAGAGCCCTGCTATAAATATCACTTGATTCATTCTGTATAGGCAATTAAATAAAACTTTTCTTTTAAAACTGAATATAAATTTTGGTGTTTCTGTGAACATCCATGGCATTTCCTTTTCCCTCAGTGGCACTAACAAGTGGCTCACAGTCTTTCGTATAAAATCATCAGGAACCTGAGGAGTGTTCTAACCCTTATTCTCTTCCAAGCTGAGTTCTCTCACCTTTCTGGTAAGTCTGACAACTATTTTATTAGTGTTGCATCTCTCTTCGAAACTATCTCCAAGTTTTCACATGCCTCCTGAGTCTCAGAGCCTGAAAATAATGGATGTTGAGGGGGAACAAAATAATTAAAGTCAGTCTGAAGAATCAGATACTTCTTCCTCAAGAAAAACTGGACCCATGAAAGTCTCTTATCTCTGCCCAAACCTGAGAAGTGGGGTCAGAAGCCCTCATCTGCCTACTTGTATGGATTTCCAATTAAAATGGATAATGAAGTAGGCAAGCATCATGCAGGCTAATCAGTTTTAAAGTCTTTCTATGGTGTGCTCAGAAGGGATATTATTTTTCAGCCTATAAGAAATAAGGCAAAAATGAAGGGTATAAATAAACTCAGTCAATGATTTTCCACTTAGGATAGACTATTCAGGGAAAGAAAGAAAAAGCACTGGCCTTGGTTTGGGAAAGTTGGTATATTATTTGAAATAAATAACAAATATGAATATGTAAAATTGAAAATGCTCAAAACTGAATATGTAATGGAAAGAAGGGATAGATCCTGTGTTTAAGACAGAAAAAATGGTAGAATCTAACATCCAGAATGCCACAAATATCCTTTTTAATAACACACTTTAAAAACACACACTGCATTGGAATATTCTAGTGTGATAAAATGAGGAAAATAAAGAACAATATGTCAACTGGCAACGAATCTTCATCTCAACATTCAGACAAGCTTAAGGAAGTTTTCCAAGATCCAGTGTGATCAAACTTTTTTTTCAGAACATATTTTGGAGAGTGAAGCATTTTTTAAAGCAAGTTGCTGCTCCATGGGCCTGAACAAATGCCCTGTCTCTTCTCTACTGCATGTGGGGAAATGAGATGGTACTCACCACACTGAAGAAAGCCAGGCCATTGGGAAGAATGTCAATATCTTCAGCGCCAGCTTCTGTAAGTTCAAGCAGTGGAGAAATACCATTTTCAGATTGTTATTTGTTAGAGATAGCATCACTGGGACTTTGTTTACTCTATCAGAGTGTCTGTATCTTTGTGGATGGTTCCAGTTTTTTCCAAGGCCCTATGCTCCTTAATAAATGTCAGTTTAAACCCTTTCCTAAAGTAAACTTCTGACTTTAAATGTTAGATGTTTTATGTTTACTCAAATCAAAGTCAAGTTATCACCACATTTCCAGCTATGATATAGAACAAGTTGACATCTGTACACACTTATGATAAACATCCAGATGTCTGGATAAAAGTAATTGACATCAGGGGAATATTTCTTTCAGAAGCAAGGGCTCATAGTCATTTAACCATGCAAATTTCCTTGTCCTCTTCTCTGCTCATCCAATCTGCAGCAAAAAGACATCTCTCTCATTAACAGAGATAAAACACCTGGGATTACATATTTCCTTTTTTACAAACAGTGCCTACTTGTTCTCATAAGCAAAGAAAGCTTTCTATTTAGGCTTTAAATTATAGGAAAAACTAGCAAAAGAAAATTAATGAAAAATATCATGCTCCTAAGCCAGTTGAAGCTTCCAACTCCCATCTCTGAGGCAGGCTACAATTACTATTGATTGTTTATTGATTGCTTGCAGTACACTTCACATAGCACTGCAAATAATTAGACATAAGGCCTTCCCAGCGGTCTCACTGTATAAATTCCAGAGACAGATAATAGACCCAAACACAAGAAAAGAGAAATAAAAATGGCTTAGATTAAGCCAAATCATGACACATTCTTTGAGTCCACCAAATCCAATCTTCCTCTTTAAGATCTCTCCAAAGGATTTTTTCCAAGATTATTTCTAGGTTGTCAAAATCAAACAGCATCTATCTACACAGCCATTTTGGTTTTGATTTATGAGTTTGCATTTAGCTGGTTGCTTCTTCCACTGTTGCTTGTTCTATTATCATTGTACAGAAAAGCACAACAAAATAAGAATGCAGAGAACTCTACTTTTAAAGATGATCCATCTGTCTGTTGCTCAGAAAGAAGGCACATATCAATAGCTTGAGCATGGTATATGGAGGGGGTCTACGTGTCCCCAAAGAGCCATAAATGGGCTTCAAAGAATCTGTGGACCCTTTGAAATTCTATGCATGGTAAAATGTATGTGTAAAGGTGAGAACTTTTCCTGTGAAAAGGACTGCTGATTATCAGCAGATTCAAAAACACTAGTGTCTAGTCACACAGTGATTCTCAACTGGAAATGAGCAGGCATCAGAAGAGCTCCATACCATAGCTACATGCACACGTGTGCACACACACATACACACACATACACACACACACACACTCACACATGCACTCCAAGTTTTGCTTTTTTGGTCCATTTAATAGAAGCTCAATAAATACAAAACTTATTTTTCCAGGAAAATTATTTAAGAATTTGTAATTTCAATGTGAACATGTTCATACACATAAAAAGAAGGTAAAATATAAAATAAGAATGTTTCTTTGAGTGCAGAATTATGGGTGGTTTTTATTTTCTTCTATCTATACATAGATAGAAGAAAACTTAAACAAACATAAAGTATATATTATTTTGTTTAAATTTTCTGAGTATGTGCAAGGTCCTGGGTTCAATCACAGTAACACACACACACACACACACACACACACGCACAAGGTTAGGGTCCATATAGCTCAGTGGTAAAGCACATACCCAAGGCCCTGTGTTCAATGCCCAACACCAAAAATAAATAAATAAGTAAAAATAAAAGATAAAGTTTTCTATAAATAATAGTATTGTTTTAATAATCAAACAACCCACTATTTTAAAAAATATATTTTTATTTCAACCACATTGTTACTTCTCATTTTTTTACCTCCTCATCATAACCTCCTCATTTTAATGAAGAAAATAAAAAATGAATCTTATCTGTACCTTACTTTGGCATATTTTCTGGATTTATTCACTCATCTTTCACTGCTACAGTGAACACCACAATTAATTTTTATTATCTGCATCACCTCTTTGGTATGATTATTGCAAGAGTAGCCAATGCTGGAGAAATTCTTCTCTCCTCTAATTCAATAGTAATAGTAGTAATACCTACTAACATTAAGTACTCACAACTACCAGGCTCTTTGTAAGTACTTTGCATACAGTATTGTATATAATTTCATAACACTGAGAAGCAATGTTATTACCCCTTATTTTAGATCTGAGAATATGGAGGCTTTGAAAAGTTAAGCAAATTGCTTAAATTACAAACCAGGAATCTGGGACTCGAATCCTTTGGTGTGACCTAAAAGCACATGGAAAATATTCAACCTAGAATTTAATGATTTTTTCTGTGAGAACCATCCCCTGGTTCCTCCCTAAAGACACTTCACCTTGTAAATTCAACTATAGTCAATTCCATATGTTGGCTTTCTCCTAAAATTGTTGCTTCTGTGCTTCTAACAAAAAATTTTCACCAATCCATTTCCTGCACTTTTCTTTAAAATTCTTTCTCCAGAAAGTATTCTAGCTTAGTACATCTAACGTTGACCCCTTCTTCCTACTTCAGCAATTATCTATCCATGTCAGAGATGGCCAAATATTCCCCAGCATCTATTCCCCACTGTACCTACTTAACAATAAGCACACAGCAATTTAGGCACAGACGACATTTCCCACCTTTTCTTGCTGATAAATGGTGGCGTACATACTACATGACATGTAGTCAATGATTTCTATGTTTTAAGTCAGAAAGGCATGATATGACATAATATATGTATAAAGCTCCCAAGAGTTGCAAAGAATTCATTTTCAGTAAGCGTATGTGTGTGCGGATGCATGCATTGATGGGGGCAAAGGGCAAGGGGGAAGGAGTCTCATCTCTTAGGGGATTAACCTCAAGTGCACAGCCACTACTGTTTCCAAAACAGGAAATAAAAACTCGGTCCTCCCGATCCTTACTGCCTACCATAGCAAGTTGCCTTTATCTATATGGGAATGTTTGTCCAGCACATGGTATTCCTTACCATCAAAGACCACCGAACAAGCAACTGTTGTTAAAAATATATAACCACAAGTTATTATTAACCATTATGCATTGCTAACATGGCACTCAACAAATGTTCATATGGTGTGTACTAACCACAGGGCAAAAGCAAAAAAGAAAGAAAGAAAAGCACAATTCTAATTAGATCTAAAAATGTATCCCAAATGTGCTTCTAATCACTCATCTTCTCCGCTCTGTTGCCTTTTGAAGTGCCTCAGAGGCATTAAACACTTCAGGAAAAGGGCCAGAGGTGACATATTTCCTCTTTCTTTCCAATTCCAGACAGCAGCTCACACACATCACAACATAAAGGTCACAAACATAGACAGACGCCTGTTCAGAATACAAATGCTGCTAGGCTTGTTTTTCTCCGAGCCCTGCTCCGTCCCAGTGAACTGTAACAGGAATACACTTGGCAGTTTGTCCTGTAATGTGTCTGGTTGTGCCCTGTTGTCTACTCTGAGACTTGAATTCACAGAAGGTGGGCTTCCAGGGGCCAAGGGCTGTTTAATAATGTGACAATTATTAACTCAGTAGCAAAAGTCACCTAAGAGATCACTGACCCAACCTCCCACTCTTGTCCAACATCCTTTACAGATGCCACCTGGCTTTTGCTAGACCGGTTCTGAGGGGCTCTTCTTGATTGATGCCAGAAGGTAGGATAAGGCTGCTGAGGTACTGGGGACTCCAGAACTGCCTTAGTCCTAGAATTGTCTGCATTATCCAGCAGAGATCTAGTCAACCTGGCATTTGATACTGAGTTTGCATCCTTCTGCAAAGTGTTGGGGGAACTGAAAGAGAAGCTCCAGGATAGTCAACCAACCTAGAAGGAGGGAGACAGGACTAGGAAAATAACAAAAATGGCAATGAGAAAAAGGAAACTGAACACATTACAAAGAGACATGTAAAGAACAAGAGGCCAGTAACAGATCTGTGAAGAAACTCTTAAGCAGAAAGACCGGCTCTAACAAGGAGGGTTTGTTCTTGCTAAAATTGTACAGGAAACCGTGTCAGGTATAATTGAGGTTACAAATATGAGGTAGCTAGTTTATTAGTGTTGCCAAGTTGGGGAAATTTATCAATGACTATCAAAATTTTGAACATATATCCTAATGAGAACAATCTCACTGTTAGAAAGATTTATTCATAGAGATGCAAATTATAGAGAACTATAATTCAATTTTTTTTTCTAGAATTATAGAGAACTAAGGAACCTCTGCACAGCAAAGGAATGAATCAATAGGATGAAGAATGGAAGAAAGTATTTGCAAACTATCTGACCCGGGGTTAATATCCAGACTATATAAGGAACGACGACGACAGCAAAAATATCCCAAATAATCCAATTTTAAAATGGGAAAATGATCAGAATAGACTTTATCAAAAGAAGACATACAATAACCAACAAGTATATGACACAAGGCTCAGAACACAAACCATCAGGGATATATGAATCAAAACTATAGAGAGACATCATTTCACCCCAGTAAAAATGGCTACAACCAAAAATACAAATAAGTAACAAATGGCGGTGAGGATGTGGACAAAGGGAAACATTTATACACCACTGGCATAAATGTAAACTGGTTTATCTATTAGGAGAATGGTATGGAGGTTACTCAAAAAACTGAAAAAATGAAACTATCTTATGATCTAGCAATTCCTCTACTGGATATATATCCAAAGTAAATGAAATTACTATATCAAACAGATAATCACATGACCATGTTCATTGCACCACTCTTCATAATAGCTAAAATATCAATTAAGTAAGATGTCATCAACAGATGAATGGATTTTTTCAAATATGGTATATATACACACTAGAATATTATCCAGCCTTTAAAAAGAGCAAAATTCTTTCATTTGAAATATGGATGAAACTAAAAGACATATTAAGTGAAATAAACCAGGCACAGAAATAAAATTACCATATGTTTTCACTAATTTGTGGAAGCTAAAAAAGTTGATCACGTAGAAATAGAATTGAATAGAGGTCACTGGAGGCTAGGAAGGGTAACCGGGACAAGGTAGGAAAGGGTAGATAAGAGGTACTAAAATACATTTGAGGGAAAAGTAGTTCTGAAGTTCTATTGTATAGCAGAGTAATTGTAATCTATAATAATTTAAAAAATAACTAGATGGGGAAAATTTGAAGGTTCTCAACACAAAAAAAGGCAATACTTGAGATAAAAATGCTAATTACCTGATTTAATTGTACACAGTGTATATATGTGTCAAATTATAATACTGTACCTCAAAAATAAATATAAACATGTCAAATAAAAATTAAAAAAAAAGAAAAAGAATCTCAAATACAGATGCTTGATATAATCACCAAGTGAGGCTTTATTTACAGTTCCTTAAATGCACTGATAAGACTAAAAGAAGTTAACTATATTGCTTCAAACTTTCGTACCATTATTAGATCGCACCACTTATGGTGGACTAAAAACCAATGTATGCTTTTTGCAAATTGTATAATTACCCTGCTTTAGCACAAGCATATTGCATTGTAGTTTCCTCCTTCCATGAAAAGCATTAATCTGGTTAAAATAAATATTTAGAAATATGGCATAACGGTTTTAGACTGAGGGAGATCTATATTGTCTAACTGACTGAGAAGCTAAAAAAGTTGATCACGTAGAAATAGAATTGAATAGAGGTCACTGGAAGTTAGGAAGGGTAACCGGGACAATGGGAAGCTGGGGTAGGGGGACACTTTTAGACAGCATTTACATAAAAGTTTGCTGTTCTTATATAGTAATTCATTTGGAAGGATTTGGGGCAGTCTGATGGAGGTCATATGAGAATTAAAGCTTTTGGTCTCCATGCTGGCAGGAGGGTGTTCCTAATTCACATTGGACATTTCTTCATTGTTTGAAACACTAGGGACCTTCAAGAAAGAAAACATCTTGGGCCCCTTTAGGTCCCTTTTGACTTCTGAGACAGTCTGTGGAACCTCTTTGTCAATCCAATGCAATCAAAATGAGATTGCTCTTGGAAAAACTCTGTAATCCAGAAAGAACAATATAAATAAATGTAAGAGATAATAATTAGCAAACTAAATACCTATCAACAATGAAGGGGTACATAAAATGTGGTATATACATACAAGAGAATATTATTCAGCCTTAAAAAGGAAGGAAAGCCTGATACATGCTACAACATAGATGAATCTTCAAGACTACAGAAAGAAATAAATCAGTCATAAAAAAGACAAATATTGCATGATTCTACTTATATGAGGTATCTAGAGCAGACCAATTGATAGAAACAGTAGAATGGTGATTACCAGGAACCAAGGAGAAGACAATGAGGAGTTATTGTTTAGTGGGTATAAAGTGTCAATTTTGCATGATTGGAAAGTCCTGGAGATTCATGATGGTCGCCCAACAACATAAACATACTCAATACTACCGAACTGTACACTTTAAAAGGGGGGAAATGATAAACTTTACATGATGTATATTTTACTTCAAATAAAATTTTGAAAAAAAAGCAAATAAGAAAACCCTGCACCAAGCCAAATGTGCATTAAGTGATCAGTTACATAAATCATGGAATGTGGAAAAATTTAAAAAGAATGAGGTAAATAGACCTATGGAAAGCTGTTCATGCTGTTAGGAATAAAGCAGGTTGTGAAACATTCATACTAAGATGCCATCTGTGAAAAAAATAGATGTGTTTATATGAATATATTTATTTGCATGTGTGCTGAAAATACAAATAAGATTCATATCTGGGGTTACTTCTGTAGGGGAATGGGGAGTTTGTTGAGAGATTTTTATTTTCCATTTTAGATCTTTCTGTACTATCTGAACATATAATGTTTACGTGCACTTTGCACAGAACATACTATGCAGTTACAAAAAAAGATAACTAAGCTAATGTAAGTTTCTAAAACACACTATTAAGAACAAAAAGGTAGTTCAGATATATTATGTATAATTTGACCTCATTTGTGTTTTTCTTAAAAGTCGTGTATATGAGAGTATTCCTAAACAGGCAGGAAAAGTATGGAAAGGCCCTTAACACTTGTTCAACAATGTTACTTATTAGGAGGAGTAGGATGCCTCTGGATTTCAATTTCTTAAAAACAAAACAAAAAACTAAAAGGTCTCCCACCTCTAGATGCTATTACATAAGGACTAGAAGGGACATAATATTAGTTTAGTAATTTCCACACTGTGGCTTTCCGAGTAAGGTTATAAATAAATTGCCCAAGGGGCTGGGATTGTAGCTCAGCAGTAGAGCGCTTGCCTTGCATGCGTGAGGCCCTGGGTTCGATCCTCAGCACCACATACAAAGCAATAAAATAAAGACATTGTGTCCATCAACAACTAAAAAAAAAAAAAAATTAAAAAAATAAATAAATTGCCCAAGATTTTGGAAGTCTAAAAACCTCCAGTCTAACTACAAACTCATCATTACAGGTGAAAAATACAAAGGTCATGCTTTGCACCAGTTTACTGTGTGGCAGGACCACAACTAGACACTAGGTGCTGCTCTTTTTTTTTTTTTTTTTACCCCCTATTCATACCCTGACTAATCTCCAAGAAAAGTCAATAAGTTATCGTTCATTGATCATGCAACAATAGTTACTGAGAGTCTACTGTGTAGTAGGGACTTTGGCCTATGGCAAAGGGTAAAAAGCAGCAAGACACAGTCTCTGCCTGGAATAAATTGCAGAGAATCCACAGAGTCCCTCAGTGCAAGGAGAAAGTCTGGGCAGATCTCTCACCCTGTGCATCAGAAACGAAACTGTTCTTACGAGCCCCTCCTAAGACTCAGGCATTATGGGGCATCCTGCATGGAGTCAAGAAGATAGAGACACCCCACTCATTGTTCTCCCCTCTCTAGTCACAGTGTAGAAGACAAAATAAGAACAAATTTTTGTTCAATTTATTTCGTGAAGCATCAAATATATATTAGCTATCAGACCAGGTGCTCGTTCCAGAGTAGCAACAAGAGAAATGCTATTCCTGATTACAAGGAACTTACCTTTCTTCCAACTTCTTGTTAGTAGGTGATGAATAGGACAATGAACTCAGACTGCAGAGGCTGTCCACAACAAACACAGACTTTCCAAATGAAATTCAGAGGAGTCACGAAACAAGCAATAAATCAAACAGTAAGCAAAGGATTACATAAACAATTAATAAATTACAGTCAGCATAAGAAAGAAGAAATACAGGCTGCATAAGATCAAAAGAGATAAACCAAAGGGGGTTCTGTTGATCATGTGATTTAATTGCTGAGAAACACTAATTGCATGCCAAAATACTGTTAATGAGTGTTTTAATGTTGGTGGTCAAACACTGTAATGTGTAAAACAAGCATTTTCTCATACATACCAATTCCTTTAATCAGGTGGCAGTTTGGAAGGTCTACAGATTCCACTTCTCCAGTGGCTTTAAGTCGATTTCTGTTTAAAGGAAAAAGAGAAAAAAAACTATTTGTTTATGTGTTCCCTGCTTTGTTCCAGAAAGGGTTTAAAGAGGCTTTTAGTAAAACATAAAGCAGCATAAACCTAAAGCAGATGAAAGCAAAGACAAGAAAAACAAGTGTAGGAACATGAAACAGCTCAGAAATGAAGTTAAAACAAAAACACAAGGCACTGAAGTTCTGCATATGGACAGGGCTGTGAGAGAAAGCCCAGCACCCCACAAACACAACTTGTGTGTACACTCCTAAGCAAATATAAACAGAGCACCAGGTCACGTTTCTCTCGCAGCACTGGTGTGGGAAAAGAGCTCAGATGTAGCTTCAGAAGCCCTTTCCACTGAAGAGCCAAAAAATGAGAAATGGCAGTCTCATTCCACGTCTGAAAAAGCCAAGAACAAATGGCATCTCTCAGAGCCTGGCCCTCAGTACACACCCACAGAGTTACTAAGGAATACAATATGTATCAGGGTTGCAGGTTTGGGTACCAACTACTTTGGCAAATTATTTGCTCTGGTTGTTCCTCAGGAATACAGAGATCCATCCGTGTCCCTGTCTCAGCAGGAACACTCCATGACCCTTGGCAGGTCAGTCAATCTCTACAGGCCTCAGTCTCCCATATGGACACAAGAAGAATGAACCTGAAAGACTTTCAAGACCCTACTAATATGTGGCCCCAGAAACAGATGTAGATGCAAATTAATGGGTCACAGCTGTAGTTTGTACGTGAAGTATCATGTGTTGACTTGAGAGTCAATTTTATACAACTTACTATGTCTATTTGACTATACAGAAATAGGGATGATGATGATTGCCTCTACTTTTTCAAAGATAAGTTATATGATCAAATACAATCTGTTCTATGTGGATGCTAACCCACAACAAGGGAGGAAAAGATAGAAGTTCACTGGACTAGACAAAGGGGAATGAAGGGGGAATAGGAATAGAAAAGACAGCAGAATGAATCAGACATATCTTTCCTATCCTTATATATGAATACATGACCAATGTAACTAACTCCACATCAAATATAACCACAAAAATGGGATCCTAATTGGAACAAGTTATACTTATTCTATATATATATAATATGTCAAAATATACCCTACTGTCATGTAGAGAGAACAAATTAAAAAATTGAATAAATAAATAAATAAATACAATCTGTTCAAAGTAACATGCTCAAATGTATTTGAATGGTTTAATATGGGGTATTTATTTCAGTCTAATTAGATTTGCATAGATAACTGATGCACTTTGCTAAAAAGGGCAATATTCAACTAGTCTAGTTGTACAAAATCATATTTAGAGATGCAGACTACCTGCTATTAAAACTGAAGAGTTACACAAGAGCTGTGCATGACTTCCAGTTAATCAAATAAGTTTTTCCCTTGGCTTTCCTTTATTATGAAAGAAAAAGAGAATTTTGCTTCAATCCTCTTTGGCTCATCAAGTCTTCTAGACTCCCTTGGTAGAAAACTGCTAGACTTTCTCCCTGGAAGCATATGGCTCGAGTTTTGGGGAAAGGTACTTTTGTTTCTGATAGAAATGACAGACACAAGAAGAGAGAGCTAGCTGGTACCACCCCCTCTCTCTCCTCTTTGTAATTTGAAAACACACACAGTCCTTGACAAACAGAAACAACAGTGGCCATTCCATTCTTGACAAGCACAAGCCTGTAAAGTCAACAGTGAAGGTCACAGTGTGGTCCATGTCCCATGTGGATGGTGAGGATGAGATTCCCTGACTGGTAAAAGAATGGCTAAAAGGAATAAAATGGTGAAAAACCACAGAACACAGAAAATAGTTCAAAAATGTAGGGGTAGGACGGACCCAGATGGTTGTAACTTCCAGCAACTGGCATCTGGCAAAATGGACCCCACATGTGCTTTATTTATATTGGGGGACTTCAAAGACCTTCTATCAAATATTCTTTCCCAAGATAGAAAGAAGATGGAGACTGGTAAGCTAACTCAGTGCCTAAGGGGGTACGCCCATTCCCAGTGATGCAATAAGAACTTCCTTAGCAGAGCAGAAGAGGCGGGCAATTGCATTAGGCAGAACTGGCCATGAAAAGCCACAGGAGATTCAAAATGCCAGCCCATCTCTCCCATGGCTACAATGCTGAAGAGAAGTCTTTCATGCATTCCAAGGATGGCTCCCCACATCACAGCATGGAAACAGAGAATCCAGTTTGTTGCTGTGATCACTGACTCAGAATATGCCATAGCTACATTTTTTTTCATATAAGAAAAATAAATCCCTATTTGTATAAGTCACCATTAATTTAATGTATGTTACTTGCAGCTGAAAGCATTCCAACTGATATCAGACTTAAGAAATTTGGTGAATAAAGAAAAGAAAGCTATGCAAACCTCTGTGAACTGGCAGATCAAAAAAGCTATAATTATTTATGTAAAAGTATAAAATACATAGTATAAACACAAATACTATGAGTTGAAAAAAGGAAAATCTTTTTACTTTTGAACAGCCTGTTTGCTCTCTGACACTTCATGTCCATAGCAAGCTATGGCTACTAGAGGTCTGAGATGGCATGGCTGTTGCTACTCTGCTGTCGTGCAGACGTCACTAATCAACTACAGCATTCCTTTCCTTTAACCCAGAACCAGCCCCAAACACTTTGCTCCAACAACCACAGTAATGTATAGCTCTTTGCCTTCTCTGCTAGAAATTCCTTTTGTTTTTCTCCCTTTTCATTTTTCTTACAATTCAGTTATTTTCCTTTGAGTTATAAGCCTATGGCAGGATATACAGTGGCTTCCCGTGGCTACCTGCAATCATTCCAGATGATCCCACTAGAAATCATGCACATTGGAGATCTTAATTTGGGATCCATGACTTTCAAGGAATCATGGGTAGCATTCAGAGACCCATGACCTTGGATGGGAGAAAAACACTCTAACTGAATGGAGTATTCCTTTGATAACGAGTGCAGACAACAAACCATAGTACCTATCATTAGCAAAACCTGTGACTCTCAGTCACAAAAGTGACAAGTACTGCTGCATCACAGTTCAGTTGGTGTAGCCACCTCCACATGCCATTTACACTCATCATTACTGCGAACCATCACTGTTTGACATTTACCAACATCTGGATCTCATTAAAAAGAAGCTCATTATTATTCATAAGTTAGACTTTAGAATAATTTGGTATTATTATTTTATGCATTTCAAAATGCAATGCCAGGGCTGAGGATGTAGTTCAGGGGTAGAACGCTTACCTAACATTCATGAGGCTGTGCACGGTTCAATCCCCAGCACTGCAAGAGTAGAAGGAATCAAGGATACCTCACCAGACTGCTAATAGATCCACATCATAAAAAGTTTAAGAAATCTTGCATGAACATCACTGCCATCTTACGTAACTTTTATTAAGCTTACTATGTGCTTGGCATTATTCTAAGCACTTGACACAGGTGAACTCATTTATTTCTTATAATCCCAGAAAGCAGCGAGTGGGTGGCACTCCATCACACAGATCAGGACACTAACTACGTAGAAAGGTGAAATAACTAGTCCAGGGTATAAAGTAATAAAGCTATTAATGAATTCAGGCTATCTTACCACCACACATGAATTCTTAATCAACAGTAATTAACATGAAATCAATCTCTCTTTCTTCTATTTCTAGTATTCATCCAGAGTGGAACAAGACAGGGGCTGCTTGTCACTGGCTCGCTCATAGCAGGGAGCACTGCAGGCAAACCTCACAATGGTGCCAATGTACCTTGAGTAAATTTGGAACAGTGTTACTATCAGCCAGTACTTTGTGCCATATCTCATTGCCTTCCAATTTACAAAACATTGGTGGGGCTTTATCTTCTATATATAGACATATACAAATATGGGCTTTAGCTTTTATATATAGACTTGTAAAACCCTCTGGAATTCAACCCCTAGGACCTTGCAATGCTTACACAAAGTAACTAAGAATTTGTGCTTAGGCATGCAAACCTGGAGAAAATTTGTCAATGGTAGAGAGAGTCGGAAGTGATGAGGAAGCTGAGACAAACTGGAATCAGAAGACCTGGCGTAGCTAACAGGTCTACCACTAATTAATTACCTGATGAACTAAGTAGTTAAGCTCTCCAAACCTCAGTATTTACATGTGTAATAAAGAAAAGTATATATATATATATATATATATATATATATATATATAAAAGTATATACATAAAAGTATATATATATATAAGTACATAAATATGCATACATAAAAGTATATATATATATATATATATATATAGACAAAAGCATAAAAACAAAAGGATATTCTTTCAAAATACTGATAAATGCACATTTTGGTTTCACATAAAAAACTTTCTACACTTTGACACAGTGACCAGTGCACAGTAGTTACATGATAAATGATAAGGAGAATGGTAGTTTAAAAAAAAAAAAAAATAGCTGCCTCTTTTGAAGAGCTTCAAAACAGATTCCTGAGTTGGTTTTTGGAGCTGTCATAAAAGTCACCAACCATTAAGTAAAATGTTCAGACACTTGTTTTGGAGGTTCCTGCCCACTCTTGGGTCTCTGATGTATTCAAGTTATCTCATGACTCATCCAAACAAGGCTATGTATCTTGCAGCAGGAAGCAAAAAGCCTGGGAATATTTGCTTATCTTTATGTTCTTATTGCTCAACTAGGAAGGGGTAAAAAAGAGGGGTGTGGAATGCCATCCTCTCCTGGGAACCTCAGTCGGTTACAGTTCCAAAGGAAACAGACAATCTTGATTACATTTATCCACCTGGGACTTACACCAAAACTTATCCATTGTTTATCTGAAATTCAAGTTGAAATTTAAATGGGCATCCTGAGGGAGTAAAATAACTTAGTTGCAAAAGTACCATCTGTAATAACTAATTAAAAAGTAGACACAGAGTAGAGCAAAAAACAAGTTTCCATCTTTTCACCTTCCTTTGAAAATCCTTTCCTTATGGGAAGGTGGGAACATGCTGCTTTTTGAACTAGACTATCAAGGTGTGAAAGAGAAATGCCATACATCTGAGCACTCGACCACGCTGCAGACAGTAGACACTCATCCTCAAGCACAGTCACCGCATACAGGGTGCCCAGTCAAATCTGAATGGCAATGAATGATATTTTAGTACAATTATGTCCCAAATTCCATGCCTATACTAAAAATATAGTATAAGTATTCCACACTTACACTAAAAAAATGATTCAGTGTTTATCTAAAATTCAAACCTAACTGGGCATTCTGCATTTTTGTTTGCTAAACTGAGCCACCTGCCACCTAGACCCATATTCTCACATCACCCCATTTGGAGCTTCAACTAGCCAGTAAAGTTACCACCTTGTGAAATCACTGCTCATTAAAATTTATCACAGTCAAATCTTTGTAAAGAAAAGTTGCATTATATTATTGTAAATTACTTATCAGGTACATTCTATGTCAATAAGCCTTATTTGCTTTGTCTTAGGTTTGCAATTATAATATGTATTATTCAAAGGGACTTAATTTTAAAACCTTAAGATTAGAAGAAGAGAGGAAAATTGTTAAGAAAATTTCAATTTGTGGGAACACTGTTGATCTGAACATTAGTAACAACGAGCCTGTGAATTTTGGTGGTCCCGCTTTTAAAACAGAGTTGGAAAGATCATACGAAGTCATCAAAACTCATTAGATCTCAAAAGCATGGGCAACAAAAGCAAAAATATACACAGCAAAGGAAATAATGAACAAAGTAAAGAGACAACTTACAGAATGGGAGAATATACTTGCAATACATCTAAGGGGTTAACATCCAAAATATACAATGAACTCAACTCATTCATTCATACCACAAAAACCCAACAATTTGAAAATAGAGCAAAAGTCTTGAATAGACATTTCTCAAAAGAAGACTTACAAATTGTCAATACATACATGAAAAAATAATCAATGTCACTAATCATCAGGGAAATGAAAATCAAAGTTTTAACAAGATACCCTCTCACTCTAGTTGGAATAGCTGTTATCAGAAAGACAACAGGAAACAAGGGTTGGTTAGCATGTGGAGAAAAAGAATCTTTTTTTTTTTCCTTCTTCTTTTCTTTGCAGTGCTGGGTATGGAATGTAGGCCCTTGTACTTGCTAGGCAAGTGCTCTATCATGGAGTTATACCTTAGGTTATAAAGGGAACACTTTTATACTCTCCTTGGGAACATAAATTAGTACAGCCATTATGGAAAATAACATGGAGGTTCCTTGAAATATTAAAAATAGAACCATCATATGATCCAGCAATCCTACTCCTGAGTATATATGCAAAGGAAATGAAATCAGTATGCTGAGACATCTACACTCCTGTGTTCACAGCAGAACTACTCACAATAGCCAAGAAAGAGGAACAGCTTACGTGTCCTTCAGTGGATAAATGGATAAATAAAATGTGGTTTGTTTTTTTTTTTGGTACCAGGGATTGAGCTCAGGGGCACTCGACCACTGGGCCACATCCCCGGCCCTGTTTTGTGTTTTATGTAGAGACAGGGTCTCACTGAGTTGCTTAGCGCCTCGCCGTTGCTGAGGCTGGCTTTGTAAAATGTGGTTTAATGGAATACTATTCAGCTACAAAAAGGGAAAAAATCCCTGTCATTTAAGATAAATCTGGAAATATGTTAAGTAAAATAATTCAAGAACAGAAAGACAAACAGTGCACAATCTCATTCATGTGTGGAATCTTAAAAAGTTGATCTGTAGAAATTGGAGTACAACGATCTTTCCAACTCTGTTTTATTTTATTTTATTTTATTTTTTTAAAATGTTTATTTTTTAGTTGTAGGTGACAGAATATCTTTATTTTATTTTTATGTGGTGCTGAGGGTCGAACCCAGTGCCTTATGCGTGCTAGGTGAGCACACTACCACTGCGCCATAATCTCAGCCCCTCCAACTCTGTTTTAAAAGTGGGACCACCAAAATTCACAGGCTCGTTTTTACTAATACTTATAAGAGGCTGGGGATAGGGAGAGATGGGTCAATGGATACAATGTTACAAGTAGGATTACAATGTTATTGCACAGTAGACTGACTAAAGTTAACAAGAGTATTTCAAAATAAGGAAAAGGATTTGAATGTTCTAACCACAAAATTTTATAAATGCTTAAGGCGATAGTTATGCTAATTACCCAGATTTGATCATTACACAATGTATATACTGTATCTCATAAATATATGCACTTATGTGTCAATCAAAAATAAAATTTAACAAAGTCATTCAATGAACAAATGTTCTGCAGAGAGCATTTACATAACATGATAATTAAGATCAACATATCCATTTCTTACCAATGAGCCTTCTTTCCCCAGTTCTGGCACTTCCCCTCCACACATGCACACTCCCGCATTGCTTTATCAGCAGATGAAACTACAGCCATGGGACAGTAGAGTAACTATGGAAAGCTACGTCACTTTTGATCTCCCTCATTCCTGGGGTTAGAGTGTTTGGGTCCCTGTTCTCCTTTTCAAACTACTGCAATACCTTAACTAGTTTCCCTGTGTTTATACTCTATTCTAGCAGTTCTCAACCCTGAGTACCATTAGAATTATCAGGAGAGGTTTTTGGTTGGTTGGTTGATTTGGGTTTTTTTTTATTTTATTTTATTTTTATTTTTTGTTCTTGTTTGTTTGCAGTGGTAGGTATCACACTCCAGGTCTCAAACATGCTAGGCAAGCACTCTATCTCTGAGTTATACCCCCAGACCATCAGGAGAGGATTTTTCAAAAATAAAAATAAAAAAATACCAAAGACACCCGCTCCCCACCAAGACTAAACTGTCAGAATCTCTAGGGGTGCTACCCAGAGACCATTAGATCTTTAGGAGATCCTAATGTACAGAAAACCATTGCTCTATCCTTGCAGGTTCATTTTCATAATGCAAAACTGGTTATATCAGGTTCTTGCTGAACAAACACACACCAAGCAAACACCATCAGTACTTTCCTTTGCCCATCAAAAAAGGGTCAAGTTTTGAACTTATTCCAAATAGTCTAAAGCCCATCCCTCTCACTACTCCTACTATTCTCATTCTTTGACTTCATGCTTCCCTCAAACTGGTCCTCCAATTTCCTCATCTTTGACCTTTGCTCACACTGCACTTTCAATCCACAAAGTCCTCCTCCATCACCACACTTACTGAACTCTCACTTCAAAGTCAATGTAAAGGTCTTTTGCATCAGAACTCCTACAGAGGATGTACATGGGTTCCATTGTTCCTGACCTGGGCACACCAATTAGTATATTTATTTTGTTTCTCTCCTCCCCTATATTAAGGTAAACTCCATTAGGATCTAAATTTGCTATAGGAGCCTGGCTAGGAGAACAAAGCATACATACATACCAAGTGCTTAATATTTCCTAAACTCTTTTGCATGAGGCTTATAAAATTTTAATTGGTTACTTAGAAACCTTGATGTCTAACCATCATGCTTTCAATATAACTAAAATATGAGATGTGCTTCTACTGTTTGGCTTTCTGGCTTCAGGGATCCAGGGTGAATAAATAAGGAAGTGTTGTAAGAACAGTAGCTTTGTCAAGTGGCTTTGATCTATAGCGCCAAGATGAGAGAGCAGAAAAGTTTCTTCAACTATGCAGGGGAGGGATAGAGAAAGCAATATTAAATAGGGGCTGGTTCGGGCAACAAAGAGAAGTAGCACCAGTGACCTGAAATAAATCTTTATAATTAAAGTTTCAGTGCATGAGTAATAGTTTTGTTTTCAAGTTAAAGCACTAGGTTTGCCCTTGAGTAATTGCAAAGCACTCCCCTGTCAACTTGGGCAGAACTTTGTAAGCAGCAAAGGCTTATAAACTTTTTAGAAAGTGTCCGGGTGGGGGTAGGGTGGGCCCAGCTAGCTGGGGGAACCGAGAGCAATCAGCAGCTCTTCACCCCGCCCACGGTCCCCCGCCCTGGAGAGTCTCTCCACCCTCTGGAGTCTGCTCCCGCAGCCTGGGGACCCTCGAGGAGGGGCGCCGGGAAGCCCCACCTACCTGAGCGCCAGGAACCTCTCGCCCAAGAGCGCCAGCGCCATCCCCATCAGGCCCACAGCCACTAGCCGCCCCATGACGCGGGAGCTGGCCCGCCGCGTCCCTTGGGCCAGGCCGGGCAGCACCGTGGGCGGTACCGACTTCTCCCGCCTGGCGCGCAGGCCCGCCCCGCCCGCTCTCCCGCTCGCTGGCCACCGAGGCTCCGCCCTGCGCCGGGCTCGGCCTTTGTCCCGGCGAACCTGCTGCCCAGACACCTTCCCGCGCCGGAGCCGACCTCCCACGCCCTAGTTAGGCTAAGGGCCTGAAACTGAGATCCTGCAGTTCTTTCCCGAGCAACCCCCACAAAACCCTGAACACCTTTCTCAACTCCCCACTCTTCAAAGACATTCCTTACAGTAAGTTTCCTACCGAAAAGTAATAAACTTCCAAAGTTTTAAAAAGACTTTTTTTTTTTAATTGAGGAAAATAGTAATGGCGCATATCTTGTAAATATATCATATTTACAAGAATTACTGCTTTTTATACTAGGATGTAGATGGGAGGAAAACAATATCCTGATTCTAGCAAGACTTCATCTAGACTAGAAACCTAAGAACTTTTTTTGTTGTTGTTTTTAAACCCAAACTCAATTTATGGGAATGAGAGTAGATCTTTTTCTTTACCTTTCTCTCTCTTGCCTTCTTTTCTTCCTATACTCATAATCCGAAGAAAAAAAAATACATATATGTATATGTGTGTGTGTGTGTGTGTATGTATCTTACCCATTGAGACAATTGAGGTTGAGGCAGGAGGATCCCAAGTTCTAAGCCAGCCTTAGCAATTTAAGGAAACTCTGTCTTAAAATTAAAAATAAACAGGGCTAGGGGTATAATTCATTGGTTAAGTGCCCCTGGGTTCAATCCCCAGGGGGAAAGAAAAAAATTGAGACAGTTACAAACAAATGACTACTTCTAATGATTTTAAAGTTTATTGCACCCCACAATATGGAGGCAGAAACGCTCAAACTTTGTCAGTGTTTAACAAACATCAGTTTTATAAACAATCACTAAAGAAAAGCAGATGCTGATTTTCTCACATCTTTCCAAAAGGAAAAAAAAAGACCTTCGGCTTCTATATATCCCTATTTCAGTCCTAAAGGATATTGCATTATTTTGGATCATAGAGAGCTAGGTAGTTGTTCTTTGAAAGTACAGGAAGCTTTATTCTTCTTTTGTGTGAAGGACACCCGGGGCAGTAGTGACACTTATAGATACCTTCTCAGAATAACTTTTAAAAATACATACAATAAAATATATAGGATTGCAAAGAGAACAGTTTACAATTAAATACAATTGTCAAAGTATTTTAAAAAGAGATTTGTTGTCTGGGGTTGTAGCTTAGTGGTGGAGCTTTTGCCTAGCATGCTTGAGGCTCTGGGTTCAATCCCTAGTAGTACAAAACAAACAAACAATGCCAAGTTTGTACTACAGTAATATAGTAATATAATGTGTGCTATGTTATTTGACACATTAAATAACAATATCTCACAACATTCTTTCAATGTTGAGCATAAATTTTGTTTCAATACCTCTGTAACAGCTGGGCACACATCTGTAATCACAGCTACTCCGGAGGCTAAGTCACCACAAGTTCAAGTCCAACCCTCTCCATTTAGTGAGATCCTGTCTCAAAATATAAAAATACAATGGGTTGAGGTTGTAGCTCAGGAGTAAATTGCCCTGGGTTTACTCTCCATTACCAAAACAAAAAAAGGACTGGACAGGGGATATAACTCTGTGGTAGGGCACTTGCCTACTGTGTGCCACAAAAAAACAAAAAACAAAAAACAAAAAACCTGTAGCAACTGTAATGAAATAATGAAGCTGTTACTTCTGCTGGAATCAAGGTCACAAATACTGCTAATGTTTCTGAGGTATGTTTCCTACTTTGGTAATTGAAATACTAAATTTTGTTTGAAGTCAAGATCCACCCTGAACTTGTCCCCCTCCCAACTTCCCCCCTCCCCCCAGTGCCAGAGATGAACCCAAAACCTCATACATGCTGGGCAGGAACTCTACCACTGAGCTACACCTCCAGCTCCTCCTGAACAACTGATGGACCACTTAGGTTAAGAACCTTAACTTAGGGTAAAGCTATGACTGTATAAATGGGAGGGGGATTCTCCTCATATCTGTTGCTAATCATTGGGGAAAAGAAGAATCTCACAAATGCAGGCAGAATTTAGAAAGTGGACCTAAAACAGAGTACCTGAGACAATTATTATCTGGGACTTCTTGCTTAGGTCTGACAGTCTTTTTCCAAGGATTCCTGGTTAGCAGGAAGTATATAAAACTATGCTTTGTGGATTCAAAGTCAAGAGCTAATAGCCAGGTTACAACACCTTCCTACAGGTGTCCAAAAATAAGAAAACAAGATTGGAAATAGGATTACCTAGTTTTGTGCCATTCTTAAGATCTATTTCCAAGCTTAGGGGGGAAACTTCATGTTCATAATTTATCCTGGTTTCAGCAGAAATGAAAGGGTTGGAGATCTGTAGCTTTTAGGCTGGGCTCCACAGCCAAAAAACAGCTCTTGTGCTGGCTTCCCTTGTTCCCTGGCCCACAGAGACATCACTAACAGATCCCAGCAATGTTCTTCACCAAGCCCAGACTTGTCCTCACAGTCCCAAACAACAGCTACCGGGTCAAAAGAATCTGGAGCTAGTCACTGACAGATTTCAGTTCAGGATGAAGGCTGATTGCTGTCTTGGTGTTGGGCAGTCAAGGGAAACAATACCCAGGAGTTTAGAATGGAAGAATTTGAGGGCTTTCAAGTCCAATTAAACCTACGTAAGCACATTTTCAGAGAATCTAAGAGGAGCTGTGTTTGAATTCTATATGAACAGTGAGTCGCCCCCCCCCGCCCCGTTGTTCTCTGTGGGAGGTCCTGTGCCCCCCATATTCTTTCCCTTTCTGAATATTGCTACTGAAGTGACTTCTGCCAAAGTCCCCATCCTCACCCCCCTCCCCACCCCCATGCTCAATCTAGGAATCATTGTTTCTTAGATATTTTACTTTTCTGATTTGGAAATCAGAAATCTATCTTTCCCATTGTAGAAATGTTCTACTGATTAGTAAAAAAATGTAGTGTAGCCTCCCTATCATTTAAAATAACTGGGATTTTTAAGCCACACCAAGAATGTAACCCCTGGTTTGTTATTTTGTGGGGAAAATGATTTCTGACTACCAAATAACCAAATTACTCAATACAAAACAAACTTGTTCTGGGACTTGTTTGTGTGCTGACAACTCCTTAGAGTTGGTATGAAAGAGTTTCTCAAATAATGACTAGTTTATAATTAGAAATTTAGTGGTTCTTAAGCAAAATTTCAAAAATAACAATGCCTTTTTATCAATGCTTCTCAAACTGTGTGTAGCGGAGGACAGGTTTTTCTTTGCCTTTGTAAAATACAATGAAAATGAATTACTGGAAAATAAAGTAAAATATCAGACATACAAAATACAAGCTCAGATCTTTTATTATTTGATTCAATAGACATAAAATTACTTTGTCAAATTCCTATAACAGTTTCTAAATGCTTACTCAATTTTTCATACTTATCTTCTCATGGACCAGAAACAAAGAGTTCACAGACTGAAAATGGTCCTTGGATAACTGCACTTTAACTCTTTAAAACTCTTTGCAAAGTATCATCGCACATAATGTTTATGGTAATTTGTGAAATAGATGACTCGTGATTATTATCATTTTATATACTATGTGACATATCTCTTTATTCCTTCCTCTCCTTATATCTTTAAAGAAGAGGCACACATTTTTTAACACAGATCAGCAAGAGAAGGAAATGCCTTGTAGATGCTTCACTCCAGGGTTTCTTGCAGGGTGAAAGAGTCCTCCCTCCAGCCAGGTGATTTTTTTTCTTCTTCTTCTTCTTCTTTTATTTTAGTACGGAGGATTGACCTCAGGGGTACTTGACCACTGAGCCACATCCCCAGCCCTATTTTGTGTTTTATGTAGAGACAGAGTCTCACTGAGTGCTTAGTGCGTCGCCATTGCTGAGGCTGGCTTTGAACTCAGGATTCTCCTGTCTTAGTCTCACTAAGTGCTGGGATTACAGGCGTGAGCCACCATGCCTGGCTTTTTTTTTTTTTTTAATTGTAGATGGACATAGCTACAATTAAAAAATAAATATTTATTTATTTGTTAATAACAATTTAAAGATAAGTATTTATTTATTTTTTATGTGGTGCTGAGAATGGAACCCAGTGCCTCACACATACTAGGCAAGTGCTCTACCACTGAGCCACAACCCCAGTCCCAGGCTATTTTCTTGAAACTTCAATATAAAATATATTAACATATTCAAATTACAAATTAACATATTCAAATATTAAGTTAAAATATGAACTTGTTTATAGAGATCTAAATCATACATAAATATAAAATGCAATGTAATGTGCTAGCCACAATATAATTGTTTCATTAAAAAATGTTGTTTCTGGCTTAATACAGAAGGAATGGTCCAGTTATGGAACCCAAGTTTAAGATGAATGAGTTTTTTTCAGTTGTATCGATGCATCTTTATGATATGTAAATGAATGAATTCTGAGGTAAGATTGAAAGTCAACAATTAAGACTCTTTGTGAACTTGATAAACTCTAGGCCAGACAGCCTTTCAGTCTCTAAGACCCAAGCTTATTTCTTCAGAGACTTTGCTGCCTCTTCCAGGAGCTGTTGGACCTTGGAGGAGGTGACAGAGTTGGGTAGAAAACATTGGAAAGTGAAAAGGTGGAGGCGAGAAAGAGAAAAATACTCCCCAACCTCCATCCAAGGCAGAATGGATGACCTGAACTACATGGTGAAAACAGACATGTTTCCTCTTTTTCTAAAAAGTACATGTTTTCCATTGACAAAGTAACATTTTAATTATCCATTCATGAAAAATATGTACAACCTCCTTCAGAAGCCTAATGAAGAAGGCTTATAGCCTCAGCAAAACCGAGGCGCTAAGCAACTCATGAGACTTGTCTGTGAATAAAATACAAAATAGGGCTGAAGATGTGGCTCAGTGGTTGAGTGCCTAAGTTCAGTCCCCTATACCAAAATTTACTAAATAAATAAAGAAAGAAGACTTAATGAAAGAATCAGCTGAAGTAACAACCACAGCTGTTATTTCTTGAGCACTTCTAAACGCTCAGTTAGAAGCTCAGTTAACCGTTTACATTAGGCACTATTATTATCCCTCAAATACAGTTGAGGAAACTGAGGCTAGAGATTAAGAATCATGCCAAGGTTACACCCTGGAAAATGGTGGAACCAGGATCCAACATGAGAAAATGCATGCTGAGACCCCATTTCCACCCTTGTTCTATCTTTTGTTTATTGTTATCCATAGTAAGAGCAAAGATAAATGAGCTGGTAGTAAGATGAAGAAAATGATCACATATCAACTTACAAGAGAGTTAGAAACCAGGCTGCTGCTTATATTTTTCCTCTTCTTGCTGGTATTAATTCACTCAGCATTTATTGTATTCTATGTCTCCAAGCAGTTAGTGGGAATTCAAAGATAAAGGAGGCAAACATTCCCTGCCTTGATGGTGGTCAGACAAGAGAGAGAGACTGACTTTCAGACACAGAGGAGAGAACGTGTAATCTTAGGTGTCAGGAACCAACTTTCAAGGAAGGGAGAAACATCTTTTTACAAATATGTTTTACAGAGGTTTACAAAGGTCACAGATGACTATGGGAATGGTGGCTGGAGTTTATTTCCCAAGTGTATTTGAGAAAATAAAAATAAGTATAGGCATAGGCAGTGGGAAGGGAGGAAAGAAGCAGATTTAAGGACTTTTCAGAGGTTGAATGGATAGAAATGAGTACCCAATAAGACGCAGAAGAAAGGAGGCATTAGAAAGGACTTGAGTCCTTCAAATACGTGAATGGAGACACACTAACTGGAATGAGAGAGGAACAGTTTGGAGTGACAGGGATGGGTTGTGGGCAGTGGGAAACGAGTATAGTTTGGACCCGGCACATTTGGTGTGCTTAAAGTCTAGGAGACAGTGGCAGACATGATTCCCGTGCTCAGGAATGAGGTCTTGTCTGGAGATGGGGACTTTGGAATCATTAGCAGAGATTGCAGCAAGCCTAAGAGATCCGTTTTAGGAAGGTTTGAGGTTGTAGCCTGAAGCAAAGTGGTATATGGAGAATTCCTAAGAGCTTTATAGGTGTGTAAATGGTTTGGAGCCAGTTGAAACATGGGAAGTGGAATGGAGAGTTAGAAACTGAATTGAGATTTATAGATCAGCTTTGAACAGGGAAAGCATATACTAGTGTGAGGCAGCCCTCTCCCCTTTCCCCTGAATCTGGATAAGTAGCCTGACATTCTCCATATGGTGCTCCAGGCAGTCACTTCCTGTTCACGAAAATTGAAACCTATTTGCTACTCCTCAACAGAGACTGGGACCATAGGGAAGAGGAGGGTGGAGGTGGGGATTGAAAAGAAAATTTTGCAGTTACTTGTGGTTGGCATAAGACGACCCCTCTTGTGGCCTCTATGCCTCTACTAGCAGGAATGCCAGGAGAACCCAGAGTCTGCTTTCGTAAGACCTCTAACTCTTCTTCAGGGATATCTGTGTTGTCTAATATCTGTGTTGTCTCACTAGGTCTTCCTTCCTGTCACGGAAAAGGCCTGGGCTCCCCAGTAATCCTCATGCTGCACTGTTTTTCTCTTGTGTTTGGACATTGTTAAAGGACAGATGACAACAAATTAGTCTAAAGTTCTTAATTGGCTTTACTTTTTATTTCAGAATTGGGCAAATGTTCATTCCATAAAATAAATGGTCCATAGAGCTGTACATAATACAGGCTATAACAGACCCACAGACAACATCATATTTCCTCAGGATGAGGAACAATACAAGGATGTGCACTCTCATGAGTGTTATTCTATGGAATCCCGGAAGTCTAAGCCAGGACAGTTAGACAAGAGAGATAAATAAAAAACATATGAATAGAAAGGGAGAAAGTGAAATTATCCCTATTTGCAGATGACGTGATTCTTCATATATAATAATCCACAAAAAGATTATTAGAATTGATAAAATTAAAGTTTCAGGATACATAGTCAACATGTAAAAATCAGCAGAATTTTTATACATTGATAATTGCTGAAAAAGAAATCATGAAAGAATTTCATTCCCATTCATGGTAACTACAAAACAAGACAAAACAAAGAAACCCTAGGAATAAATTCAGCCAAGGAGGTTAAATACCTCTGCTATGAGAATTACAAAACTCTCCTATGAAAGAAATTGAAGAGGACACAAAAAAATTGGAAAGTCCTTTCATGTTTATGAATCAGAATTAATATTGTAAAGTGTCTCTATTGCCCAAAGTAATTTATAGATTCAATGAAATCCTCATCAAAACATCAATGATACTCTTCACAGAACTGAAAATAATCCTAAAATTCATATGGAAGCACAAAAGACTGAAAATACCAAAGCAACTTTGAGTAAAAAAGACAAAGCTAGAAGCATCGTACTACCTGGTCACAAAATATGCTACAAAGAGAGTTGGAATAATAGCTCTGGGGTAAAATGCAGAAGGCCCTAGGTTCAATCCCCAGCATTGAAAAAAACAAATGCTACAAAGATACCGTATGCAAAACAATATGGTATCGACATAAAAACAGACACACAGACCAATGGAACTAAGTGCTCTAAAATAATTCCACACATCTTACAGCCAAGTGATTTTTCAGGAAAGATGCTAGAAACACACGATGGAGAAAGGACGGTCTTTTCAATAAATGGTGCTGGGAAAATTGAATAGCAGAAGAATGAAACTGGACACCCACCTCTCCCCAGTTATGAAAACCAACTCAAAATGGATTAAAGACATAAATGTAAGACTTGAAACTACTAGAAGAAAACAGAGGAAATTCTTCAGGACATCACAATGGGCAATGATTTTGGGGAGATCAAACCTCCAAAGCACAGGAAACAAAGCAACAATAGACAAATGGAATTACGTCAAATTATAAGGCATCTGCACAGAAAAGGAAACAATCATCAGAGTGAAGAGACAACCTACAGGATGGGAGAAAATATTTGCAAACAAAACATTTGATGATGAGTTGATGTCTAGAATATATAAGGAACTCAAAAAACTCAATAGTAAAAAATAAACACACAAACAAAAATAAAACAACAATAACAAAACCCCAAATAACCCAATTAAAACCTTGGCAGAAGATATAAAGAAGAACTAAATAAACATTTTTCAAAGGAAGACATACATATAGCCAACAAGTATATGAAAAAATAATCAATATCACTAATTATCAGGGAAATGCAAATAAACTCACAATGAGATATCACCTCACTCCAATAAGAATGGCAATTACCAATAAAGGCAAAAGATAATTTCTGGCAAGTATATGGAGAAAAGAAAACCCTTTTACACTGTTGGTGGGAATGTAAATTAGTACAGCCATTATGGAGAACAGTGTGAAAGTTACTCAAAAAATTAAAAATACAACCACTGTATGATCCAGCAAGCCCACCACTGGGTATATATCCAAATGAAATGAAATTATTATATCAAAGAGGTACCTGCATGCCCATGTTCATTGTAGCACTATCTACAATGGATAAGAAATGCAAACAACCTCAGTGTCCATCAACTGACGAATGAATAAAGGAAATTGTGCTGCATACACACAGTGAAAAATATTTGGCTGCAAAAAAAGAATGAAATCCTGACATACGAACTGGAGATCATTATGTCAATTGGAATAAACTAGGAACAGAAAGACAAGTATTGCAGAATCTCTCTCACACATGGAATCTAAAAAAGTTGGTCTCATAGAAGTTGAGAGTAGATTGGTGGCTATCACAAGAGGAAGAGTGTAGGAGGGGAGGAAATTTGGGTAAGAGTTATCTATGGGTACTGTATTGTCAGGGTTCTCTAGAGGAACAGAATCAGCAGGAAGTATAATTATAAAAAGGGGACTTATTAGGTTGGCTTACATGACCAGAAGCTGGATAGTCCACAAGGCCATCTGCAGGCTGGAGACCTGGAAGATCCAGTAGCTACACAGTCCAATAGGCTGAAGCCCCAGAATAAGAGGGATTAACAGTGCTACCCCAGTGTGAGACTGAAGGCTTCTGGGGACTCACTGGCAGAATTTGCTTTGGAAGAGTGAAGATATTCTCAGATGATTGTAGCAGCAATCAAGAACCTGTTCACGAAGAATTAAGCTTGCATCTGCTGCTGCGTCCTTGTTTTTCCAACTTTTATTCCATTGAAGCCATCATCCTATTGGAGAGTGCTGCCCATGCTCACGGAGGGTCTCCATTTCAATTGGCAATCCCACATGCCAGTCATTCCTAGACACATCCTCTTTGACTCACTCATAAGCCTCTTAATCCTCAGCATATCTTAATCCAATTAAGTTGACAATTCAAATTAACCATTATAGGCACTGAGGTACAATTAGAAGTAACCAGTTCTGAGGTGCTACTGCACAATAGGGTGACTATAGATAATAGTCATGTACTCTGTATCACAAAAAGCTTGAAGAAAGGATCTTGAATGTTTTCCCCATAAAAAAAAAAATGTAAACATTTTAGGAGATGGATCTGTTTAACTTGATCTAAATGTTATACAATGTAGAAACGTATATTCAAACAATGTATAGCCAAACATCAATGATACTCCATTTATATGTATAATTTTTATGTTTTTATGTATCAGTTAAAATAAATTTAATTTTTAAAAAGTGTACTTTTTCTAATGAGTAGAGCAAAAGAGATTGATTTTATAGACAAAAAAAGACTGAAAAAAGCAGAAACAAAACAAAAAAAAGAAGACTGGTTGTTTCAAAGTTACTTTGTATGAAAGTGGCAACCAGAAGAGTGAACAATGAAAAAATATCTGATTATTTAACATTTAGTTACCTTTTTCATACAAGAATTCAGGCAGAGAGGACTTCACTATCCTATCAATTGAAACTAGCCTGTTTGGGAAATTGGTTGTCAATTCTCTAATACTGATTTCTCTTGGACGGTCAGAATAACAGCTTTGTTTCAGCTTGGTGAATTTAGAACTTTCATATCAGTAACTCCATTTTGACTTTTAGTCTGGTATGTTGGGACTCCATGCACACTTAATCTAAAACAATGACCTCCTGTAATTTTTACTTAATAGCACTTTCACTATCTCCCAATTCACCCCAGCTTCCCAAACTCCTCACATAATCTGGAATTCCTAATCAGTCATTAATAAATCCCTATTTGTTGGGCCCCATGGTGCATGCCTATAAATCTAAAACCTCAGGAGGCTGAGGCAGGAGGATCACAAGTTTGAGGCTAGCCTTGGCAGCATACTGAGACTTTCTCTCAAAATACACAGTAAAAAATAAGGACTGTGGGATGTAGCTCAGTGGTTGAGTGCCCCTGGGTTCAATTCTGATTACCAGAAAAAATAAAATAAACAATCTGCCTACATGTTCAATATCTCTAAATATTTTCTTTTTGTCTGGCATTTAACTTTTTGTGTTATTTCCTGGCACCCAATGCCAGAACACTTCCCCATCTCCTAGAAGTTTCTAGCTCCTGCCTCATAATCATTCCCTTTTATAATGGAATGGCAAAATTCTTGGTGAGTTTGACATCAGTATATTTAGTTTTTCCATGTCTTGCTTTTCCATGTCCTGCTTTGCCACCAACTCCTGTGATTATACTTTAAGACTGCCATTATTAGTAATTACAATCTCCAACTTCCAAAATCTCAATTTTAAGATCCTATTCTCCAATTGCCACCTCATCTTTTAGCTTATTCCCTCTGGTCCTCCTATGTTTGAAAATTCTTTGACCCTGCTCTGATGTGTGACCTTTCTTGCCTCAATATACAAAACTATTGCCTCAACATAGAAGTGATTCATTTTATTCCACTTTGCACAGTGCTGATTCTTTATGAAGGTTTCACTGAAATATTATTTAGTATCTGGGTGGGATTGGTTCTAGGACACCCCCCCCCATCTGCTATGGATATAAAAATCTGAGAAAAGTCAATTTCCCTTATGTAAAATGGTGTCGTGTTGCTGCATATGACCCATCTACATCCTCCTACATACTTTAAATCACCTCTGGATTATTTGTAATGCCCCATGCAATATAAATGCTACCTAAATAGTTGTTATTTTGTATCATTTAGGGACTAAGAACATGAAAAACTCTGTACATATTCAGTATGGACACCTTTTTTTTTCCAGTTATTTTCAATCCATCTATAGTTAGTTGAATCTGTGGATGCAGAGGCCCATGGATATAGAGGGCTAACTCTGTGCACGTGTGTGTACACACACACACACACACACACACACACACACAGAGCAGAGAGTACACTGCAAGTATATACGCTTTTCCTAAGTCCTGGGGTCTATTATATGCTCTTACCTAATAAGAGCTGGTGAAAAACTGTTCTGATATTTTGTTAAAACAGGTGAATGTTCCGAACACTGCATTAATTCCTCCTTTGTGTACCATTTCCTGCCATTTATTCTTTGTTCTGATAAACAGCTTTGACTCCTACAGGGCTGACACAAGGAGTACAAGTGATAGACCTGGGCCTGCCACAGGAAACAAAGGAAGAGCAAAGCAACGCAGTGGCTATCAGGTTTAGAAGGGGAGTCAAAGCCCATTCAAGAAGACATCTGAGGAGCAGAGGTACAGATCACCAGATTAGCAGAGACTCGGAAGAGTCCTTGACATTGTCAGGGACTGTCTGAACCTGACAGCAGGCTGGCAAGACAGACCAGCATTTTAATGAAGGTAATCTGGGGTCAGAGAAGGGGTAGTGTGGGCCAGTGGGTGCTGTCAGGTACTATATAGGGAAAATGTTAGAAAGACCAGGGAAGTGATCACTTTGTGAATGCTCCCAATTCCAGGAACGCATCTTTGCTAATGAACTATGTGTATGTAGCACAGACAATCAGGAGGAATCTAGATGTTATTTTATATGTATTATTTTAGGAGAATAGATATGTGAGTTTTTACATAATTACTTTAAAAAAAATTTTTTTTAGTTGTAGATGGACACAATATCTTCATTTTATTTATTTATTTTTTATTTTTTAAATATTTTTTATAGTTGTTGATAGACCTTTATTTTATTTATATGTGGTGCTAAGGATCGAACCCAGTGCCTCACACATGCTAGGCAAGCGCTCTGCCACTGATCCACAACCCCAGCCCCCATTTTATTTATTTTTAATGTAGTGCTGAGGATCGAACTCAGTGCCCCATGCATGGAAGGCAAGCGCTCTACCACTGAGCTACAATCCCAGCCCCCACAGAATTACTCTTGAAGACCTATTCCATTTCTCCTTTTCATTTATTTTTCCTCTAAGCAATATCTTTTTGTTGTTGTTACTATTCCTTTTTAAGCCTCTAGATTTTTTTTCTCCTTATTTTATATTTCACAGAAGCTGTGGAACTTGAATTTAAGGTAAGCTCAGTTTTGGCATGCAAGTTAGGGGTAGGCCTCTTATTGAAACACAAATAGTCCTCATTGATGTTGACTTAATACTTCGTAACTTAAAAACATAATGGCTTTGACATGGAAGTACGACTCATTGCAGAGACGGGGTAGTGGGCATGTGGAACCATCCAGGAGCTCTTTGCTTCTCCATGTCTAGGATCAAGCTCCAGTTATGCTACTTTATTTGGCCAATTTATTCTTCAAGACAGGATCAAAGGTTATAATTTTGAAACAACTTGATCCAGTAACTCTGATTCAATATTAGGATCCTTCCAGTTTTGTCCTTGGATAAAATCTTAGTGCCATGGATATCACCCCTCCCTCCATTCTGCTGTCTTTTCTGGACCATGCCCCAAAGTCTATGCTTTCATGCCTAATCTGACTACAGGTACTTTTGCTACCAAACAAACAAGAATTCTAGCTCCTCAAGAGGAATTCTACTTTTAGTTCTTTGAAAATAACAAGTATTTTCTTCTGGCTATAATTGAGAACGTGGTCTTGTGTGACAACAGCTCCCCATGCCTGCGTTTCAAGCCTGCTTTCTTAATTCTTTCATTAATATTCCCTAAACCACTGTAAGATGTTTTATTCTATGCCATGGTGATATTGTCAGATATAAGTGAACTCTCTACATTAGTGCCAAAATCACGTTCTGCGACTTGTTTGTAACTTTTAGTTTTACCCATTACATCAAGCTCTCAAGCAGAAAGGTGGTCGGAAATGGTAATCCTAGAAATGAATGGCTTTCTGTTGACAAAAAGACCAAGGTTAACTGTATCTGACACGGACCTGTTTTGAAACGAAATAGAGTCGGAAGTATGTTGACCCCGATTACTGAACCTGAAATGGGTACACATGACTTGACAAAGGACTTTCTTTATTTTTACTTACACAAGTAATACATGAATGCTTTCGCATTGCAAAGTAGTCAAAGGTTACTGATAAAATTAAAGTCTCCCAGACTTTACCAGGGCAACGCTATTGTAGTTGCATGTTTTCTTATCTTTCCTCTTATTATTTTTACTTATTATCATTTTCTTATCTCGCTCTCATATTTGCCATTTTCTTATATATACGTGTGTGTGTGTGTGTGTGTGTGTGTGTGTGTGTGTGTAGAAACATGCAGTATTATTCGGGAGAAGGTTTACTAAGCAATATTGCCAACTAAAATTTTTTGGTACCTTGTAGATAACATTTTTTTTTTTTTGTCACAGAAAACTATGGGGATTTATTTTGGTTTAAAAGATTTTTAGCTTATTAAAGTTACAGACTATGAAAGTTATTTCTTATGTTTAAGGTAGCACTTAAAAATCTTATAATTCTATTCATAGGACTAGCAAATTTTTAACAATCCACTTGTAAAAGGTCTCTGATTAATGTTAAGCCCAATTTATAAACACAGTTACCTAGACTTCTTTACCTCAAACTGTATTCATGAAACTACACTTCTAAGTTCTACATCATTTGGTTAACAGAATTTTCCTGAATTCTTAAATAACTCATGTATCAAATAAATTACATTTATAAGCATGATTCTTAAGTTTTTAAAAATGTTTCATTAATGGACACAAAGCAAACAAATTAAAATCATGAATCTCAATAAAATAATAATATATTTAAAATTAGAATCACAAGAATATTACTCAAGTAATTATAGTCTAGTAGACCAAATTTGTTTATTTATTTGTTTGTTTGTTTATTTATGCTGGGAATTGAACCCAACGGACCACTAGCAGTGAGCTATATCTCTAGCCTTTTTACTTTTTATTTCAAGACAGGGCCTCTCTAAAATGCCTGGACTGGCCTCTAATCTGCAATCCTCCTGTGTCCGCCTCCTGAATAGCTGGAACTTACATAGGCATGTGCCACCAACATTGACTTACTGGATCAAATTCTAAATATTATAGGTGTAAAATGTGTATATTACAGAATTCTTAACACTAAATTCTTGATAATATAGCATAGTTTGTCTTGAAATTTACATTCTTAATTTCAAATTTTCTTTGGGTTTAAGCATGCTTACCTATTAGAGAAATATTAGCCATCTCACATGAGTTTTGGGGTAATTTTGCTTTATAGTTTTTGGCTTACTTAAATCTTTCCATCATTTATACTTCATTTTTTCTAGCTCTTTTCATTGGTTAGAATGTCTAATAAAATGCTTAATAATTCTCCATTTATTCAGGCCTTCTCATGTCTTTTTGTAAAGTTTCATAGTTTCTCCACAACGGTCTTACACATATTTTATGTCAAATACCTTATGATTTTGTTGCACATATGAAATAGACCTTTTAAAAGATTTAAACATTTTAATTGACACTAAAAATTGTACACATTTATGGAGTACCATGTGACATTTCAGCACATGTATACAATGTGTTATTGAGAGCCTTCATAAAAATTACCTTTTCTACTTTTTTTTTGCTAACATATATAAATATTATTTTAGAATTTGATCTGTATATTACAGCCTTAACTGAACTCTCTTTGTATTTCTAAGAGTTTATTAGTTTATTGCTTTGGATTTAGGGTAGAAAGCAATATTTCTTTAAATAAAGATTTTTTTTCTTTCCTTTTCCGTCATTAATACATATACCTCCCCATTTGAAAGTATCATATACATTCTCCAACATGCATCACATATTAGTAAAAAGAGAAGAAATGGTTTTAACAGGAATGTTTTTCAGGTTCTCTCACTAAATATGGTTTAGAATTTTGATAGGTATATTTTCACAAAAGAAGTTCACTTATATATTTAATATACTAAAACCATTTAAATAAAGTAAAGGGCATGTAAGCTTAGAAGTTACTATTCCATCTTAATAAGTAAAAATCTGAACAAATAGAAAGATCACTAACTCTTATTAGATCTATCAGAGAAGTGAGGTCATAGAACTATCTGTCAACCCCCCGCCAATCTCCATGCCAACTGGAGAGACAGATACAGAGAACCACAACTTACTAGAACAAAAACCCATGAACATAAATCTCCATGGGAGCCAGTGCCAGGATAGGAAAACCTGAACTCCAATTGACACATTGACAGAGGTTCAGTATGGACAAGTCTGAGAGAGAAAAAAAACTTCAAGAGAACCCAGTCACAGGAGGACCCCACACTTTAGTACATTTTACCTTCAGAAGTTCTAATTGGGTCTGGGGTTGTGGCTCAGTGGTAGAACATTCCCTTAGCACATGTGAGGCACTGGGCTTAATCCTCAGCACCACATAAAAATAAATAAATAAAATAAAGGTATTGTGTCCAACTACAACTAAAAATGAAATATTTAAGAAAGAAAAAAGTTCTAACTGGGCCTGTTGGTGAACATCAGAGAAAAATCCTCTCATGCTTCTGGCAAAGGGAAGGGAAATGAACCATGAAAATACATGTCTTTGTATTTTATTCCTAACAAGGCCTGCCTACAAAAGAAACTATTTAACCAGAGCCCAACCTGCTGGGGTTTCTATATAGCAACTAACTGACCTTTGAGAAGAAAAAGAAACACTCAACTCCAGCTCACGTAGCCATCCCAATCTACCCCATTGAGGAAACATCTTGAGAAGCATTGATAAAATCCACAGCCCAGGGTACAGGCTTGCCAGAAGACTGAGGCTTACTCTTAAGACTATGGAACTCTGCCCATGCCCCAATATCTTACCACTGTACAACAAAAGGGCTGTTACCATGGTTCCTTTTGCCTGGTAACCTCAAGTCCACCTTTCAACAAAAGATTACAAGGAGCACTACAGATAAAAACAAAACTCCAAAAGCCAAAACCAAAACCAACCAACCAACCAAAAAATGAAAAACTTTGCACAGATAAAAACCGTCTGAAGAGACTGGACAAGCATTATATCCAGAGAGTCAGACGTACTGGGAAGTTGAAATCATCAGACCAGAATTTTTATTTAAAACTGCCATTAACATGTTTAAGGCTTTACTGAGAAAAGTAGACAAATTTGAGAATAGATGGATAATGTAAGCAGAGAGATGGAAATTCTAAGAATCAAAAAGGAAATGCTAGAAATCAAAAAAACTATCAGAAATGAAGAATACTTTTGACTGTTAGTAAACTAGACATGGCTGAGGAAAGAATTCTAAATCTGATGATTTAATAATAGAAACTACCAAAACTGAAAAAGAGAAAAAAGACAAAAACAAAAAGATAGAATATTTAAGAACTATAGGATAACTACAAAAAATGTAACCTATATGTAATAGGAATTACAGAAAAAAGAAACAGAGCAATTACTTGAAGCAATGATGACTGAATGTTTTCCCAAATTAATGTCAGATACTAAACTATATATTTAGGAATCTCAGAGAACACCAAGCAAGATTAATTCAGTAAGTAAATACATACAACTTGGCATATTATTTTCTTCAAACTTCAAAACATCAAAGATAAGGAAAATATCTCAAAAGAAGCCAAGTGTTATGGTTTAGAGCTAAAACATTTCCCCAAAGGCTGTGTGTTAAAGGCTTAGTTGCCTATTTGTGGCTCTATTGGGAGGTAGTGGAAACTCTAGGAGGTAGGTCCTGGTTAGAGGAGGTGAGTCACGAGGAGTTGTCCTTGAAGGGTTTATTTTGTCACCTTCTCTTTCTTCACCACTTCCCAACTGCCATTAGTTGAGCAGCTCTGTTCCACCAGGACCTCCTGGATATGATAATTTTTTGCCTCATCTCAGGCCCAGAAACATGGAGCCAGGCAACTATGGACTGAAACTCCTGAGACCATGAACAAACATGGCTTTTTCTCCTTTAGGTAGTTTTACTCAGGTATTTTGTTATAGTGATGAAAATCTGACTGGCAGAAGAAAATAACACCTTATTTATAGATGAGCAAAGATAAGAATTATGTTTAACTTTTTCTCGGAAACCATTGCAAGCAAGTAGAGAGTGGAGTAAAATATTTAAAGAGTTAAGAAACATCCCACCAACCTAGAGTTCTGAACCTCGTGAAATTAACCTTTAAGAGTGGAGAAAGAGACTTTCTCAAACAAAAATGAGGGAATTTGTTGGCAATAGATGCGCCTTGCAAGAAATGTTACAAATTATCAGAGAATTAAAATAATACAGGTCAGAAACTCAGATCTACACAAAGAAAAAACATTGGAGAATGAATAAATGAGATATCAATAAAACAAATACTGAACAAAATGATTCCTGAAAGTCTGAGAACTTCTATATTAGTTCTACTGTGTAATGCTAGCTGGAGACCAAGGAAGAGCATGATGGATTTCAGAAATTCTTAGATAACCTGGTGCAGCGGCACATGGCTATAATCCCAGCAGCTCAGGAGGCTGAGGCAAGAGCAAGAGGATTGCAAGTTCAAATCCAGCGTCAGCAACTTAGTGAGGCCCTAAGCAACTTTGCAAGACTCTGTCTCTAAATAAATTATAAAAAGGGCTGAGGATATGGCTCAGTGGTTAAGTAGCCCTGGGTTCAATCCTCAGTTCAAAAAAAAAAAAAAATTAGGTAGATTCTATGACATGTTTGGCAATCCACAGCCAGCCTTGGAAATGTAGTCTCTGCATCTGTCTGCCAGTGCCTTCCTCAGAAAATCATTGAACTAAAAGTCCAGGAAAACAAAAAGCATGCCCTGTGCAGTTTTCAAATGGTCTGGTCACTTTCACCTGTAATGGCTTCTCAATCTTATAGAGGCTCTCCAGGGACACCCACTTCTACGCACTGGATGAAGAAACTGTTTCTGGATGATGAAAAGCCTATTGCAGAACTTTAAAAAATAGTACTCATTCTAGCAACAGAACATGATGGGAGACCAAGCCAGTGCCTGGTGGTAAGAATAGACAGCCAGGAAGGTGCTGCTGTAGTAAATTGTTAGCAAGCCCCCCAGATGCCCTTGGTCTCTTGTGCGTTTTGTGTGCTCAACCCTCAGCTAAGCATTTTGCAAGTATAAGATGGCATCTAACCTGGTACTGGAGCTAGCTCTGCTCTTACGGAGAGCCTTCAGTGTCTGAGGGGTTTTATGACCCTCATGGCCACCCACCCTTCTACCCCACCCTACCAATCCTCTTGGGCTGAAGCCAGTGATTGATTGGTTTGGGAGTCCAGAAGTTCAGCCTTTTCATTGCAAAGAAGGAGATACTCTACAGAAAAATTTATGCTGCACATTTTTCCTAGGATTAGGCTGATGCTAGGACTTCACATAATCATACCTCAACTCAACTTCTCTCTCCTTGCCCTCCCGTTGTTGTTATCTGGGAGCTTTTCCTTAACAAATCTTATTTTACATGAAAAAATACTAATGAATGTGAAATTCTACCCTAAGATTTACTTATATCAGTTTGCATGATCATAGTTGTTCATATTTAACCTGTTACAGTGAATTATATATTTTTTTAAAAAATTAGTGAACAATCAATATGGAGATAGAAACTCAACTAGGTCATTTGTTTTGACAAAACCACTAGTATTGATTTGCAAATATTTAGTTAAGAATCTATCTCTATGTTCTTAAGTGAGGTTACATTCAATTGTATTTTGGGGGCAGTATTTGCCTTGTTTCCAGCTAACAATGAGCTTTATAAGATAACTGTGTCTCTTTTCCTTTTTTCTAATTGTGTGGGAGGATTTGTATGTTATGTTCTTTGTTGGAACTTGCTAACCTATGTTGGATGGGGATTCGATCGTGGCTTCATTTTCTTTAATGGTCATTTATTCTGGCTTTTATTTCTTTTCTGCAAATAACACTTATCCATTTTTTTGAAAATTGCTCATTTTGTCTATCTCCAGCTTTTCAAGTTTATTGGCTTGAAATTGCTGACATTATCTTCTAATTTTTAAGACTACCTACTGTGTCTGTCTGTAGTTTTATTCCATTTTCAAAACTTGATACTATTTACTTTTGTCACCTCTTTTTTCTTTGCTGGTCTGATCAAAGGTTTATCTACTGGAAAGATTTTTTTGAATAATCAAGTTTTGCCTGTTGATCATCTCTTATTATGGGACATTATATTTTTCTCTTAGAGTCAAGATTTCTTTCCATTTCTTCAGGTTTATTTTACTCTTCTTTCTAGATTTGTTTTTTAGTAGAACCCTTGGTTCATTAATTTTCATAATTTTCAGTTCCTTATGTTCTGAATGTCATGTTTATAAATTCTAAATTGTATAAATATGGTTTAGCTGCATTCCCTAAATTTTGATAATGCAAGTCTTCAGATGCCTTATAATTCTGAACATTTTTAATCATTCCTCTTGTGATATAAAATTATAAAAAATTATTTATTTAGTGCTGAGTATTGAACCCAGGACCTTGCCCTATCTATGAAAAATTTAAAGCATAGGAAATGGATTAAAGGTTCTTTGAGACATTTATTTTTATTTTTTCTGTCTGGGGCAGAGGGAGATGAGCAACCTGGTAATGGTACTAGTTACTCAGGTACAACACTGAAGTCTTCATAAAGGTGAACTTAGCTGCTCTGTTAATGGCCTTGCAAGGGACTTACATTCCAAAGTCCTTGTTCCTAGCCCTGTGCTAGGAACTCATTTTCTATGTTCCATCTGCTCTTCTACTCATCTGTTGAATGATTCACTTCAAAGATGAAGTCTTTAGTTTATGTGATTGAAGATTGATTATTTTAAAAGAATTGTTGGTCAAAATATTCTCTTGTATCTCTTGGAACATAGTGTCTTAATGAGACTTAGAGTAAAATCAGAAGTTCTCATATTGTCCTACCTGAAGTTCTCATATTGTCAACCTGACCAGGCCTCCAGTGGGTTCTCCACTGCCCATTCTGCTCCAGATATTTTAGTTTCCTTGCTTTTGTCAGCATTTCAAACCCTCTAAATAGACTCATGGCTTCTGCTCATCATTCAGATCCTTATTCAAAGGTTACTTCCTCATCAGAGACTCCCTCTCTGTCCAAAGCACACCTAATATTCTCACACTCCCTCTTTCTCCCCCATCCCTTACTCACCTTCATTTTTGTTCCTTACACCTTTGATTCTGTGATATTTTGTTTATTATTTCATTGTCTGTTTCCATCAGTAAATTGCAATGTCCATGGTGGTAGAAACCTTGCCTGTTTTTGCTTAATGTGCTTATATCCAGAAGTTGAAGACTTTCTGGTTTGTGTAAGAAAGACTCACGATATAGGTATTAAATGAAGTGCTGCTGGTGTTTCTCTATGCCTACTTCTACCCATTCTATTAACCACTTCTTTAGGCTTGTGTTCTTCCACACTTAAAGCCCTCTCTCATGATTCTGGCTCTTTTCAATGATGACTGCTTGTGTGCGTGTTTCATCTTTGTAATGCCCTGTAAGGTCATTCTGTGAAAGCTCCATCTATTTACTCCAGTCTGCAGATGGAACAATGTTTAAAGTGATGCTGGGAGTGGACTGGTTGGCTGTCCCCAGTCACTGTAAGGAGTGGTAGAATAGGTTGCTGGTTGAGATGCCCATGGCAAGTCTCTGGACTGGACACTCCTCATTTGTCCTGTTGTGAGCATGATTTGAAGGTGCTTTTCAATCAAGATCACTACCTGTGTTCCTGCTGCCTGGAGATGGGTGCCATTTGCTTCACACAGAGGTAAGAATGTAATGGTTTATCTACTTTTCTGCTACGACTGTAGGAGTCACATCATCTTTCTCCTTATTGTACTAGAACTCCTTTCTATTTCAAATATCTTTCAACCAATGCATGGGAACCTATTTCTTCAAAATAACTTTTTTTTAAGTAGTTTAAGATTCACAAGAAGTTACAAAATAGTACTCCAGGAGACTTGTGTTGGTACAATACTATTAACTCAGGTCTGGACCTTACTCAGGTTCTTCTAGTCTTTATGTGCACTCTTTTTTTTTTTTTTTAATTTTTTTTGGTTGTTTATGGATCTTTATTTATTTTATTTATTTGTATGTGGTGCTGAGAATCGAACCCAGTGCCTCATGCATGCTAGGCAAGCGCTCTACCACTGAGCCACAACCCCAGCCCATGTGCACTCTTTTTTATTGTTTGTTTTCTTTTCAAGCAGCTTTATTGAGATATGATTGATATGTTACAAAATTCACCCATTCAAAGTGTACAGTTACATTTTTAGCATATTTACAGAGTCATACAACCATTGACACAATATAATTTTAGGCCATTTTCATCACCTCCCAAAAACTGTTCCTTATCAACAGTTATTCTTGATTCTGCTCTGTCTAGTCCTATGCAGTTACAATTTACCTTCTGTCTCTATAGGTTTTCCTGATGTTTTTATCCATGGTGTAGGACATATCAGTACTTCATTCCTTTTTTTGCCAAATACCATTTTGTGTATTGAGACACCATACTTCATGTATCCATTCATCAATTGATGGACATTTAGGTTGTTTCCACTTTGGGTCTGTTATGAATGATGTTGGACAAACTTTTACAGAGGAGCAGTTCTATAAAATTGTATCACTTAGATTCAAATAACTACCATCACAGGTAGGATACAGAGCTATTTTATCGCTATAAATAAAGTCCCCCATGTTACCCCTTAATAGTCACACACTTTCCCCAAGGCCAAGTCCAAATCTGTTCTCCATCTCTAAGTTTTGTCACTTGGGAATGTTATACAAATGCAATCAAAGAGTTTTTAACCCCCTCAAGATTGACATTCTTTTCCCACTCAGACTAATCTCAAGACTCATCTAAGATGTTGCATGATTTATTGCTGAAAAATTTTCCATCACATGTGTATACATAGTTTGTTTGTTTATTCACCAATTGAAGAACACCAGGACAAGTTTTAGTTTGGCACTGGTGCAAGTAAAGCTGCAGTGAATAGTCCTTCATGAATTTTGTATAAACATGCATTTTCATTTCTGTAAGACAAAGACCAGGGGTGCAATTGTAGGTTGTGTGTTTGTTACACGTTTAGTTCTTTAAGAAGCAATGGAACTTCTTCCATAACTTTATTTTACATTCTTGCCAGCAATTTATAAAAATCCAGTTTCTCCAGACCTTCTCCAGTGTTCGACACTGTAATTTTTATTTAAACTATTCTAATGGGAATGCAGTGATGTCTCATTGTGGGGTTTTTTTTTTCCTGTATTTTTGTAATGACTGTATTGCTGTCCTGACAAATTACTGTAACTTTATCATCTTAAAACAGCACAAATGTATTATCATATATTTCTGTAGGATGGAAGCCCAACACAAGTCTCACTGGGCAGAAATTATGCTGTGGGCAAGGCTGTTTTCCTTTGTGGAGGGCCAAAGGAGAACATGTTTTCTCAGCCTCTTCCAGCTGAGCCACCAGCGTTCCTCGCCTCATAGTCTCCCTTTTTCCATCTTCCAAACTGGCAATGCCATATCTCTCGTATTCTTCTATTGTTACATATCTCTGGCTGCAGCCAGAAAAAGTTGTCACCTTTGAAGAACTCATTTGATTAGACTGGGCCCACCTGGATCATCCAGAATAATCTATATCAAGGTCCATATCCTTAATCACATCCTCAAAGTCCCATTTGCAAGGAAGAAAACATATGCACAGGTTCTAGAAATTAGTCGGTGAACAATTGGAGGGGGGCATTGTTCTGTCTGCCACACAAATGCTGTGAAATATCTTTTATTTATTAATTTATTTTTGATACTAGGGATTAACTGTGGAATATCTTTTAATGTAGTTTTGCCATCTATGGATATATCTTTCTTTTGTGAAGTGGTACCTGTTCAGATCTTTCACCCATTAATGATCTTATTTGGGTCACTGTTGAATTTAGGGATTTTTTTGTGTGTGTTCCAGGTACAACTGTGGAGGCTGAGGCAAGAAGATCACAAATTCAAGGCCAGCCTCAACAATAGAGTGAGACCCTCAGCAACTTAGCGAGACTCTGTTTCAAAATAAGAAGGAAAAAGGGCTGGGGATGCAGCTCAGTGGTGAAGTGCCCCTGGGTTAAATCCCTAGTAGCTTCCCTACAAAGAATGTTTTTTTACATATTGCGGATATTAGTGTTTTATTGGATATGTGACTTACATTTTCTTCATAATGGAGTATTTTACAGAGCAAATACCTCAAATCTTGATGAACTGCAACTCATTATTTCTTATATGATTTACTCCTTTGGTGTCATGTCTAAGAACTCTTCATCTCTAATCACAGATTTTCTGCTATGCTTTTGTCTAAAAGTTTTATAGTTTTACATTTAAATCTATAGTCTACTTATCCAGAATGCCACTAATATTTTCACATTTGTGTGCCATCAAGCCTTTCTGAGTAAGTTACTGGTGATATGGGTAAAGTATAATTTTACTATATTGAATTTCCCCTCTTCATAGCTTTCGCTCAACCACCCAGATTTACCTGCAGTGGTAGGAAACACAGAGGAATCCTTCTACACTTCACCTAGTTTACCTCAATTGATAATATTTGGCAAATTTACAGTAAATTATCACAATCAGGATTTGACTTTGACAATATCTGTTGATTTTATTCATATTTACCCAGTTTTCCTTTATTCATGTGTGTGATTATATGTGTATGTATGTGTATAAGTTCTAAATAATACCATCACTTTCACAGGGTCATGTATCCACCACCACAGTCAAGATACTGAATGGTTCCAACATTATAAAGATCCTTCAAGTTGCCCTTCTGTAATTACAGCTGTCTTTCTCTCTTCCTCCATTTCCCTAACCCTTGGCAGAAATGAATCTGTCTTTTTTTTCCTGGGATTATGTTATTTCAAAAATGTCATGTAAGTGGAATCATACAGTATGGAATTTTGGAAGGTTTTCATTGTTGTTGTTCAGTATATTCCCTTAAGGATCTGTTCCACTTATTGCTTGAACCAGGAGTAGCAATAGTAGTAACGATTCTTCCTCTACCTCCTCCTTCTGCCACTCCCCCCCCTCCTCCCCCTCCTCCCCTCTTCCTCCTTCTCCTTCTTGTTCTTCTTGTTCTCCTCCTCCTCCTCCTCCTCCTCTTCTCATTGATTGATAATTTTCTATGGAATATATGCCTCCCAGTTTGCTTAACCATTCACCTGTTGAGGGACATCTAGACGCATATTAGTTTGGGTCTATAACAAATAAAGCATCTGTGAACATTACCTATAGGTTTTTATGTGAACATAAGTTTTCATTTCTCTGTAGTAAATACCTGGCACTGCAATTGCTGAGTCATATTATAGTTCCAAGTTGATTTTTTAAAGAAACTTGAAGCCAAGTGCAGTGGTACACACTTGTAATCCCAGCTACTTGGGAGGTTGAGAAAGGAGGATCCCAAGTTTCTAGACCAATCTGGGCAATTTAGCAAAATCCTGTCTCAAAAATTAAAAAAGGGATAGGATTGTAGATCAGTGGTAGAGTACTTGCCTCATTTGCAAGAGGCTGGAAGTTTAATCCCCAGTATGGGAGAAAAAATCTGCAAAACTGTTTTCCAGAATGGCTCTACTATTTTGCATTCCCACCAGAACTGTATGAGAGTTTTAGTTTCTCCACAGCCTCATCAACATTTGGTATTGTCATCATTATCATTTTATTTAGCCTTTTTCAATATGTAGTAATATCCCATTGTGGCTTTCCAGAGGTTTATATGTTATTTTCATTCAGTTTATTTTTAAAAAAAATTTTCTTGAGACTTCCTTTTTTAACACAGGGATTAAAGAATTAGGTTGTTTATCCATGCCAGAGTCCCAGCCGAAATGTGGGAGCACAGGCCAAGGCCCAGGACCACCTTCAGAGACCGCCCTGGGAGCCTAACCAAGGTCAGGCCCAAGATTGCTACTCACCAATCCACTGACCCACAGAGGAACCCAGACCCAGGTGAAGAACTGCCTCTGGGGACCCCTGTGGCTGAGGCCCAGGACCACCCACAGTTCAGCACCAGAGCCCCTGTCAATCCACGGGAGCCCAGGCCCAGGGCTAGAACCACCACCTGGAATCCCTGAGGGAGTCCAGGCCAAGATCAGGCCTAGGACTGCCCCCACAGGTCTGTGTGAGAGCCCACGCCTAAGACTGCCCCTCCATGTAGTGGGGATCTATGCTGTTGCTCCTTACTGGTATTCATCTTGCACGCTGCAGCCAACCCCATAATTCTTCCCATGTATTAGCCTCTACCTTGAGGCAACAGACAGGGCCTAGAGGTAGCAGCCCACCAAAGTGCTGCATCATCAATCAGCCCAAAGCCATTGTAAGTCCCACTCTTTAAGTCCCATCTCTGAAAGTGTTTGCATCCATCTGGGGCCACTCCCACTGCCATCTTGAGTTACCTCCACTACTGCAGCCACCATCTTTAGTGGCAGTAGTGTCCATCTAGGGACACCTACTGGGGACTGGAAGTGAACTCCAAGGTGAGATACAGGTAATCGGTAGTGTCACTACAAGATTATAGGATAGAAACTGCAATACCTCAGATCAGCATTGCAAGAAAGGAAGATACATAATCAACATGAAAAAACAAGGGAAGAAAGTGTCCCAAATAAACCAAGATACTACAATAATAGAATCCATTGACAGCACAGTTGATGAAATGTCACAGAAAGAATTCAGAATGTACATAATTAAAATGATCTGTGAATTAATGAATGACTTAAGCGAACAAATGCAGGCAAAAATTGATTACTCCAACAAAGAAATAAGAGAGCAAATAAAGGCAACCATTGATCACACCAACAAAGAGATAAGAGAGCAAATACAGGTAGCAAAAGATTACTTTAAGAAAGACCTAGGGATTATGAAAAAAATCAATCAGAAATTGTTGAAATGAAAGAAACAATAAACCAAATAAAAAACTTGATAGAAAGCATAGCCAGCAGACTAGATCAACTGGAAGACAGAACCTCGGATAGTGAAGACAAAATATACAATCTTGAAAATAAAGTTGACTACACAGTGAAGACAGTAAGAAACCATGAACAGAACATACAAGAATTATGGGATAACATCAAAAGAACAAATCTAAGATTTATCAGGATAAAAGAAGGCACAGAATTTCAAAACAAAGGAATGAGCAATCTCTTCAATTAAATAATGTCAGAAAATTTCTCAAACATGAAAAATGAATTGGAAAATCAAATACAAGAGGCTTACAGGACACCAAATGTACAAAATTACAACAGATCTACACCAAGGCACATTATAATGAAAATGCCCAGCCTACAGAATAAGGATAGAATTTTAAAGGCTTCAAGAGAGAAGAATCAGATTACATATAGGGGGAGACCAATTCAGATCTAAGCAGATTTTTCAACCAGGCCCTAAAAGCCAGGAGATCATGGAACAACATACACCAAGCTCTGAAAAAAAATGAATGCCAACCAAAAATCTTATATCCAGCAAAACTGAGCTTCAGATTTGATGATGAAATAAAAACCTTTCATGATAAAAGTTAAAAGAATTTGCAGCAAGAAAGCCTGCACTACACAGAATTCTTAGCAAAATATTCCATGAGGAGGAAATGATAACCAACAATGAAAATATACAAAGAGAGGAACTCCACTAAAGAAAAGGCCAATCAAAGGAGAAATGAAGTTAAGGTAAAAACCAAAAAGAAACCAAAATGACCAGGGTTACAAATCATATTTCAATAATAACCCTGAATGTGAATGGCCTAAACTCATCAATTAAAAGACAGACTGAAAAACTGGATTTTAAAAAAATGACCCAACAATATGCTGCCCTCAAGAGACTCATCTCACAGGAAAAGACATCCACTGACTGAAAGTGAAAGTGTGGGGGAAAATGTCACTCACATGGACCGCATAAACTAGCAGGAGCTCCCATTCTCATATCAGATAAAGTGGACTTCAAACCAAAGCTTGTGAAAAGGGATAAAGAAGGACATTTCATACTTCTTGAGGGAATCATACATCAACAAGACATAACAATCATAAATATCTCTGCCCCAAACAACTAGGCAATTATGTATACCAAACAAACCCTTCTCAACTTCAAGAATCAAATAGACGGGTGGTTCCAAGATGGCAACCTAGGCAGACGTCGCGGTCAGTCTCTCCAGAACCAGAGATTAAAGTTGTGGAAATTCTATCTCCCAGCCAGCTTCTGGACATCATCCTACAGCGACCCCCGCAGGAATTTCACTTGCGCGTGTACACAGGGCCACCAGGCAGCAGCGATTACCACAAGCAGCG